>SNQJ01S0000813.1:147298-190023 GCA_010110895.2 Picea sitchensis | reverse complement strand
GTTGTGATGAGTATTATATTTCATGCAAGTCTGTAAATGAAAAATCCATAGTCTTGCCCCAGGCAGAGATGGTCTCATGTTTACAAAATAACATGCTTATATAGGTTCCAGGAACAAAATGTTTCTTGTTGATAACATCAAATATGTTCCAAAAATATGGGGAATGCAACCTCCCTGATTTTACTTGATATCAAAATACCAACATCCTAATCTATTTACTAAAAAACACAAAGTTGATATGGCTAGAAGATGTCAACAGTGCTTCATATCTCCTTGAAATCATGGGTTCATGTTAACAAATGAAAATGGGGAAATTTTAGATATGTTTTCAATTTTCAAATTAAGCAATTCGATTTTTTCTAACTGGCTACAGAATCTTACGATTCTGTAGCTAGTTATAATTACAACTACAATCATATTTTATTCAACAAACAAAACAAACTGATTTTTATAAGAAAGGTAATATACTCAATCAAATCATATATCCTAAATTGAGAGTGACAAAATCATGCTAAACTTGAAAAATATCATACCTCAAATCATGGGATTAAAACATATCAAGCAATCTTGGAGTTTACTATTGCTATCGCTGCCTCTACATTCTTAAAAATGACAGATCCTGTAGTTTTTTGGCATTTCTCCTTTGCTTGAGTTATGGATTGGAGTCTATTGTTCTCGCTTGTCAACAAATCCACTTGGGCTTTTAAAGATTTAAGTCGGGACTGTAGCAAAGGCACGTCCGTATAATACCTGTCGATCCAGGATCAACACTCATTACACTGTGGTTGTAGGGACTGTGCATTGGCACTGATAGCATTAATGGTTGGAGAATCGTCCACGTGAAAGGTAGGTTTGTCATGGAGTTGGATGCCAGGAAAATCAGGATTATCCTTTAGACATGGAGGCAGGTTGCTAACATAATCGTAGGGTCTGTTAGGGCAAAGTCCATATGACATTGGATCCTCTTCGGCCAAGAACCTTTAAATTTATGAATCCGAGTCTTCACTTACCTCAATTGTGCTTTTTGTGTCTGCACAGGGTTTGGATTTGTTTTGAGCACATCGTGAAATCAAACGACCGCCCCTTTTATTCTTATAATTAACATCGACGTTACCCTTTAGTTTCTTCCCTGTGGGTTTTTTAACAGTCTTAGTGTAACTCTTAGGGTGCGAACCCGGTTGATTGTCCAGTTGAGTAGCATCAGGGTAGGTTGAGGGTTCAATATTAGGGATAGGATCATAGGGCAGGAGTGGTGGAGAAGAGGTTTTAGTATTCACGAGGGTTTCAACAATAATCGGTTTATCAACCTGTCCCAATTCACTATTGCCAAAGCCATTTCATAAAACAAAGGCATCCCAACAATCGTTGTGTAATTGCAACTTATGCACAAGGATAATTTTAATTAAACCATGATGAAATAAACTAGAATCAGACTTATGCCTCCTAAACTGCTTTCCCATCTTGTACAAACTTCTAAGAAGGAAGTAGGGCATGTTCAACGGGAAGTCAATGAAACTCATAAGAAATCGCAGGTGATACAGGAAAACTAACCCAAATCTTCCTTCACACATAATGAACTATTTCACAATAGCAAGAAGATCATGCCACCTAGGTTTCAGATATGAGACAGGCATACCTCAGTCGCAACTAGTAATTTTCCATGAGGTGAACATCAAAGTCCAGGGGACCTCTTCAACTTTTGCGTTCTTGAACCATTTTTGCCCGACAGCTAGTAAACCCGTAGCTTGGCTTAAAAATTATTCAGCCACCTCTAGTTGCACGTCACCTATCTTTGCTCTGCAATCGTCGAAGGTCAATGCGAACTCTTGGGAAACTCTCATATTGAAACCCTTAAATGTTTCAATGAATAAACGCCAACCGTTCCTTTCTAAATCGCCTCTGGCGTTATCATACGATAACAAGGTTTGGATGTCATTGGGCTCAATCCTTACCACTGGAGCCATGGCAATCAGAAGGGAATCAACATAGAACTCGGAGGTAGGGTTTGATGGAAAACCACATAGCCATAGCCCCGAGTTTCCACAAAACAATGCTATGACAGTTCAAACGGTAGGCAGAGGCATTAATCACCATGCGTGGGAACGAAATTGTGAAGCCCGAGACCATACAGGGCAGTAATAGCATGTTGTACTTGATATGACACCTTGGCATATGGGTAGGTATAAGGATCATAACACTTGAAAACCATAGTATGTACATTCATAGATTAATTACAAAGGCAAGTGTATCAAATGAAAATTGAATAATTAAAATTTTTATGAATCAAAACCTCATTAATATCAATCGAATATTAATGAGTGGAGGTTTTTCACTTATGTAACTACGGCACATTTAGGACCAAGGGGTTATAAACAAGTAAAACAATCATGTTCATAGCAAAAATATGACAATTCGATAATAGACCATATGAACAGTTTTCCTTTAATCAAAAATTGAAACAAAGTGTCAATTCCAGCTGCGAGATTTCATGCTTACAGTCATGAAAACAAAAATCGAAAGGAAGATATGTAAAAGGATACAAGTGACAAGTGTCATTTAGTGAGAATGGTCATGACGAGTAATGAATATTTAGAGACCCTGTGTAGGTAGCTTATAAACGATAGTAATTATATCACTTCTACCAACACCACCACCCCTGGTTATTTGGCTAATGGCCCATGCAATATGGGAGAATCCCAACACAAACCTGTGATATAAATTGGCAAGGCCTAAGAAGCTCTAAAGCTGAGTGAGTGTGGTTTGGGTTGGCTAGTCACGGATGACCTAGATATTGGTTGGATACACATGCACACCATGCTCATCAACAATGTATCCTAGGTACCAGACCCTGTCCATGCTAAAGGATAATTTTTCCAAGTTGGCATATAGCTTGTGTTGTCGTAGAGTGCATAGAACCTACTGAATATGTTGCAAGTGTTCCACCCAAGTCTTGTTGAATATGAGGATATCATATGTTAGCGCTCTGTGATTTTCCTAAGGCTGTTGAGGCAATCACAGAGGTAACCTCGAACCACTTCGAGTCTTAGATCTATCCCTCCAAGACTCAGAGAGGGATCTCTCTTTTAGATTTAACTTGGTTTGTAATAGGACAGATGTTAGGCTAGCTATAAAAGTAATGAAAGTACGGGGTTGGGGTTTTTAAATGGTCATTTTGGGACAGCAAGGAGGGACATTGGGCAAATGGGGTCGGTGCTTAAAAATGTGATTCACATCTCAGATCTGGACAAAGCTTTTACACAGGGCAAGGTAGCAGAAATATTGAATCGAAATAAGTCTTGATGATGTCGATTTTAGGAAGAAATAGGGGAGGAAAAATCCAGGCAAAGGAGCAGCTAAGAATTCCTAAACTAACTTTTTAGAAGATAAACATAAAGATTATCACAAGCTCAGAGGCAGAGCATCTGCTGATAAATTATGCTTCTGTTACTTTCCTTCTGATAATAAGAAAATGAAAACAAGCATAATGATCATAGGAAAAACATTAAACAGAGAAAAAACATCACCAATATCTCCACACAGGAATCCTATGAAAAACTTGTCCTTTACTGATCAGTCTTTGAATATACAAAAAAAATTCTCTGCTAAAACACAACCCTCAACTCCATCAAAGAAAAATAAAAGCTACAGGTCGAGACCTCTCACATAGGTCGAAACCCTCTCCTCGCAGCCTAGTCGAACCCTTGTTCTGTCCTTTATAGGTGTATAAATACTAAAAAACTATCAATCTTTCCAGGACTCATGCTCATTACTCTGCTTTCTCAAAATAGAAAAGCAGTTACATACAATATGACATCTGTAAGTTGTCTCCTGTAACCAACAAGACTGCAAATCCCAGGAAAATCGATTTGGTAACTGCTATTTGGACATCTGGAACAAATGGAGGTTTGTTAAGGTTTCGCTGGAGAATGTACTTTAACAGCATCACAGTAAATAAATGCAGCAGCAGTCGAATGCCTGAGGTCGTTTTAGGTATGCTTCCAGTTGGAGGATTGTGTTTAACCTCTGCCATGTGTCCCCTTTATTTTCTCAACAATTGCCTCGAATCCTGGATGATTTATCCGCTCTGGATGATCTGGTGTATGACTACCAGTTGCATTTAAAAGGGATCCTCACAAACGGGATACTTTGCCACCTATGTAACTGTTACCTAAATATGTGGACATCAAGTTGAATTGGGACTATAGAAACCATGCCACGCCATGCAGTACACGACTAGTTCACAATTACCTGGCTCGAAAAGAATGAATTAGGCACAATGGAAAGACATTTATTAAACTCAAGGGCATTGGGATGGGTATTTATAGATTGATTCTGCACAGCTTCAGGCTCCATAGGATCTTCAGGGACTTTGGTTACGTTACAGCTTGTCTTCTCAGCAGAAACTGGACCAATCGTGTTCAGTTTAAAGATATTATCTCTCTGAGCTATCAAACTATTTCCTTTGTCTTCCTACTCCTCAGATTTATGTTCGTCCATTCTCTGTGGGTGACTGTAATCCACATTATCGTCTGTGATGTGAACAGCTTCTGCTTTTTACAGAATTGATTTTATCTTCAACTTCAAATCCGTCAAAGAGAGGACCCAAAGTTATGCATTGATCACTGACTGGACTCACTCTATTGGAACATTTTTCCACAACATTTCCACTCAAGTGACTACCTATATTCCTTTCATCCCTTAATAATGCCTTTGCTGGACTTACTTCGGCCTTGTTATCTGTAGGTTGCATCTCATGACATATAGCAACTCTGAGGAATTTTGGTTCACTTCCATCTACACCACTCTCATTCTTCTTGTCAACAGTATCTGTGATCGCAGAGTCATGAGCGCAAAATGCATCTTCCTTCTTATCATCGTATGCACTTGGAAAACCATGCACCAATCCAGAAGGACCTTTTGTGGTGAAGTCAAATTGGTGCCTGTGTTATCCCTTTTGGATGACACCTTCTGGGCTTGCTGGTTCAGAAGTAGATGGTATACCCATTGAAGCAGTGTCATGCACATTTGTTTTTGAAGACTTCCACTCTGATGCATCACCTTCTGCACTTTTCCTCCCAAAATCACCATGGGTTCTAAGATTTGCAACTTGCAGAGGTGAATTAAAGTGCATGTCTTTGGTATCAGAACCCTGTGGAGGTAAATCTGACAAATATGGTTGTGGTGTATAGCACGGGGTTCCAGAGTCCACATCAGGCGGAGGTTAATTGTTATTAGTTGAAATTGGGAGACTTGATGTATAGCCAGCAGAAACAGATTGTGATGAATCATAGCTATAGGTTCCTGAATCAGCAAGAGGCAGAGGTCTGTAATCCTCCTGAGGTGAGGTAGGACCAACAAGAGCCAGTTGATGTAAATTACAATCGGGCGAATTGCCAATATGCTCCTGCTCTTCATTTCGAAGAACTTCTTCAAGTTTATCTATTAGATCTTTCTTTCTACAATGAAGAACATCTTCCTCATTGACCCGATCCTGCTTGGAATCTAAACCCAGTAAATCACCATCCCCCAAACGAATCTTTATGGGCGATTTTAGAGCCACTTGCTCTTCTCTAGAATAGAGGAGAAATCCCAAATCAACAACATTTTTGAACTTTGGATGAGATTTATCATCAGGATTTACAAAGTATTCAATCTCAGCGGGATCAAATTCCCGTAGTCTCAAGAGCCCTTGACTGTTGGCGCATGGGGATTCCAAAGCTTTAACCGGATGTGGCCCGATGGTATCCCTTGACACATCATAACCCTCTATGCCTGCATGCTCCTCTGCATTGGACACCTTGACTATGGTTCGAACATCTGGCACGGGGTAAGAGCTGCGTTCTATATATATTTTTTTTACTTTCTATGGGAAATATCCCACATTCACGTGGTGAACTGAGCTTTAGGTGCTTATAAGAGCCAACAGTTATGTAGTCTTTCGATGAAGTGAGCCCGAGGCTTGGGCATTGGAGTTTGGTGTTGGCACTGAATTGTGTGTTGGTTGTTGGTGTATGAAATGGCGCTGACTCTTGGTTTCGAGCATTCGGAGGTTGGCCCTAGGCAACTATAACTTTTTGCTGAAAAATATTTGGCAAAATATTTAAATTTTGATAAACAAGCCAAACTCTGCATAAAGGTCGAGGGGCCAAAATTGCTAAAAAGGGGCCAAATTTTGGCAAACAAACCAAGTTTGCATTTGCCCACCAGAATTAAACTTTTACCATTTCAAACCAATCCACCATTTTTTGCTAAAATGCACCAGAACTCGCTTTGAAGCTCGCACGCAGGTACTCATTTTCTGCTTGGTGAGTGTCGAGCGCTTTCAGCCGCCTTTTCCATGCATCATGAGCAAACACATAGTGCCTGAGATAGATACATATTAGTCAGAAAAATGATTCCCTATTATATAGGGTTCTAACATCATCTATATACACCACTACAAAATAATTGGTGAAAGGCCACACAATATCATCCATCATTCTTATGAAAGTTGTTGGGGCATTTTTCAAACCAAAATGCATGACCAACCATTCAAAAATAGCCTCTTTTGAATTGAAGGCAGTCTTCCATACATCTATCTTCTCTATTGGGACCTAATGGTAGCCAAACTTTAGATCAATCTTACTGAAGTAATTTTCCCCCTTGAGCTAATCAAGGATATCGTCAATTCATGGAACCGGGTATCGGTTACGGACTGTGATTTTATTTAGGGCCCGGTAATCAATGTAGAATTGCCAGGTCCCATCCTTCTTCTGCACAAGCATGATTAGGCTTCCACAAGGTGATGTGTTGGGTCAAATGTGCCCCTTTTGGAGAATTTCTTGGATCTTACGCTTGATCTCCTCATTTTCTAATAGAGAATGGTCATAGACTTCCCCATTGGGTAGCAGTGTGTTGGGGGTCAAATTGATGGAATGCTTAACCTCACAGTGCAGAGGTACCCCAGTAGGTGAGGAGAAGATGTCTTTGTATTCTTCTATGACCTTATCCACTTGATTTTTCTACATGGAGAGGTCATCTATAGAGGCCATGAATGTGGTTGTCATCTTTCACTCACTTTGAGAGTGAATCACGAATAATACAAACTTCCTTGTCTGAGAGATGACCTTCCTGCATTGCTTGGAAAATATCAAGGAAATGGCACTAGGTGGGACTACCTCGTGTATCCTATACAATTTCTTGTTCAAATTAATAATAACACTACGAGGCCTAGACTCATATACAACATGACGTTTCCATAAATAAGGTTGGCCCATTATAACATCACAAACTTCAAGGGGAGAAACATCACACAATACCTCATCTTTGAAGGGCTTGATGTCGTAGGATAGATGGCATTGTTGGCTAATGTGAATATTGCTTCCTTGGTGGAGCCATACAATGGTGTAGGGATGCAAGTGTGGTAATGTCGGCAAGGCTAGATGCTTGATGACCTCCACTAATATGATATTATTCTAGATACCGCTATCAATGATGAAGTGTGGTGGGTTTCCTTCCACCCACGTCTATGAATGAAAGAGGCGCTTGCCTTCCTCTGGCTCATCAAGTTCACCAAGTTGTATCTTGGTGGTAGAAATGGTGGCATTGGGTTCTGCATTAATGATCTCTCTCCCCTTTTCTGGTTCTGACTTAGAGTCGTAACCTGCATCTGATTCAGAGGCTTTCACCTCATCCACCAATGACTGTTTTGAGCATAAATCAACAGTGTTATGCCATGGGCTCTTATAGAAGTCGCACCACTTCCTGATATCTTTCTTCTTATTTCCATTGTCCTTCTTTATTTGCAGCTTAGACTAGTTGTCATGAGGTTGTCCATCTTTTCTTTGCCATTTTGTTTGTGAGTTGGGGCTGCCCTTTCCCTGCTTCTATTGTGAGGGGTTCCCAGACCCAAATTGTCATGTCTTTTGTTTAATATTCTACTCAATTTTGATGGTATATTGATAGGTCATTCCCAAGGATGAGATGTCCATAAAATCCATCTCTTCCTGGATGTATCTATTGATACCACCGTGATACTTTAGCACCAAATTTCACTCAGAATATTTGATACCCAACTTGGTGCACAAGGTATGGAAGATATTTGTGAACTATGGCACTGCTTAGTCCCTTTCTTGCCGCAATGTGGTTCATTTTGTATACAGGTTGTCATAACTTCTAATAAGGTAGTATTGTTCCTTAATAGCATCTCATAAGGAATCATAAGTGAGTGTGACTATAAATAATGAGGGTTCCTCTGTTGCCTTTTTCTCACAGAAATTCTCCCACCAATATTTGACATGGGGGATGTATTTGAGGAGCGCAAAAGTAACCTTTTCTCTATTCGAAAAGCTATGGATAGAAAAATACCCTTCTAGTAGATTCAACCATTTTTCTACAGCATCTGCGTCTATCTAACCTTCAAATATAGGAATATAAAAGTTGATATGTACCTTGAAGGGGGTGGTACCTCCTCTCAAGTAATATCCATTGTCTGTTGGTATCCATTCAAAGGATTTGCGTAAAATTATCCATCATCTTGTTCCTCTATTGCACGAGGACTTCCTCGAGTAACAATTTGAAAGGATATCATGTCATGTCATCTTTATTTTATCCCACCATGGAAGGTCACTTGGGTGTGCGAGAGCTCTTTTCCTCTAGATAAATAATCTTGAGACCTAACTCTTTGTACCCTGACCTCGTCAGGGACATGCACTAAGAACAACAAGGAGAAGACTGATCTTATACTATCGATCCAGATTTTATGAGCAGAACTAAATGAGCATAGATTATTATTATTATTATTATTACCACATAGACATAATGAACAATAACAGAGATACAGTAAAAATGGCTTCTATTCAATAAAGAAATATGTTGAAATTGTAAAATGCATATTGAAAGCAAGCTTGCTATAATGGTGGTGGCTTATCTCTGAGAAGAGATGTGACAGTTATGCTCATTCACAAGAAGACAAGTAAAATGAGGATATGAAAGAAGTTTTTACAATAAACATGAATTCCAAAACCCTATACATCCAAAAAACTAACCCTAGGAGATGAAGCACTAAAATTCATGTGGGCCTCGTTGGGGTAAGTTGGTACATCAACTTCTCGGGGTCGTAAGTTTTGCATATGATCTTTGTTTTAGATGCATGATTTCCCATTGGAAAGATCTATTCGAGGACTACACATTACTCCGTCAAAATATGACTTTTTTTTATCAACTTTATTATGGTGAGCCCTAAAAACGTTGTTGAGGGCCTCAAAATAGCCCTGAAAGCTCAGGACTCAAAAACTAGGAAAAAATTGCCAAACTAAAAAAATGCCAAGATGAACCAATTGGACTAGGTGGGTGGCCATCGATATCCACCTAGATCATTCAAAAATTAAAAGAAGATGGTAAGGAATAAAAATGGGAAATAATTAGGAATAAATAAATTTGTTTTTAGGGATAAATATTAAAAAGCTAATAATAAATAGGAATTTGGGATTCTTCGGACCCTCTCCTGGAGATGTCATGGATTTCTATGGAGAAAAGGGCCTATGTTAAGTTATATATTGAGTGAAATTTTGATACTGTATTTCTTGTTGAAACTTGGGAGCATGAAGAATGTAGGGTCCCTAACATACAAGGATTTGTCTTTTTATCGGTATGAAACAAGAGATCCTATAATAGGGGATTTGGAGGCATATATTGTTACATAAAAGAGAAACATTTCCTCACATTAGGCTTCACAAGAAAGACCTTTTCAATTAGTACATGTGGATGGATATTTTATATATTAATGTTAATAATATTGATATAGCAACATGTTATTTCACACCTATTAATTCTACCTTTTATAAGAAAAGCAATCTAGATAAAAAAAAATATCCTTACAATTCCTTAGAACAAGATATTCACTATTGAGAAATAAAGGCAATATCCTCTTGCTAGGAGACTTTAATGCTAGAAAAAAAAACTAATCAAGCTATTATTTTAAGCAATGATTCCAACCTTAATCCTCTATGGATAGATGAGAACCTTATTTTAGCTAGAAGATACAAAATAAACTATGAAGACTTGGTTGAGAATTTGTTTGGTATTAAGTTGATCAAGCTCTGCAATTCTAAATATCTAATAATTTGCAATGGTATAATGAAGTGGTCCAAATCCAATCAGATGACTTGTATTCATGGCCTTCGAAGCAATGTCGTAGATTATATGTTATTTGATATCCTCATATACAACCAAATAGTAAATTTTGGCATCTTAAATGACCATGAGGTCCACTCTAATCATAGACCTATTACCCTAACTCTAAAAATTTTCATGCACAAAATCCCAATAGAAGAGAATTCTAATAATCAAATGCACTTGATCTTCAAAAAAAATAAAAATGATCATTTTTTAAAGGATTTAAATAATGAATCAAATCTCCTATCAAATAAGGAAAATATTGAAGACCTCTATCATAAATTTATGACAACCCTCTCTACTTCCATTAACAATTTATATATCAAGGTGTCTTGTAAAAAGGAAAATAGAATATCCAACCCTTGGTATGATAGAAAGTGTAAGATTTTTGCAAAACCATTAGGGATGCTTCTATTGAGTTCTTAAAATCTGATAAGATAAATAGATACAAATCCCTAGTTAAAAGGAAAATAAGGTATTATATCAATAGAAAGCAAGAAAATCGTGTGCACCTATCTCAGCTAGATCCTAAGAAATTCTAAAGGCAAAGTTTGGCTCTTAGAAGAAAACAATATGACTCCCTGGAGGGACACCTTACAAATATTTATGAATCCCCTGATGTCATGGAATACATTCAAAACATTTTTGTAGAGGAAGAAGTTTTTCTACAGAAGACATAGATTTTGGAGTTAAGCAACTCACATAAAGGAAATATAAGGACATCAAATTCTACCAAGTATAAATCTTAAAAATTGGAGGGCATATCCTCATCCCTCACATCTAGAACCTCTTCAATTTAGCAGTCAAGTAGGGCTTCCCAAAACCCTGGACTCAAAGCCTCATTGTCCATATTTTTAAAAGTGGGGATAAAAACAATCCCTCTAATTATAGTACCATTACTATTATGCCCCTTTTAGTCAATTTTATGGAACTATTTTGGAAGAGAAGATTAGTGTATACCTAGAAATCCATAAAAAAAGAGCTAAAGGTTAGGCTAGATTTAAGGACTATCATTCAACTAGGGACCACCTTGTTACACTTAGGATCATTATGGAGGAGTGTCATAATAATAAAACTCATCTCCTGTGTTGTTTTTCTTACTTTAGAAAATATTTTGACATAGTTCCCAAGATTAACATTTTTAATAATAGATTAGAAAAGATAAAAGTTCATTTCAAGTTGAGAGTTATTGTGATAAGGATGTGTGAGAACATTATTGGTGAGTTTAAGAACATCGAGGGTTGTTCAGAAGAAATTGATTGCAACATAGTGTTAGACACCAAGAGAAACAAGAGAAAAAAAGTAATCACAAAGAAACAAACACATGCAAAACATGTACAAAAGAGTCAATATTTACCATGGAAACCCTTTAGTAGGAAAACCAACACTCAAGATATATATCTTTATTGACCTTTTCCAAGCTATCCAAGCACTAGGTTGCTTGAGGAATTTTACAATGGAGTGTTTCAAGCCTTTAAATAGGCTTCATTACATAAAATACCGTGGAAAATACCATGCGGTACCCAATACCATGGGCCCATAAACCATGAATGATAAACCTATCATTAATTTTATCAAGGTTAATTTAACTAATTTATGACTAAGTCAAGAATAACCCAACATTCCCCCATTTAAATTGACTTGGGATAAGCACATACCCACCTCAAATTTTATTTACCAGGTTTATGGGAATACAACTTGCCCCTCCATCACCTAAGTCTATGTCTATACTTTATATTGGTGAACCATCAAACCATGGGTATGCATGCCTCAATACTTCTTACAACCATATTTCCATTTTACATATATGATAAATGTCAGTAAATGAGATACACTTCCACACTAAACCTAGTAGAAGAAAAGAAGAATTTAATCAAGAACGTAAATGACAAAGTAATCACACAAACACAGAGATTTTACCCTGGAAACCCAAACTGGGAAAACTAGCATTCCTTGAGCGTTCTTCTCTCTTGTTGTCTTATTCAATTTAAATAAAAAGTTACATGTATAACCTTGGTCCACACCTAAGACACAATCAACATCATACCCTCTTTCATGTGCAATAACAATCCTATAGCCAATCCAGCTTACATATGCATGACCAGGAACCTCCAAATTACAGACTCTTGGTGATTAATCATTAATCATCTAAAGATTCAATATTATCATTTACGACCTTAAAACATGCCTCTTTATAGGATTTACAACAAGAAAAACCCTAAAGACTTGGTGCCCAAAAATATTTACAGATCCATGGAGATCATTAGCTACAAATCCTGCAAATCTTAGGATTCTATTGCAGTCGACTCCAAGTTGGATTACCAGTTGACTACCAGTTAGCCTTCATTCGGTCTTCAGTCAATCACCACACATATGCATGTTGACCTCTTATTGGTTAACCTTTTTGACTTATTTTCGATGTCTTTACCATGTCAAACTTCCTTGACCTTCAACTTCAAATTTACCTAGTCGACTAATATCGACCTTCGACTTTCTTTTGATCTACCTCAACTCTTGACATGTTTTCGATCCAAATTGAATTTGACCATCAATCGATCCACATCGATTGACTTTCACTATAAAGAATATAACAACCCAACATTTTCCCACTTGTTGTCTTCTTTGTTGAAACCAAGAGATTCATGAACTTTCATTCACAAATTCAAGGCAACAATGCCCATTGCCTCTCTACACCAAGAGAACTTCACAACACTCACAGACTTGGTCAATTAGTCTATTGCATTTTCCAATATGTCTACTTTCTCTAGTAGCACCTTGTTAATTTCCACCATATATCTTACGAAACGGAATTGTACATCAATGTTCTTAGTCTTTGAATGATAAGCAAGGTTCTTTGCCAGAAATATTGCGCTTTGATTGTCACAACTTACCTTCATAGCTCTCTTCTCAAATCTAATTCCTAAACACATCCTTTGCATCCATACTACTTCTTTGCTACCATGGGTGGCCACCATGTATTCGTATTTTTTTGTTGACAAGGCTACGACCTCATGTCCCTTACTTATCTAGTATGTTGCTCCATCGAACATCTTGAATACATATCCGTTGGTCGACCTCCATCGATCCAGATCTTCATCCCAGTCGGCATCGAAAAATACATGTACATCTAATTTACTACTGTCACTTCCAAGTTTTCCTTGGTAGCATATAGCATAGTCCTTTGTGCCACACAAATACATGAACACTCTCTTGACATTTGTATAGTACTCCTTTATAGGTGTCGACATCTTCCTTCTCAACACTCCCACTGCATGGGAAATGTATGGTCAAGTGCAGACCATTGTATAGATTAGACAACCAATAGAACTTGCATAGGGAACACATGCCATGTCCTTTATTTCTTCCTGTGTCTTTGGACATTGTTCAATAGTTATCCTTTCTCCCACAAGATTCGACACCTTCACTGATTTGCAATCCTGCATGTTGAACCGTTTCAGAATTGTTTCAATGTACTTCGTCTATTTCAACCAAAGATTTCTAGCATCTCAAGCTTTCTTAATCTCCATTCCCATTACGAATTTATTTTCACTAAGACCCTTCATGTCGAACTTGGAGGATAGTTTCTTCTTCACCTCCTTTATTGTGTCCATGTTGTTTCCAATCAGCAACATGTCATTGACATACAAAGCTACATATATGAAACGCCCACCTTCTTCTTTGTAATATATGCATTGAACATATTTTCTTCTCATAAATCCCAAACTAAGGATTTGTGTGTTGAAGTTTTGGTACCACATCCTTGGCGATTGATTTATACCATAAAGGTATCTTTTCAATTTGCACACCAACTCTTGCTTTCTCTTTAATACAAATCCTTTAGGTTGTTTCATGTAGATTTCTTCTTCTAGGTCCCCATGTAGGAACAATTTCTTCACATCCATTTTTTCTATTTCAATATCAAATGTTGCAACCAGAGACATTAGTACTCTTATGGAAGTTAATTTTTCAACAGGGGAAAAAATCTCACCAAAGTCGACTCCCTTGACTTGGGAATATCCTTTTTCTACCAATCGAACTTTGAAATTATCAACTTGTCCTACATTATCCATATTCTTCTTGAATATGCATTTTATACCAATGGGTTTTCTTCCACTAGGTAACTTGACTAAATCCCATGTATCATTCTTATGCAAGGATTCCATCTCTTCAACCATGGAATCCTTCCATAGTTTACCCTCTGCCGAGTCAACTGCCTCACCGACCGACTTGGGATCATCATCGATGGCATTTAACATGAATGTGGAATGGAACTCGGGCGGACTATACCTTTCAACTAATTTTCTTACTCTTTATAACCTCCTTACTAATGGATTTTGTTGTTCCACCTTTTCCTCTTATTCATTCGACTCATCTGAATCATCTTCTTCATTCCTTAGTTTAAACCACATCGTCTCAGGATTATTCTCGATCTGAACATTTCCTCTAGGATCGGACTTACCTCCAACTTCTTTGAATACCACATATCAACTATACATTGTTATCCTTGATGCAATATCCCAAAGCTTATATCCTTTCATTTCCCTCTTTGTATCCATTGAAAATACATTTGACTTCCTTATTTTCCATCTTGCTCCTCTTTTCCTTGGGAACATGCACAAATGCATCATAGCCAAATACTTTGAGACATGAAATTGAAGGCTTCTTACCTGACCATACCTCATGTGTAGTTGTTTCAACTAGTGCCAACGAAGGATACATATTCACCAGATATATTGCAGTCTCAACTGCATCCACCCATAATTCTTGTGTGGGACTAACACCACTGATCATTCTCCTTTCCTTATCCATCAACATTATGTTCATTATCTCAGCAACTATGTTTTGTTGTGGGGTACATGGTTTGCTATGCCACACTACTTAAATAACTGATCAAATTATTTTCCATGGAATTCACCACCATTGTCAGTTCTCAACACCTTAATATTCTTATCTGTTTGGTTTTCTACAAGATCTTTAAACTCTTTAAAGTTCTTGAAAACCTCTAATTTCTTCCTTAGGAAATATATCCTTGTCTTTCTGTAAAAACCATCTATGAAAGATACATAATACGGGGATCCACCAAGTGAAGGCACTGTAATCGGGCCAAACACATCACTATGCACCATTTCTAGAATCCCATTTTCCCTTGTCACATCGGATGGGAACCTCACCTGACTTTTCTTTCCATATATGCAATGTTCAAAAAAGTAAACTTCTAAACCACATTCAGGAAAACCTTCGACCATACATTTTATTTACATGGCCCAAAGTCCTTTTTCTTCAATGTGTCCCATCCTCTCATGCCATAACATGTTCGGGTCAATTTTATCATGTCTTGTCAAGTCAGTTTGTACCGACTTAGCCTAATTTGGATCGATTTGAATCGAATTCAAGTCATCTTTAGGAGAAATGATGTTGTTGCATCTAGTTGATTCAACATTCCCTAACAGTCTGTATAGGGTTCCAATCCAAACTCCTTTTATTAATACCATCGCATCTCTGACCATCTTGCATGAATCCTTCTGAAATAGAGTGTTCACTCCATCATCACTCATCTTACTGACAAATATCAAGTTTCTTTCCAAACCTAGAATGTGTAGCAGACTTGGAAGGGTTATTTTCCTAACATCTTGCAGTATCATTCGAACTCTTCCTCATCCGAAAATTTTGGTTTTTGATTCATCCCCCAAGAACACATCACCCCCATCATATCATTCATACTCACAAAACCATTCTCTATGTGGTGTCATATGATAGGATTCTCCTAATTAGATCAACTAAACACCTTGATCCAACTGTGTATTGGTCGACGATGGGTACACATCACCTCCCTTATTCAAGGTCATCTTTCTCTCAGTCAACTGCATCTCGCCAGATCCCGTAATGAATTCCATCTCCCTCAACTTGCAATCCTTTTTTTAATTCCCAACTTTACTATATTTCCAGTATCTTCTTATCGACTGAATCGGGGATTTAGATCTACCCTTCAACTTAGACTTTCTACTGGATAATTTTCCTTTATCTCTTTCAACATATCTACCTCTCACTGCTAAATCATCTTTGGTCGATCATTCCATGTTATTTCTTCTCATTTCTTATGACAGTAGAGAAGAAACCATGTATTCTAATGCTAGTGTGGTTGTATTAATCCATATAGCCATGACTAATCTATCACAAGAGTCTGTAAAATAACATAATAGGATTAAAATGGTATTGAACGCATTTAAATGCTTAGTCAGCAAACTTCCATCACTCATTCTCAGAAGATATAATTTATTTTTGCGCAACAAACTTATTTACCATAGATTTCGACTGGTATAAGCTTCCCATCTTGTCCCATAGTTTCTTGGCCGAATTTTCACCTCATACATTCAGCAGTATTGAATCTACAAGACAAATTCAAATCGTACTTCTTTCTCTTCTTTCAAGTTTCTCCCATTCTTTCGTCGACATGCTTGTCGGCTAGGTACCTGGACATATTGTTTTCCATTATTCTCGATCTACAATAAGATATTCCATTTTAAGATTCCAAAGCTCAAAATTATGGCCATTGAATTTTTCTATCTCTATTCTTGAACTACTCACCATTATTTACGATGATCTTTAACACAATTTATGACTTACAACTCTTACTGCACCTAGGGTTTAGCTCTCAAATTCAAGATTGGTAAATCAAGATATGATATACATGTCAAGTATTAACACAGATCTGATACTACTTGTCAGGGTTGAACTTCACTCTAATACCACTTTTCAGGAAATGAGATACACTTCCACATTAAACCTAGTAGAAGAGAAGAAGAATTTAATCAAGAACATAATGACAAAGCAATCACACAGTACACAGATATTTTACTCTGGAAACCCAAACAGGGAAAACCAACATTCGTTGAGCATTATACTCTCTTGTTGTCTTATTCAATATGAATAAAAGGTTACATTTCTAACCTTGGTCCACACCTAAAACACAATCAACATCATACCCTCTTTCATGTGCAAGAACAATCTTGTAGCCAATCTGACTTACATCTGCATGACCAACAATCTCTAAATTACAGACTCTTGGTGATTAGCCATTCATCATCTAAATATTCAAGATTAGCCTTTACCACCTTACAACACACCTCTTTGTAGGATTTACAACAAGCAAAACCCTAAATACTTGGCTCCCAAAAATAGTGACAGATCCATGTAGATCATTGGCTACAAATCCCACAATATCATGATACTATTGCAGTCAACTCCAAGTCGAATTACCAGTCGGCCTTCATTTGGTATTCAATCGATCGCCACACGACCGCTTATCGACCTCTTGTTGGTTGACCTCTTCAACTTGTTTTGGATTCCTTTACAATGTCGAATGGCCTCGACCTTCAACTTCAACTTTACCTGGTTGACTAACCTTGACCTTCAACTTGTTCTCGATCTATCTTGACTCTCGACCTGTTGTTGATCCACCTCAACTTCGATTGTTAGTTGATCCACATCAACTAGACTTTCACTGCAAAGAATATAACAACCTAACAATAAAATACAACTCCATAAAAATATTTACTCCATGCCAAAAGCATCTACTTGCTTTTTTACTCACATCCCTCTATGTTTTCCTACTACCTTCGTGGATTCCTTTAGCAGCAATAATATTTCCATATTCTCTTTCTTAATGGATGGTATCACTAGAGATTTCATTCCTACCATGATTTGATCCATTATCCAAGAAAAACCCAAGCCACTCTTTCTATAGAGTCAAAGAATACCATGATTTTATACCACATGTTAGAATCCAAGAGAAACTAGAGAAAAAAGTGATCACAAAGCAAAAAACACATGGAAGACATGTACAAAAGAGCCAATATTTACCTTGGAAACCCTTTACCAGGAAAACTATCACTCAAGATATATATATTTATTTATCTTATCCAAGCTAGATGTTACCACTCTGTTGGCAGCCATTTTGCATTTTTATCTTTTTCTTATAAGCTGCCTACACAAGACTTTTGAACCCTCAATACTCGTCGCAATTCTTTAAACAAAACGACACTATTATCATTCGCTTTTGCACACATGCCTTTCATTTTCATTTTCACGACTGCAAGCGTGAAAACCTTGAGTTGGAAGTCATGTCATTGGCATTAAAATCATCTTTGGATTATTGTAAATCTTTTTCTTTTTCCCTCCAACTCACTAATGGTCATACACTTGTCAAAACACCAAACCTTTATTCACTGCAGCATTTTTGTTAATATGGTTTCAATTTATAAGCTCGTGATGCAATGATTTTTGGTGTCTTTGATTAAATCCTTGGTGCAATGGTTTCATAGAATGCATTAAGTTTATGATTAAATCTTTGGTGCAATATTCGACATGTTGTTTTGTTTTAAATCATACAAATGCTATTGTTTGTTCAAACATTCAGATTCACTTGTCATGGTTTTCAATGGTTATTCATTTGACATATTGTTTACATTGTTTTTGACACACACCATTGTGAAATCTATGAAACTCTTTACCAAGGCGTCGTCAATTGTATAGCTGACATGATAGTTTTGCATGGTTTCAATTCACTCCACCACCCTCGCACGCATAAGCATTAACGTCTGCCTTGCACCTCGGGCTACCTCTACTTGTTTTGAGAAAACTGTGGGAATTAGTCATGTGTCTACCCTGTCGAACCCCCTCGCTATTTACCCTGTTGACTATGTGCTATCTACTATGGCTCCTATAGTGCACATAGAACCCAACGGCGTCCAAACGTTGTTGTTATTTGATAATGCCCGAGAGGACCTAGAGAGGAACGGATAGTTAGTTTTCATCAAAAAATTCGAGGGTTTCAACCTCACAGTCGCTCAGCAATTTGCCCTCACATTTGATGGATGTAGGGCCAAAGTGGCGGATATCCAACTCAAATTGAATGAAGAATTCCTCAGCTCAGCCACTGGTTTGCCAGCTAAGGGGCAGAAATGGTTTAAGAATTCAAAGGTGGATAAAGTGCCATGGTCGCTCTTGTTTACCTCAAGAAAAATTATCAGTTGTGACAAAGTTATGCCGGTTACAGCCCTTAAGTCTAGGTGGCATGATTTGTTGGCCATTATTAAGAAATTTGTTACATGAAAAGGTAGATATGGTTTAGTGTTCCTATACCACCTAGGTCTACTCATGGCTTTCATAGATTTCCCTTTGAATATGCTGCATTTCCTTCTTCGTAGTTTGTATAAAATGGCTAAACAATTTAAGAGGGAGAAGGCCGACTCCAACCTCTTCCACCACTGTTTGATTAAAATCGTTATTGTTCATCATTTGAGGTTAAGTGGAGACTGTTGGGAAGCATTCTTATTGAGGAATGGCTTTGCCAGTCCTGAATTTGGTCAAGTGGACAAAAATGTGGTCACTGAAACCCTTGTCGGGCCTATCGTGCCCCCTCTTATACACTCTTACCCACTGTTGAACCCTCGACCTACCCGAATGATAACCTACCTGACACCTTGGTTGACTCATGTTTAAAAGACACTACTAAACTTGTTAAGAGGCCTGTGAGGAAAAAAGGTAAGGGTAATACCGATGTCAATAGCAAGGGTAAGAAGGATGCACGTTGGGTATCAAGGTGTGCTCGCAATAAGCCAAAACAAAACACAGATGAGAAACCAATTGTTTTGAGTGAAGACTCGGATTCTAAAATCGAGTGATTTCTGACCGAGGAGTACCCATACTCACATGGACTTTTTTCTGTCAAACCCTATGACTACGTTTCCAACCTCCCGTCGTGCCTTAAATATGACCCCAACTTCCCCGGGATCAAGTTTGACAGTGGAACCCCTGGTAATTTAAAATATTCCTCACCTGTAATGACTCGGCTTGATCAACCACAGTGTAATGAATGCAACTCATGGCTCGAACGATACTATACAGATGTCCCTCTGTTGTAATCCCGAATCAAGTCCTTGGAGGACCAGGTGTTGTGTTAACCAAGGAAAATGACAGACTGCAAGCTAACGATAAGAGGCAAAAGACCACAGGCTCTATTGTGTTCAAAAATATAGAGGCAGCCACTTCCATTGTCAATTCAAAAATAGCCTGAACAGATCATATCCCTAAAGCCAAGGTATGATATTTCAACAATGATTTTAGAACGATTCTATTTGTTTTGAATTAGCATAAATGATTATGTTTGTTTCGAATTAGCATAAACGATTTTGTTTTGAATTAGTAATAAAATAATTTTTTTAATAGATCGGATACATTTATGTTTCCATTGGATTAATTTAATACGATTTTGTTTGTAAATATGACCTGCTACAGAATCGTGAGATTCTGTAGCTAGTCATAAAATTAGAATTTGTGTTGATTATACAAATACACACAATCTAAAATCGTTTATTTTTATGTATCTACAGGTACACATGAATTTCAATGGGAATTGGATCGATTGTGGCATTTTACAACATGCTTTTTGTTATACAGTTTTGGATTAGGTTGTTAGTCTTAGGTAGAAATAGCAATCTAGGAGATTGTTCCCATATTTTTTTGCAAACAGTTTTTGATAATTTCCACAAGGAATGTTTCATCCTGTGGCCTTTATATACTTATTATTTTTTGTAAACAACCCATCATTGTTGGGAGGACAGAGACTATGGACTGATGATTATATAGACTCGAATGAAAGTGGATGTTTTGTAACAGCTTTAGCTTTCAATTTATCATACTTTTGTTCAAGTTTTTGTGCATTTTAATTTGTAATCAAATTATTGACTACTTTAGATATCAAGATTTGTTATAGGTTGATGCGATATGATTTAAAGTATTGTCCATATTTGATGTCTCTTATTTTACTTACAACAATTACCCTATTTTAGTTTAATGAATAGAAGGTTAATCTTCCTTGTTAAATGACCAGTTATGTACAAATCTTCGCAGTGGGATTTATCTTAATGTGATGATCTGTGATGATCTGTAAACTACGAGAAGCTTTTGGAAAATCTGGTGTGGGTTTCCCCCATCAAACAGCTAAATCAAGTACTATGCACAGGACAAATAGGAAATGCTACTTCAGGTCAGTTTGTTATTTGTATTTTAATAGTCAATTAATATGAGAATTCTCTGTAATTTAGATAGATATTCAGTACAGATTGCTACTTTTATTGCTTAGTTAGATAGCTGTTGTTTTATTTCTTTTTCATAAAATTTACAAAAAATCAAAAATAATAGCTTCGCTGTCATAAGACAATTCACAAATGATTTTGCAAATTTCGATCAAAATTTGTATTTTGTAAATACTGTATATATAATTGAGATTTAATTGTATTGATAACTAAACATTTAATAAGTAGTATTATTGTTTTATAATATTAGTTAGTAAACTGTATATATAGTTTATATTTGTTTATAGTTTGCAGTAGCTGTTTTTCACTTAGATTAGTTTCTTTAACTTAGTTTTTTCATTTTCCTAGGACTTAGATCGGCTAACGGAGCCGCTAAACCCGTCGGAGTGGACTAATCCAAACGTCTTGGGTTATTTAGAAAACCTCAAACCGGATCCACCCCTCCAGTTGACGGACGATCAATTTCACCCGTCAACAAATGGCGCTAGAAGGAGGGCCTGAAAATTATTAATGGCACGAGGCGGTCGTAAGACTCCTCCACCACCTAACCACTCACCTATAGTGACAAGAAGTCATTCAAATGACAACATCGTCCCTCAAATAGAAACCACATCAAATGATGATCTACAGATCACAGTCAAACCAGTAACCCCAAATCCTACAGGTGGTGACGTACAAGAGATTGTCTGCCAATCTCTCATAAGAACCCATAGTGCCTTCGCCCATTTAAGGTAGCCAAATCGACCTTTGGACCAACCTTTATATTTCTCTGATATCAGAGAACAACTTGGAGGCACTAACCTCACTGTAAACCCTACAGATCCAACCCTCACTCCTGTTGTAGGAGGATCTGGAATACCACCCTCACCACCTCCATCATCCCCTTCTTCTTCTAGAGAAGACTCTTCCGACGAGGGCAAGTCCTCTTCCCAGCCTTCCACAACACCCACACCAATGGCCAACCAGAAAAATCCTTCCAGACCCTGGCTCGACCAAGATGTAGTAGCCATACCCAGGCCTCAACATCCCTTACCCAAACATCCGAAGAAGTGGCTCCCCAAGTTTGACCTTGACTCTAAACAGATCGTCGAGGATCACATTAAAAATTTTATGTTAGCCATTAGACTCTGTAATGTTGAGCATGAAGACGTAGTCTGTAGATTGTTCCCCTATACTTTCGAGGGCAATGCCTCTACCTAGTACTTTTCCCAACAGCCCCATACGATCGTGTCATGGGAGAAGTTTGAATCCTACTTTCTTGAGAAATTTTGAGACGATAAGTCCCCAGAAGTTCTAGTCATGGAGTTTTCTAGTTTAAGGATGAGCCCCAAAGATAAAATCAAAGACTTTAACAAAAGATTCTTAACACTAAAGAACCGAATCCCTATGGATTCGATGCCTGCTGAGAATATTATCATAGCATACTATACTAAAGCCTTACATCAAAGTATAGTCATTTGGGTAAATCGATCTAAGAAAGGAACGTTGTTAGAGGCCTTCGAAGAGGCTAGGCAGATTGAGAAAGACATCCTTAGTTTAAAAGACACTACTAGAAATGAAACAGAGACTAGTTCATCTTCCAAAAAGAAAATCGAAATCCTCCCTAGACCTGCTCAAAATAAAACACAACCTGAAAGCTCAGATTTAGAAAACTTAACAAAAGTCGTTCAAAAATTGTCAAATCAAGTTATAGATTTGAAAAGGACGGCCGAAGAAGCTTCTTCGAGCAAAGGGCCTTACAAACCCCCGTTTAGGAAGCCTTTTCCCACCAACCGACCTAAATCAAATACCGAGGACCTAAATCTAGAAAGCCTACAATTCGCCATTCAAACAATTCTAGAAGCCCAAGATAACTTGATGCCCCCTGAGATCCCTGAGGAAGTAGTTGAACAAGAGATAGTTGAAGAAGAAGAATCTTCTCTGAACATCTTTGGACACTTCTTGGATAGCATTTTTGAAGCTAATTTTGAGACAGTACATCCCTACAATACGAGTAAGACAACAAATAAACCTTCTTCTGAAAACACTACGACTTTGCCCCCAAAACAGTCTAAACCAGTTGAGACTAAACAAAGTCATGTAAACCCAAACTTAGATTCTGATTTAGTTGAAGATCTAAAAAATTTAAGGGCTAACATTTATGTTTATGAATTATTAAAATTTTCGTTTCTGCTACAAAAAATGTTACAGAATATCGCAGAGAATAGCAAAAACGGTAATCCAAGCAGTAACAAGGTTGTTCAGAACAATATAAAAGTTCCTCAGAAGGCTTCCACTAAGAACAATTCTGATCCTCATGAGAAGGGAGGCCTTCCTGTAAATAATGTAACAAATGTAGATAAATTATCTTTAGAGGCTGTGAGTAAAAAGCCACAAGCTTCCACCATTAGTACTCGCAAAAATGTACCTCCATTTTTGTTAACTTTCGAAATATTTAATTGGAACGTGCACAATTGTATGGTAGATTCAGGAATGTCATCCAATGTAATGCCATGGTCTGTGTGTCAGAAGATTAATGCTAAAGTTGAACCATCCACCTTAAAGATCATCCAACTTGATAGAACTAGTTTTAAAGTTATAGGTGAATTAAGGAATGTGCTTATAAGATTATCATCTAACCCCAAAGTTCATCATGTGATTGATATTATTATTGTGGATATTCCAGAAGTTTATGGTTTGTTTTTAAGCAGAGACTGGTCAGAGTATCTACACGGCTATTTCGCGACAGATTGGTCTCACCTGTGGTTGCCCGACAACGGCAAGCCAAATAAAATCAAGGTAAATCGTGAACGCTACCTAAAGCTCACATTCACAGATTTAAATGATTCCAATGAACCATTTACACCTTCTGTCGATTCACCTGAAATACAAGGGATGGATACTTTTTTCGGCAATTTCATGGCCGAGACTTCCACTATCATTAATCCAGAACAGCAATCCGATATTGTAGCATATATGCAGCCAGCAGTTTCTACACAAAGGTCTCATGCACCCGATAAAAATAAAATATGGTATCTCTACTTTGACGGGTCAAAGTCCAAGGAAGGAGTTGGTGTGGGTTGCATTATTATTGATCCAGCAGGTAACAAAACCCTGATTGCATGTAGGTTAGAATTTGAATGTACTAACAACACAGCAGAATATGAGGCTTTATTGCAAGGCCTCAGAAAAGCATTAGATATGCACATTCAAAATTTGACTATCTTTGGCGACTCGGAAATCGTGGTTAGACAGGTGAGAGATTCTATCCACTTTTTATCCCCACATCTCAAAAGCTACCAATCGGAGGTATGGAATTTGATGAATAAGTTTTCTGCTTTCAATATAAATTCTATTCCTAGATTAAATAATTCGAAAGCTGATTTATTAGCTAACGTAGCTTCGAAACTCTTTCCTGCAGAAGGCTTGTCCCCGAATGCATTCTCTGTCGAACTATTGTTCAGGCCATCCGTTCTCGGCAACATCACGAATTGGAGAGTCTTCGACGATGATCAACAAATTATTAGTTTCCTGCATATGGAAGAAACTTTCCAAGGCGCGGTGATCGACGAATGCACTCATGACGACAATTTGCCCGATTTCACGGTAATACCATATCCGAGATCTCCTGAATCTTTATCGGACATGGTAAATTCTATCCCTAAATCTGTAGTTAGATTAGAAAAATTTTATGATCTTCAAGACAAATTCAAAAAATCGGCCAACTGTAAAACAAATACTTCCTCGTTATCATATGAAAAATTGAACTTGGGAACTAATGACAATCCAGAGTGCATTAATTTAGGGGTGGGGTGTTTTGAACAAGAGAAATCCACGTTCATTAAATTGTTTAAGGAATTCAAATATGTTTTTGCATGGACGTATGACGACCTAAAAACCTTTGACCCTAACATCATACAACACGTCATTCCTATGAAACCCCAAACCTTACCGTTTCAACAAAAGTTAAGAAAAATGCACCCTAAGCTCGAACCGACCGTCAAAAAAGAATTAAATAAACTCTTGAATGCTAAGATAATTTTCCCAGTTAGGCACACACAATGGGTTTCTAACCTTGTCCCTATCTAGAAGAAGAGTGGTGAAATCCGACTATGCATCGATTTTCGAAACCTTAATCGAGCGTCTGATAAAGACAACTACCCTGTCCCACCCATGGAACAGATCCTTCAACAAGTATCTGGTTCTGAAAGACTATCCTTATTGGATGGTTTTTCAGGGTACAACCAAGTCCTGATGTCTCCTCCAGACCAACTTAAAACTACCTTCCRCACTCCATGGGGCACCTACGCTTAYAGGAAAATKCCCTTTGGAMTSATTAATKHYGRTGCCACTTTCYAGAGAGCGATGGACATCRCTTTCYGAGGCTTRATCAATCAATCYRTCRTRGTTTACYTAKATGWTGTTACTRTATTYTCHAAAAACAAAACTRATCATYTADCTCATTTRAGAGYYRKTYTACARCGATKTCRTAARTAYGRCATTTCCTTGAMTCCTAAAAAATCTATCTTCGCAGTAGAACAAGGTAAACTCTTAGGATTTATTGTGTCAAGCAAAGGGATGATTATCGACCCTGAAAGGACTCAAGTCATCTCGAAACTTCCCCCTCCCTCATCCAAAAAGTCTATGCAGTCTTTCTTAGGCCAAATAAACTTTGTCAGGAGATTCGTCCCCAGTTTCTCCGAAATGGTGAGACCTTTACAGAATTTAATTAAGAAAGATGCGCAATATCATTGGGGACCCTTAGAAAACCAAGCTTTTAATTCAATAAAAAAGTCCATAATAGATGCTCCTTCTCTCATGAGCCCCGACTTTTCGCAAGACTTCATGCTCTACACATTTTCTTCTGACCACTCCTACGCTGATGTCCTAACTGAAAAGAACGTTGAAAACAATGAAGTCCCAATTGCCTTTATGAGATCTGCTTTCAAAGGTGCGGAACTTAATTACCCAGCGGTAGATCAACAAGCCTATGTTGTTTTTAAAGCAGTCAAGCACTTCCGATCTTATCTTTTGAAATCTAGGATGAAAATTATTATCCCTTACCCAGCCATCAGGAATCTGTTAGTGCAGAAGGAACTAGGCGAAAAGAGGGTGAACTGGATTACCTCCTTACAAGAGTATGACATAGAAATCACCCCAACACAAATAGTGAGAGGCCAAGGGTTATGCAAGTTATTCGCTGACTCGGCGGAAAGACAACAAGAATAAAACGATATGTCAGACCCAGGATAGCACAATCAAAATTCAATCTGTTGTGCACAAAACTCTGTCAGTCCCTGGTATGACGATATAAAATTCTGTCTTGAACATGGGTCAGCCCCTCATCACCTGGATCCCACTAAAAGAAGAGCGTTAAGATTAAAATATGCCTCCTTTCAGTTGATTAATGGTATTCTGTTTCGTCAAAATTTTGATGGAGTACTAATGCGTTGTCTTGAGAAAGATGAAGCAGAAAAGGTGTTACTAGAATTGCACGCAGGAGAAGCTGGTGGGCATTTTGGTGGGGATACCACTGCCCATAAAGTTTTAAGAGAAATTTATTACTGGCCTACACTTTTTAGAGATTCTCATGCCTTGTGTCGCAAGTGTATTATTTGTCAAAAAGCATCCGAGCGGATACAGAAACTAGCCTTTCCTTTGCAGCATGTTTCAGTAGACTCCCCTTTTTCAGCAATGGGGTCTTGATATTATAGGTCCAATCAAGCCGCCATCCTCACAACATCATAATTTTATCATAACAGCCACAGATTACTTCACCAAGTGGTCTGAAGCTGTCCCCTTAAGAGCTGTAAATACCAGTCAGGTAATTGCCTTTTTAAATTCAAATATTATTACTCGTTTTGGTATCCCTGACTGTTTAGTATTCGATAACGCTTCTTATTTTTCATCTCTTGAGATGAGTGAGTTCACTCTAGAAAAAGGAATTAAATTGAAATATTCTTCCAGCTACTACCCTCAGGGCAATGGATTGGCAGAATCAACTAATAAGAATCTGATTAAAATCATCAAGAGAACGATATCTGAAAATCACAAAAATTGGCATAATGCATTGTTAAATGCAATCTGGGCTGATAGAGTAACACCAAAAATTGTTGTGGGTAACTCTCCCTTCTTTCTCGTCTATGGCAGAGAAGAAATTCTTCCACCACATATTCTTCTTCCCTCACTACAGTTGTCACAGAAAATACAAGAAGAAGACTGTCCCCCTTTGGAGAATCGAATTAATGCTTTAATAAAACTAGAAGAGGTAAGGGCTCAAGCAAAACGTAAGTTAGATCAGCATCAACTAGTGGTCAAAATCTGGTCTGATTCCAACTTTGCCTCTGATAAGAACTTCTAAGTGGGTGACCTTGTATTGAAATGGGACAAACCACATGAGGGAAAGGGAGAACACATGAATTTTTAGAACTTATGGCTAGGACCGTTTTTAATTGCTGAAAAATTGGGTCCCAACTCTTTCTGATTACAGAATCTAGAGGGACAGCCAGACACCTATCCGGTGAATGGCCAAGCTCTAAAAAGGTATTTCGCTTGATAACAACCCTATGTATACTGTGTAAATATTTTTCTTTTGTTTGCTTTTCTTTTGTTGTTTTGGTTTGATTTCTCCCTTACGCTTATCAGTTTTTTCTTTTGGAAATACACATACCTGCATTATGAACTGTTCAGACAAAGAAAATAGAAAAAAAATTCTCTGAAATGACTACTGAAAAGTTTTCTAAACATCAATTGTGATATGCCTTCTGAAATATACAGCCATGTTAAGGAAAGCCTGTTGTTTGAAAGAGTTTATTGATTCCAATCTGTATTGAAGCCTGTCACGATCATCCATTATCTTCTTACGTTGTCCCTGTTCCTTAAGGGAATAACTCAGAAGATGTCTCCCTGCCTTCGAAGTTTGGTTTATTAATAAGTCATCTATAGATCTTAATGAAGGACAGTTAAATAATTCTCTCAAGGTCTGTAAAATATGTCCAAAATATCATAATTTTCAGCGTCACCCTGCTCAATTATATATCTTTAAAAACCAAATAAATCATTAAAGAGTTGTAGGAAGTGCTTGTAAACCCGTCAGGATACTGAACAGGTCTGCTGGCAGCGGGTAAATACATGCATGACACCAAGACAACTTCATTGGGGTACTGAACAGGCATGCTGGCAGCGAAGCAATGTCGGGTATATGAAAATTCGTAAATATGGATTTTCTTGACCATTAAAATGTCCTTTATTCTGATCTAGAACTTCTTGGCAGGATACAAATATTAGAGTGGGTTAAATGGCAACCCTGTCGAGGCTATGGACGCCTGCTGGAAGAAGTGGCTCTGTCAATAGTATTGGATATTTTATCTTTAATATCATGACTCGCTTTTATTAAGACTGTTATCAGTTTTCATCTTTTAAGCACAGCTGGAATTTTTATGATTAGTGATGATGTTTAAACAATTTTCTGGTTGTTTTTGAGTTTGAATTATTCTAATTATCCTAAGATGGATTTGTTCTTTTGGTAGAGATAACTGCTTCTAACAGTGTGTCGCCATTGTTGGAAGCCATTTTGCATTTTTATATTTTTCTTATAAGCTTCCTACACAAGGGTTTTGAACCCTCAATACTCGTCGCAAATCTTTAAACAAAACAACACTATTATCATTCACTTTCGCACACATGCCTTTCGTTTTCATTTTCCGAATGCAAGCGTGAAAACCTTGAGTTGGAAGTCATGTCGTTGGCATTAAAATCATCTTTGGATTATTGTAAATATTTTGCTTTTTACCTCCAAATCACTAATGGTCATACACTTTTCAAAACACCAAACCTTTATTCACTTTGCATTTTTGTTAATATGGTTTCAATTTATAAGTTCGTGATGCAATGATTTTTGGTGTCTTTGATTAAATCCTTGGTGCAATGGTTTCATAGAACACATTAAGTTTATGATTAAATCTTTGGTGCAATATTCGACATGTTGTTTTGTTTTAAATCACACAAATGCTATTGTTTGTTCAAACATTTGGATTCACTTGTCATGGTTTTCAATGGTTATTCGTTTGACATATTGTTTACATTGTTTTTTACACACACCATTGTGAAATGTATGAAACTCTTTACCAAGGTGTTGTCGATTGTACAACTGACATGATAGTTTTGCATGGTTTCAATTCACTCCACCACCCTCGCACGCATAAGCATTAACGTCTGCCTTGCACCTCGGGCTACCTCTGCTTGTTTTGAGAAAACTGTGGGAATTAGTCATGTGTCTACCCTGTCGAACCCCCTCGCTATTTACCCTGTTGACTATGTGCTATCTACTATGGCTCCTGTAGTGCACATAGAACCCAACGGCGTCCAAACGTTGTTGTTATTTGATAATGCCCGAGAGGACCTAGAGAGGAATGGATAGTTAGTTTTCATCAAAAAATTCGAGGGTTTCAACCTCACAGTCGCTCAACAATTTGCCCTCACATTTGATGGATGTAGGGCCAAAGTGGGGGACATCCAACTCGAATTGAACGAAGAATTCTTGAACTCAACCACTCGTTTGCCAGCTAAGGGGTGGAAATGGTTTAAGAATTCGAAGGTGGATGAAGTGCCATGGTCGCTCCTGTTTACCTCAAGAAAAATTATCAGTTGTGACAAAGGTATGCCGGTTACATCCCTTAAGTCTAGGTGGCATGAGTTTTTAGCCATTATTAAGCAATTTGTTACATGCGAAGGTAGATATGGTTTAGTGTTCCTATACCACCTAAAGCTACTCATGGCTTTCATAGATTTCCCTTTGAATATGCCGCATTTCCTTCTTCACAGTTTATATAAAATGGCTAAATGATTTAAGATGGAGAAGGTCGACTCCAGCCTCTTCCACCACTGTTTGATTAAAATAGTTATTGTTCATCATTTGAGGTTAAGTGGAGACTGTTGGGAAGTGTTCTTATTGAGGAATGGCTTTGCCAGTCCTGAATTTGGTCAAGTGGACAAAATTGTGGTCACCGAAACCCTTGTCGGGCCTGTCATGCCCCCTCCTACACTCTTACCCACTGTTGAACCCTCGACCTACCCGAATGATAACCTACCTGACACCCTACCCGACTCATGTTTAAAAGACACTGCTAAACCTGTTAAGAGGCATGTGAGGAAAAAAGGTAAGGGTAATACCGATGTCAATAGCAAGGGTAAGAAGGATGCACGCTGGGTATCAAGGTGTGCTCGCAATAAGCCAAAACAAAACACGGATCATAAACCAATTGTTTTGAGTGAAGACTCGGATTCTGAAATCGAGCTATTTCTGACCAAGGAGTACCCATACTCACATGGCCTTTGTTCTGTCAAACCCTATGACTACATTTCCAAACTCCCGTCGTGCCTTAAAGATGACCCCAACTTCCCCGGGATCAAGTTTGACAGCGAAACCCCTGGTAATTTAAAAGATTCCTCACCTATAACGACTCGGCCTGATCAACCACAGTGTAATGAATGCAACTCATGGCTCGAACGATACTATACAGATGTCCCTCTGTTGCAATCCCGAATCAAGTCCTTGGAGGACCAGGTGACTGTGTTAACCAAGGAAAATGACAGACTGCAAGCTAATGATAAGAGGCAAAAGACCACAGGCTCTGTCGTGTTCAACAATGTAGAGGCAGCCACTGCCATTGTCAATTCGAAAATAGCCTGAACAGATCGTATCCCTAAATCCAAGGTATGATATTTCAACAATGATTTTAGAACGATTCTGTTTGTTTTGAATTAGCATAAACGATTATGTTTGTTTCGAATTAGCATAAACGATTTTGTTTTGAATTAGTAATAAAATATTTGTTTAATAGATCACATACATTTATGTTTCCATTGGATTAATTTAATACGATTTTGTTTGTAAATATGACCAGCTACAGAATCGTGAGATTCTGTAGCTAGTCATAAAATTAAAATTTATGTTGATTATACAAATGCACACAATCTAAAATCGTTTATTTTTATGCATCTACAGGTACACACGAATTTCAATGGGAATTGGATCGATTGTGGCATTTTAGAACATGCTTTTTGTTATACAGTTTTGGATTAGGTTGTTAGTCTTAGGTAGAAATAGCAATCTAGGAGATTGTTCCCATATTTTTTTGCAAACAGTTTTTGATAATTTCCACAAGGAATGTTTCATCCTGTGGCCTTTATATACTTATTATTTTTTGTAAACAACCCATCACTGTTGGGAGGAAAGAGACTATGGACTGATGATTATACAGACTCGAATGAAAGTGGATGTTTTGTAACAGCTTTAGCTTTCAATTTATCATACTTTTGTTCAAGTTTTTGTGCATTTTAATTTGTAATCAAATTATTGACTACTTTAGATATCAAGATTTGTTACAGGTTGATGCGATATGATTTAAAGTATTGTCCATATTTGATTTCTCTTATTTTACTTACAGCAATTACCTTGTTTTAGTTTAATGAATAGAAGGTTAATCTTCTTAGTTAAATGAGCAGTTATGTAAAAATCTTCGCAATGGGATTTATCTTAATGTGATGATCTGTAAACTATAAAAGTGTTGTTGCTATATCTCTTGTTTGTTCTGTCATTTGTATCCAAGAGCGTCGTTGCTTCCCGTTTATGAGAAGCTTTTGGAAAATCTGGTGTGGGTTTCCCCCATCAAACAGCTAAATCAAGTACTGTGCACATGACAAATAGGAAACGCTACTTCAGGTCAGTTTGTTATTTGTATTTTAATAGTCAATTAATATGAGAATTCTCTGTAATTTAGATAGATATTCAGTACAGATTGCTACTTTTATTTCTTAGTTAGATAGTTGTTGTTTTATTTCTTTTTCATAAAAATTACAAAAAATCAAAAATAATAGCTTCGTTGTCATAAGACAATTCACAAATGATTTTGCAAATTTCGATCAAAATTTGTATTTTGTAAATACTGTATATATAATTGAGATTTAATTGCATTGATAACTGAACATTTAATAAGTAGTATTATTGTTTTATAATATTAGTTAGTAAACTGTATATATAGTTTAGATTTGTTTATAGTTTGCAGTAGTTTTTTTTCACTTAGATTAGTTTCTTTAACTTAGTTTTTTCATTTTCCTAGGACTTAGATCGGCTAACGGAGCCGCTAAACCCATCGTAGTGGATTAATCCAAACAGATTGGGTTATTTATACAACCTCGGACCGGATCCACCCCTCCAGTTGACGGACGGTCAATTTCGCCCGTCAACACACTCAAACTCTCACCTTGGAGGAAAATTCCTAACCTTAATGGGAGAGCCTAGAGGAACTAACAGGCAAGCCACCCATTGTCACTTTGGTGGCATTTCCCCACTCTTTAGACCAAGGAAAGAAACTACCCTATGGTGAATCCCTACAATTCAAACTAAGATAGGTCATTATGTAGGAAGGGGAGTTTCTCCTAACTTAGACTTGACAAATAAAAATAGTGATTTGAAACCCACTCTCTTAAAATGTAAGACAAGTTAGAGCATGTAATATGTGTGTCAAATATCTAGGAGGCACAAGATTTAAATGATGTGTAATTTATACAAGTGTGCTTGTGTCACGAAAAGTGATCATATTATTCTGGAAAACCAAATGAATAAATATGACATGTAAGTGGATTAAACTCGCTCAACGATCAATATATCAAAATGAAATTATCCTTCCACCAAGGAAACATAGAGATATCACATAGCATCCAAAAGGTTTGTAACCATGAATATTAACGAGTTTATCATTCATCGAACCATTTCATAATGTTCATGAAATAAGTGTTGATAGTTTAAAGATATAATCAGATTTATCCACCACTCACTTATAGATATTTAAAATGTGTTCATCATGTGACAAGATACCACTACTGTTATATATATCAGAGTTTAGGACAGCAAGATAGATCATATTTGATATGGAAATGTAATCAACTATTATCCTTGAAAAAGAGAGCTCATTAACCATAGAATGCAATGAAATTTAGAGAATTTGTTACTTAAACACCATTGTTATGTATTCAATTTTATATCAGAAATTACATACATCAATAATCAAGAGATTGCAATTAGTATTTAACAAATTGAATGGATTAAAATTCACACTTGAATATTTAACCCAATGCTTCGATGCTAATATGATTAAGTGGATAGTTTGTAGAATTTAAATGTTGTAATATATGTACCACTAGTGAGATGTCAATCTTGTAGTGTTCCCAATGTGTGTATTAGTTTGATTTAGAGATGATTCATATTACACGACATCAGCATCAAATTTAAACCAATTCCATTCACCACAATCTTTGCATCAATGTGAATTATACCAAGTATTAAAACCCTCAAGTAACATATTTCTAAACAATGAAAGAGATAAGATTTACTTAGGTCATTGGGCTCAAAGGATAAATTGCTCAACAAATCAAGGAATTAATTTTCTAAAGAGAATATTTACCATCACATATATGCTTAAACATTGCACTAGATCATCAATTTAAAGAAAATAAATGAAAAAACCTTGTCCTAGTATTTAAAACCATGAAAGAACTAAAAATAACCAAGTCGTTTTGCTTAATTAACAAGGCATTCTTTTAAAATAGGCATTGATTCATTAGTTTGGAGTGTTATGATCAAAAGAATTCCAAAACATTAATGAGTTCTAATGTATTATACAAAACATAGACCATGGAAGCAAGTAACGTTAATCCTCATGTCACAATTTCAAACCATATAGACTTAGACCATTTTCTTAGGAGCAAGAGAATTCAACCATGTGAGGCATCGATTCATTTGTTAATAACCTTATGAGTATCAAAAATTCCAAGTGCTGCATAAATATCAATATTTGAGCCAATTCATTGGATCTTTCACCAAGATATGAATGTGAGTAAGCTTTAAAACTTTAGTGCCATCAAGTTATTATGTATTTTTCAACATTAAAAGTATCAGAAATTCCAAACGTTGCATAAATATCAAGGTTTGATCCAAGTCATTGGATGTTTCACAAAGATATGAATGTGAGTAAGCTTTAAAATTTTATTACCATCAAGTTATTATGTATTTTCCAACATTAAAAGGACACAAACTATATTGAATGATTTAGATTCAAGCATGATAGAAATAATGAATCAATCATCTGAAGGATCAATGACACCCAAAGAATATAGTAAATCCTTATGTTGTGAAGGAAATGTTTGGAGGACTTTGAGGGATGAAATCACAGTCAAGGGCAGGGTTAAGTCATCTACTATGTCGTAGTTATGGGATGTCCGCACATGAGAGTTGGAATCATTGTGTCATAATGGAACCTTAGGAACCTTCAGGGGAAGGTCAACATTGGGTTTAGTAATTTGAAAAGTTACATTAATAGATAGGGTAGGATCATAAGAGTCTGTAAGTGGTGCTTCAAGAGGCATACCATACTGATGTAATAGGGTGGTTAGGTTAACACTAGTGTAATCCAAGTAAAAGATTTGATAATTCCCATTTCACGGAGGTTTGGAAGTGGTAAGTGGTCCAAGATATGATATACTTGTTGACATCCTGTCGAATTTTTGGCCAATAAAATTGTTTATGTAGAACGGCCACAATTTTATCCACGCCAAAATGTCTTTCCATCCGACTATAGTGAGCCTCCCAAATCAATTTTGCATGCTTTCCTGTGGGAACACAGAGGTGGCCCATATGGCATAACAGTCCATCCTGAATGTGAAAATCAGTGGCATTCATGTGTGTACCCAAGAGCTAATAGGTGGTGGTGAAGTCAGGGTCACGTTGATAAAGTTGGGGCCACTCAGATGCCTCATGCCCACAGGAATGGAGCACGGTGGTGACTATAGAAACGAGAGGTCGACTGAGCCAATCAGCAACACGATTTGTGCTCCTTGTCTTATACTTGATGTTGAGATGGAACTGTTGCAGGTATGTGGACCACTTTTGATGGCAGACATTATGAAAATTCCCCCATGTCTATATGAACTATAGAGGCTTGTGATCAGTGTGGATGATTGTCTCCTTTCCCATAATGTAATGTTTCCATTGACAGCAGACTTGCATAATGGAATACATTTCTTTATCATAAGTGGGGTATTTATGGACGGTATCTAAGAGTGTCTCACTATGGTATGCTACTGGATGACCATTTTGAGTGAGAATTGTGCCTACAGCATAGTTGAAGGCATCAATCTCAATCTCAAACAGTTGTTGCAGATCAGGTTAGGAGAGTATTGGAGTTGAGCACAAGTGATGCTTCAAATCATCAAATGCTTGTTGTTGTGCCTTCCCCCATGCAAAATTTTCCTTTCCACCTCCCTTGGTCACTTGTTTGAGGGCCTATGCAATATGGGAGAATCCCAACATGAACCTTTGGTAGAAGTTGGGAAGTCCCAAGAAGCTCCCAAGCTCGGTTAGTGTGGTCGGGTTTGGCTAGTCACGGATGACTTAGATCTTATTTGGATCCACATGTACCCCATGCTCATCAATGATGTAGCCTAATTATTGGACCTTATTCATGCCAAAGGAGAATTTTTCCAAGTTGTCATATAGCTTGTGTTGTCGCAGAGTGCTCAAAACCTGTTGAATATGTTGTGTGTGCTCCTCCCAAGTTTCGTTGAAGATGAGGATGTCATCTAGATATACCACCACAAAAGAGTTGGTGAAGGGTATCAATACATCATCCATCAACCTCATGAAAGTTGTTGGTGCATTTGTTAAGCCAAAGGGCATGACCAGCCATTTGAAGAGACCTTTTTTAGATTTGAAAGTTGTCTTCCATACATCAGTCGGTTCGATGGGAACCTAGTGGTAGCCAAACTTTAGGTCAATATTTTTGAATAACTTTTCCCCCTTGAATTGGTCAAGAAGGTCATCAATTTGAGGAATTGGGTATCGGTTCCTGACTGTGATTTTGTTTAATTCTTTGTAATCAATGCACATCCACCAGGTCCTGTCTTTCTTATGCACTAGTACAATTGGGATTCTACAAGGGGAGGAGTTGGGTCAGATGTGCCCATTTTGAAGCATCTCTTGGATATGGCACTTCATTTTATCATTTTCCATCAATGAGCGACAATATATTGGTCCAGTAGGTAGAGGTGCACCGGGTGTTAGATCAATTGGATGCTTGACATGGTAGTGTGTCGGTAGACAGGTGGGTGAGGAGAAGATGTCTTTGTACTCTTCCACTATCCGGTCCACTTGCTTATACTACAAAGAGAGGATCTATGTAGAGGTCACGGATGTGGCAATGACCTTCTACTCACTGCGAGCACAGATCAAAAAGAAGACGAACTTCTCGGTTTTTGAAATGACCTTACTACATTTCTTAGCAGAGACTAAAGAAATAGTGGTAGGTGATGCTACCTCTGGTATCACATACAATTGTCTACCCAAAGTAGTAATAACACTGAGGGGTCTAGACTCATACACAACATGTCACTTCCATAAATATGGTTGGCCTAAAAGAACATCACAAACTTCAAGGGGAGAAATATCACATAATACCTCGTCTTTGAAGGGCTTGATGCCATAGGTCAAACGACACTATTGGTTGACGTGGAGATCTCTTACTTGGCAAAGTCAACCGATGGTGTAGGGTTGCGGGTGCAGTGTCATCGATGGGTCCGGCTACTTGATGACCTATATTTAGATCAAGTTCTTATGACTGCCACTATCGATAATTAAATGAAGCAGATCCCCCTTTCCCAGTGACTGGTTGTAGCGAAAGTCTTTGGTGTTGTGCCAAGGGATTTTATGGTACTCACACCACTTTCTTGTGTCCTTGTTCAAATTCTCATTACCCTTCTTGGGTTGCATCTTGGAATGGTTTTCCTGAGAGTGGCCATATTTTCTCTATCCCTTGTTTTGTGGGTTGGGGCCACCTTTTCCCTGCTTTGACTATGAGGAGTTTGGAAATCCAAACTCTCACCTCTTCTTCTTAAATTTATGCTTGATCTTGACAGCATATCTATAAGCTGCACCTAATGATGCAATGTCCATAAACTCCATTTATGTTTGAATGTATCTATGAAAAAAAACATGGTATTTGAGCACCATATGTCATTTAGAGTCTTTGATACCCAATTTTGTGCGCAGGGTATGGAAAATATTGGTGAAATATGGTATTGTTTAGTCCCTTTCCTAACGCAGTGTGGTCCATCTTGTGTATTGGTCCTCGTATCTTCCAACAGCGTAGTATTGTTCTTTAATGGCATCCCTGAAGGAATCTCATGTGGTGGAGACCAAAAATATTTCATATTCTTCGGTGGCCCTTTGCTCAGAGTAAGTATCCCACCAGTCCTTAACATGGGGGATGGCCTTGAGGAGTGTAAAAGTAATATTTTCCCTATCAAAAAAATTGTGGACCGAAAAATACCCTTCGGTTATATTCACCCATTTATCTACAGCATCTGCATCTATCAGTCCTTCAAATAATGGAATGTCAAAATTTACTTGTACCTTGAAGGGCATTCCATGGCTTCTTGATGAAGATGTCTCTCAAGTGGGAAGCCACCGAAGGATCTATGCAAAGTTGTCCATCATTTCGTTCCTTTGTCGTGCAAGGGCTTCCTCGAGAAAATGTTTAAAAGGATATCCTAATCCATAATATTTCTTATCATCCCCCATGAATTTTTGTCGGGCTCGGTGCATCTGATCTTGCAAAGGATTGACTGGTTCGAGTCCCAAATTATTGTACCCAGATCTTGTCACAGACATGCACAAAGAAAAACAAATGAAGAGCATATTGCTCTGATACCACTGATATGGATTTATGAGTGGAATGAAATGAATAACAATTTGAATACAATAACACGCAGATACAGAAAATAAAAAAAGATAGCCAGTGAACAATAACTTCTATTGAATAAATAAAATAGGTTGAAACTATAAAACTGCAGAACTAAAAACAACTTACTCGAATGGTGGTAGCTATCTTTGATAAGAGATGTGGCTTGTACGCACATTTGTATGAGAATAATGATTATAATGAGGCTCGAGAGGAATTTTTAACATTACTCATGAATTCCAAAACTCTATACATCCAAAAACCTAACCCTAGGAGATGAAACATGTAAAGTTATGTGGGCCCCAATGGGTAAGTTGGTACCTCATCTTCTCGGGGTTGTAACTTTTGCATACGACCTTTGTTTTAGATGTGTGATAGTTCGTTGGAAAGGTATTTTCAAGAAATACACATTATGTTCTCAAACTCTAAGTTTGTCTATAGTTTGATTGTGGCAAGACAAAAAAAACAACAATGTTTAGGGCCCCAAAACGGCCCTGGAAGTACAGAAAGATGTATTGACATGAAAATTTTCAAAATAAGCCAGTTGGACTAGGTGGGAGGCCACCAATATCCACTTGGATGTTGTGTAGAGATTTAGAAAATCCCTGGAAGTTCAAAACCCACAATTACAAAGAAATATCATCATTATAGAGAAACGTGTTGAACTAAAAATTGTCAATATGTGCTAGTTGGAATAGGTGGGTGGCCCCCAATATCCACCTGGATCATTTTGTGTTGATGTTTTAAACTGATCTTCTCACCCATTCACTACACATTGAAATTTTAAATGTGTTGAACCTACACAGAATAGATCTATCTAAACAATAATACACACATTTGCAGAGAGAATTTGAGAAAGAAGAAGGAGAGAAAGAATGAAAGAATGCTCATTAACCGTTTGAATAATGAATAATTTACACATGATATACTTTGTATAACTCAATGAGTGAGCACCGGAGGAGAACCAATGTGCCATAGTGGTGGTCTAGAGTGATTTAGGGACACACCAGCAGTTATGGGAGTGAACTTCCACCTAGTACAGTCTCTCAGGCAGTTACGGGAGTGAACTGCCACCTAGTTGAGTTAACTAGTCAACTAGTCTTCAGTTAACTGACTGAACAAAGAGTGGTGAGGATTTAACTCAGGGAATCAAGGGTAATGTGCCATTCTGGTGATGATACCAAGGCAAGGTCTAATTATCATGGTGATGATCCCAATGTTTCATGGTGACAAAACCAATGCAACATATAAACTCCACACAACTAGTCAAACTAAAGTGTCAACTGAAAGAGAATATTCTCTAGGTGGAATATTCTCCCCTAAAATATAGGAGACTGGATAATGACTAATAAACAAGGAAAATCCTTAGGAAAAAAAATCCTAGGTGTGTGTGAAGTAACTCCAACACCCCCCCTGAACAACACTATGGTGAAAACAAAGAATGGGTCCCAGAAACAAGGCCATGTTAGGTACCCAAATACAAAAGATAAACTGAAAATAATGTGAGGAAAGAGGAAAAACCTCATGGGAAAAAACCTCTCCTCAAGGTACAATGTATGTAAAAATAAGAACTACAGTTTCTAGGCAACTGTGTCCTTCACTCCAAGACGACTTCGCAGAGAATGAAACTTCTTCTCAGTGAAGGTCTTGGTGAAGATGTATGTCATATGTTCTATTGAAGGAAAAAACTATAGGTCGATGATCCCCTCATGTAATAAGCACCAGATGTAGTTCATGTGGATCTTGATGTGCTTGGTTCGCTGCCTCTGAACTGGATCTCTGCAGAACTTCAGAGTGCTCTGGTTATTACACCAGATGATGATCGGCCAATGAAACTGAATGCCCAACTCAGTGAGAAAATGTTGTAGCCACATAGACTGAATGGTTATGTTAACTACCCCTTTGTACTCTGCCTCGATTGAAGATAGAGAAATGGTAGCTTTCTTCTTTCTCGACCAACAGATAGGCCCGAAACCAAGACTGAGTGAGTAACCAGATGTGGACTTGTGATCAGTGTTATCGCCAGCCCAGTCGGAATCAGTAAACCTGATGAGATCTAATGTAGAGTCTACTACATAATGGATCCAAAAGGTGATGGTTCCCTATACGTATCGAAGGATATGCTTTGCATATTTCCAATTTAGCTCATGCGGCTCCTGCATGAACCTGGAAACTGCGCCAACTACATATGAGAGGTTTGTTCTGGAGTGTGTGAGATACAACAAGCTCCCCACTAGTTGTCTTTATAGTGTGTTGTCAACCAGTGGAGTCTCCCTGCCATCCTCAAGTTTCACTCATGATAGGAAATGAGTCAGAGCAAAATTGCAGTCTATCATGTGAAATATCTCAAGGAGATCTCGTGCATACTTGGCCTGAGACAGGTTGATGCCTGATGCATCCTGACTGATCTCTATTCCAAGGAAGAAGTGTAGAGGACCCATGCCCGTCATCAAAAACCTGTCATGTAGGATCCTCTTGACTGCAGCAATCGCTAAAGTCGAGCACTCAGTGATCAAAAAATCATCAACATACAAAACTAAAAGTAGAAGTGAATCATCCATCCTGAGCATGTAGACATTCGAGTCTGATTTACAACATACAAAGTTCTGTGACAACAGGTAGGAATCCATCTTGGCATACCATGCCCTTGAAGCCTACTTGAGGCCATAAAGTGACTTCTTTAGTCGATAGAACAAAGATGAGTCCTACATAAATCCCTAGAGCTTCTCCATATATATCTCCTCAGAGAGATCACCGTGAAGAAATGCATTTGTCACATCCATGTGATGAACTTCCCATCCCTTGGTTGTCGCAATGGAAAGTGCCAATCATATGGAATCCACCTTCACTATTGGAGTGAAGGTCTCATCATAGTTAATACCATGAACCTGATGAAAGCCTTTGGCGACAAGCCTGGCTTTGTATATGCTAATTTGTCCATCCATTGTGCTCTTGGTCCTATAGACCCATTTGCATCTGACAATTTTCCTCCCAGAAGGAAGGGGAACTAGATCCCAATTATGGTTCTCAAGGAGGGAGTTGTACTCCTCCTGCATGGTGGATTCCCAAAAGGGATTTCCAGCAGCCTCACCATAAGACTCTGGATATGAAGATTGAAATAAAAAAATATGTCTGGAGGGAAATGGTTCAGTGCAGTGAGTGCAACAAGAGGCTCCTTGAAATCAGATCGAGTCCTCCTAGTATCGGTTGGATCACCAACGAGATCCCGGGCATCCTTAAGAGTAGTTTGTGCCCACTTGGGCCTCTGCTTTGGCTATGCAACTACATCTGGATGCTCTGAATCTATATCTGAATATACTGACTCTAAATCTGAATCATATGAGTCTTATGAATCAAAACTCTCATCTGAAGAAGATTCGGCATGTGCATGCTCATCATCTCGAATAGGTGGAAGAATGAAGGTGTCTGCATGTGGTTGTTGAGGTGCATGCGAGACGCTTTCCTCAAATTGGACATTTCTCTCAATGATGAGCCAGTCCAAGGAAAGGTAAATAAGTGTATATCCCTTCACACTGTTAGGGTATCCAACAAAAATGCACTTAGTGCTATGTGGATCAAGTGCCTTCCTCTTTTCAAAGGTAATCCATGCCCATGCACATGAACCAAAAATGTGAAAGTGGGTCACTTTTAGTTTGAGGCCGCTCCAAGACTCGTACGAGGTCTTATCCTTGACAGATCTATGGAGAGATCTATTTTGGATGTATGTTTCACAATTAAGTGCTTCGGCCCGTAGTCTCTATGGTAGATACTTTGCATGCAACATTCAAGATGTCATCTCCTTTAGAGATCAATCTTTTCGCTCAGTAACTCTGTTTTTTTGTGGAGTATACAAAACTGTGTGATGCAACTAAATCCCTGCCTCATTTAAAATATTATGGATCTCATTATTTACATAATCTCCCCCATTATCATCTCGAAGGACTTTTATCTTCTTTCTACACTGTGTCTCAACTAGGGCTTTGAAATCTTTGACGTGTTGAAAGACCTAAGATTTTTGCCTGAGAAAGTAGATCCATGTAAAACGTGAGAAATCTTCAACAAAAATGAGAACAAACCTCTCTTTGTTGATCGATGGATGCAGAAAAGGACCCATGATGTCACTATGGATCATATCTAAAGGTGCGGAGGCTCTCTGAGACTTTCCCTTGTCGAATTTCTCTTGAGGGTATTCCCAAGAACACATCCCTCACACACTCCCTTGGAAAAATGGATGTCTGGTAGACCATCAACCAATATTTTATTGATAATTTGTTGCATGTATCTGAAATTAAAATGTCCAAACCTTTCATGCCATATCCTACTACTTTCATCATCATGAGTAAGCAGTAAAGAAGAATCAGGTTCAATGAATTCAGAAAAAGTATACAATCTAGATGGATGATTTACCTCACCGATAGAAACCCTAGAGTTGGTTTGCATGTCATAGATGTCCACGGAATTTGGTGTGAATATGAATTTATTTCCAGTGTTAGAATTTGTCATCTGATACATAGAGAGAAGGTTGACAGAAAGTTTGGGAGCGTGCAGCACATTCTCGAAGCTTTCGTTGGTGAGTTCAATCCTTCCTTTTTCGGTGACTTCAATAGAAGATTTTTCCCCCATCAGAATGGAAGGACCTTTGCATGCATCCAAATAATAATATACTTCTTTTGAAGAAGCCATGTGATGTGATTCTCCTGAA
>SNQJ01S0000813.1:71669-138910 GCA_010110895.2 Picea sitchensis | reverse complement strand
ATTAAAGGTTTTTGAGTCATGTCTTATGTCAATAAATCATTTTTTGATTGTCTCTTAAGTCATGAAAGCTAATTAGAGTCCATTTAGGAAGGTCTTGGTGTCATGATAGTGGTTTTCATCATTAGCATAAAGGGAGAGTATTGTTTATATATATTTGTTTTAAAGGTCATCATCATCAAGTGGTATGTCCCAAAAGTGTGTAAAAAAGGATTTTCATGTCACATCAGACTGTTTGGGAGTCATGTCATGTGTCAAATCATGTTGGGTTCATTCTCGCATTCACTTCTTGGTCAAACCCAGGTTTAGCTATGATCAGGGTTCCAACAAAACCCTCTAAAACTATCATCCCTCCTGGTAAACCAGAAGGAAACAAAACACATAGAATGCATTGTGTCAATCTCACCTGAGATAGAATTAATGGGTGACTGCAAATCTAAAGTTCTTTAAGTCTAGGAATGAGTGGGGATCTGGGATTGTATTTTATCTTCTTCAGGCCTTAATCTGAATATTCATTCTATTATTCCTATGGTTCATTCATATTTTAAATCCATGCATGCATTCTAATATATCTATCTTAACCATTCATTCATCAGATAATCATTAATATAAATTAAACATGCAAGAGACGTCATAGATAACACATGTTTTACCATGGTTCACCCCCTCCTGGGCTACATCCACAAAGATTTGGCTTATTTACTCTTTTATTTAGTTTTCTCCAAAATATGGTGTTGTGCGCATTACATCTACAATCATACATGTATTGTGAGGTTAAGGAACCTTTGTGAGGTGAACTTGATCACACCAGGCTCATCAATCTATGATCTAACCCTCAAAATCTAGCTACTTAACTCTTCTACAACTCAACAGCTTTTACAACAATGGCTTCACTACAATCATCGAACAACTGAACAGAGCCATCACTGAACTCAAACACCCTCACCTAGACCTCCTAGGTTCTTATTTATATTATCTTATAGGATTATAGTCGTTACAATCTTTACCAAAACCCTAACCCTAACATGGTTAGGTTTTTTTGTTTGCGTTCCTTGCATGCTTCTCCTCTTGCATGTTACTTTTCCTCACACATGTTTCTTTTCCTGCCAGTTGTTCTTCTCCAAAACTTGGCCTTTCCTTCCAAAACTAGGTCTTTTCTCAAAATAGGCTTGCTCCCAATAGGCCCCCAACACTGACATGTGGTTCGTCCTAAGCCACTTAGGTAGTGCACGCCCCCTACACTTCCTTGTCCAGATTGTGGAACCTTTATGCTAGTTCCTTTTCTTTCTCTCTCATCTATGCAGATTTGTTTCTTAGCACCTCTATTGTCTGCACTTTTATTTCCTCATGCATTAATGTTGCGCTCTCTTCTCGTACATGTTCTCTATTTGTCTTCTCTTCCTCCAACTGTGCAATCACATGTATTTCTTGTTCTTGGAGTGGTTATAATTATACTTGTCTTTATTGCTTCCACGTCTGCACTGATTCCACCTCTGTCTTTGGCTTATTCATGTCTTGAGTTTCTTTCGAGAACTCTTTTATGCTCATTATCTTCTACCTTTGTTTAAGCTCTTGTATGGTCATGTTGAATCTTTCCTCTTCTTGGTCCCACTATTGTACCTTCTCGTCTTCTTCCAACATCGTCCATCACTACGCGGCTCTGTCAAAAAGTTCTTCTGCTCCCTTTGCTTGGTTCTCCATCTCAGCTATTTGGAGTGCAGCTTCTTGTTTTCTTTGTTCTCAGACCTTGGGAGGAGTTGTAGGGTTAGCCTTTCCTTAAGCTCCTCATTATCTTGCTTGTATTAGTCAATTGTATGGGATATCATGTTGATCTTATCCTATGCAATTTTCTTCAGTTCTTGTACGTTGTCTAGGATGCGAGCATAAATTGTTATTAATCCATTTTCTAGCTTGTTAGTGTGTTCTTTCTCCTCCTCCTTCTCTACGGTCAGTTGGCCACATGTGATTTGAATCATCTCCATGACTCCTTTTCCCACCTATAAGTTTATTGCATCCGTGCGGGCTTTGGGCTACACTTATTCCATGACACTGGCTTGGAGTCCATATAATTCCTTGGTGGGTATCTATGCCATGACCATTTCCACTTGCCCCACCTCCTCTTGGGGTTTCTGCATAGTCTCCTGATTGAATCTGATCATTTGACATGTTACCAAAAATGTGTCCCTACCCTAGACGATGAACTCCATTGTCTCTTCTCCTTCTTTCTATGAAGGCGGCCACTGTGTATTTTCCTATTGTTGTGCAGTGGCAAGTGGTGTTTCCTGGCTCTATATTTGTTGTATATTTTCATGGACCTCTAAGATATTTTCCATGATTTCTTCCCACTGCGCTTCTACAATTATGACCACTTCTTCACCCATGTCTTGGACCTTGTCTCCAACTAGCTCTACATCATCCTCTGTTAGGGTGATGTCTGGGTCCTCTGTGTCATATTTCCTCTTATTGCACGCCTCTTTTTATTGCATGGGATTCCTTACTGTTTGTGAGCGCTACGCCCCACTTGTTGTACCCTGGGTTATTTGTTGTCCAACCTATGAAGTATCATTCTTCCCAATTTGTGGTTGGCTTCTTTTCCTTGTTGTTGTTGGTGTTCTCCTTAGTCGTTTTGGTACTGCATTACTCCCAGTTAGTTGATTTTGTGTTGTAGTCATTCTAGTATTGTCATTCGAGCTACTTGTTCTCCCTGATGAGCCTGATTCATCCTTTTCCTTATGCCTAGAGGATTGTGTTATGCTTATCATCATGGTTAGTTTTTCTGCTGGTAGTTTCCAATGTGCATGTCAGTATTTGATTATCCAGTCCACTTCCTCTTTTGTGACGTAGTAATTCATCTCAAGCCATGCCTTCTTTGGATCCATATGTGATGCCTAGATGCCTTTAACTTGGTTATCCCATCTATCTCCTGCACTACCTCCATCGATATGCACCACACATTTGTTGTGCATTGTTGCATTTCTTCTAGAAGCATTGCAAAGACAGTGTTATTCTCCTGGTGCATTTTTTTGTCCTTTTCCTACCAGAGGGACTCTATATGGTTGCATAACACTTCCCCATCCTATCCAAAAATACTAAAAATTTTGGCTCCTACCACCCTGCCAAAGTTATCAGGATGATCAGCCATGAATAATGCAACTCAGTTCCATTATCCTGCATGTCTACGCAATTTGTTAAGAACTGGTTTAGCAGGTATTGTGCCTAGTTGAACATGACCCCATTCGTGCACTGCACAGCTGCTACAATAACGCATGTTGGCGCTTCCTCTCTGCATAATTTATTCAAAAGTTTACAATCCATCATCCTATTAGCGAACCTCGTCACATTGGCATTGATGTCCTTGATGACAATTCCTCTATTTCCTCGAGTAGCACCAAACTGTGCTTTGACATATTCTTCTATTTGTTTTTTGTGCACCTTTTTATATAGGTATTCCTTGGGTTTTTCATCCACTGTGGGGATTCATGTGAGCTTGGAAAATAATTCCACATCAATTTGTATCACCTTATCCATCCATAGGATGCATCCATGGACACGGGTGACTAGTTGTTTCACACATATTCTAACGTTCTTACCACGCCTAAAATGTGGTATGTCTAATAGGTTCATAATTCCTTAGTTATAGAGCCTCGTTATCCACTACGTGGGCTACAGTTTGTGTTTTCCTAGGGGTCCAATTTCCCCTGTGTTTATGAGATAAATCTCCTCGACCAACTCTGGGAATTTGGTTGCATCACGCACATCATGATCGGCGTAACTAAGATTAGGTACCTTTCCCAGCATATCATTCATATCAATGACTATGTCTGGGAGATAGGGGAGTGTAATATCCATGGAAACCTGCGCCTTTCGTTCCTGTCCCGCAGTAGATGTGCATGCCTCTATTGCACCTGCATCCTCTTCTTCCCTTTCGAACTCTGGTTGGTCAGTGATGTCTTCAACCAACACCTCCTCGTGTTCATGAGACTGGCATGTTCCCATTGTTTCATCGAGCTTCACAAGTGTGTCGGGGTTAGGGTTTGAAATACCATTTTGGACCCCAGAGCTCTGCCCTATTTCTCCTTGCTACATTATGGAGGTCACTTCCTCGACCCATGTCTGGCTAATTGATTATGTGGTTGAGGTGGTTACGTCTTCCATATCGACCTTGTTCTCGGGCTGTCACATTCTTTCCTTGCACCTCTGGACCTACTGAGTAACCTGAATGTACTGGCCTGGTGGGCCCAACTTTGGTGGAGTTGTTCTCTCTCAAATCCGCACACTTGCTTGCTTTTGTGTAAATTGCTAACTAGGGCACAAACTATGTTTCTCGCTCTGTGCTCAAAAATCACTAAGTGTTGAATAAACACGTGCTTTCCACCTTTTATAGAATCAGTCATGTTAGTTTGTCACTTTTTGCATGCATTAGTGCCAATTGTGTTTTTTACTACACGTTGTCTTCTGATGTTTGTCGCAGTAATTCATGCACACGACTTTTTTCATTCCTTCTTGTGATATAGTCAAATTCTGCGTATTTCTGTTTTTTTCTTTCATTTTCTATTTTTGTATTTATTTTTCCCTCTTTTTCTCCTTTTTATTTATTTTTCTCATTTTTCTATCTGAATCTCTGCTATAGTACACTATATACATGCCTTTCTTACTGCACGGTGAATTTTAAGATTTAGGAGGTTGAATTTCCCTGTACATATTTAGTCGACTATCGTTGATCATTCCTTTGAGTTTTGTTCCTCCCAAGTCCTTTAGTTGTACAGATCCCCCATCTGTGACAATATTTACTTCATATGGCCCTAGCCAATGCATTCTAAACTTACCGGGATGTTGAAAAAATTTACTATCATAAAGTAGGACTAGGTCTCCCTCCTTAAAATTCTTCTTCTTAATATGTATGTCATGCCAAGATTTGTCTCTTGTTTTCTTCCCTTCCTGGTGAAATCCTACTAGAATCCTATCCTCTTTCATCTCCATTAGTTGATTTAACCTTTCCTTTACTATGCCTTGTTCTGTCATGTTGGTAATTGTTGCTACATGCACACCGGGTACCAGAAATTCTAATGGAACCACTGCTTCCTACCCATACACCAACTTGAATGGTGTATGTCCTATCATATTCTTACATGTGGTCCTATATGCCTATAGTACCGCTAGTATTTTCAAGTCCCAATCATCCATGTTGACGTTGCATATCTTTGTTAGAGCATTTTCCAAGATTTTATTGAAGGCTTCTACTGTTCCATTCGCCTGGGGATGGTATGGTGTACTCTTCTGGTGATAGACTTCAAACTCCTCAGTCATGGCCCTGATAGTATTTTTGATAAAGTGATTACCTTGTTCACTCATCAAAATCCTTGGACAACCAAATCTAGTGATCATTTCTCAAACAAGAAGTGTGTTGTTGTCTCTGCGTTGCAGCCTGTGACTGTTGCTGCTTCTGCCCATATTGTTAAGTATTTCATCGTTGTAATGATATATCTGGCTCTTGGAATTATTGTTGGTGGATGGATCGGTCCAACAAAGTCTATTGCCCATTTCTCAAATACCTGTAAAGTTACTTTTGGTCTCAGGGGCATCTCATCCCTTCTATTAGGTTTTCCAACCCTCTGACAGACATCACATTTTTTTCAATATTCCTTGGCATCTCTATGGACTATTGGACACCATAATCATGCACGTAATACCTTATGCACAGTATATTTTCCTACATAGTGTCCTCCATCTATACCTTCATAAGGTTATGCCAAAAATTCTAGACCTTTCATGCTCTAATACACACCTTCTCAAAATTCTATCTGCACCCATATTGTATAGATGTCCTGCAATAAGTTGATAGCCTACATCTATGACTACCATATTTTTCTTCTTCACAGTGCTAAACTCTTGTGGCGAAATCCCTATACTTAAGTATTCAATAATATCAGCAAAGTATTCATCAGCTATATGTACTAAAAACAACTATGCATTAGGGAAGTTGTCTTCCAAGTTAGTATATTCTTCTCCATTAGTTACCCTTGACAGGTGATCAGGTCCTGCATTCAACTTCCCTGTCTTGACTATTACTTCAACATAAAATTCTTGGAATAACAATAGCCATCTGTAGATCCTCCCCCCCCCAACACTAGCTTTTTGACTAAATATTTGAGGGTAGAATGATCTGTGAACATCTTAAAGTGTTTGCCCAGTAAATAGTGCATGAACTTCTGAAGTGCATATACCATGGCCAGGCCTTCTCTTTCTGTGGTGTTGTAATTTTTCTCTGATTCTAACAATTTTATGTTTACAAATGATATGGGGTGGTCTAATTCCCTTTCTCTTAGATACGCCATAATTTCTCCAAGTGCTATGGTTGATGCATCTACATGCACATGAAATGTATTTTCCAATTATGGGAATACTAGGATAGGTGCTATGACCATTTTTTCTTTTAAAGTTTCCAACCCTTGTTGACAGTCCTCATTCCACTAAAATATGATATCCTTCTTTAACAGTTTATCCATTGGTGTAGTTACTAGTAATCCGCACATACCCCTTTATAAACTTCTTGTAATAGCATGTATGTCCCAGTTTTTCTCTTAACTATTGCACTGACTTTGGTGGTGGTAAATTGACAATGACTGCAATCTTAGCATGATCCATTAGTAAACTTTGTTTACAGACTATATGTCCCAACAATATTCCAAAAGGTGTCCCAAAAATTCATTTCTTAATATTCAATGATATATAGCATTGCATGCATATTTCCAACATTAACCTCAATACTTCTACATGATATTTTAACAGACTATATACAGTCCAGTCATCCAGATATACTTCTAGAAACTAATGTATGAATTTCTTAAAAGAATCTATGACTACTCTTGAAAAAATGGTTGGTTCATTCTTCAGCCCAAATGGCATGACTCTGTATTGGTAGGATCCCCATTCTGTAGCAAAAGTAGTCTTATACATGTCCTTTGGAGCTATCTTGATCTAGTGGTAACCTGAGAATCCATTTGTAAATGAATATGCTTCCTGGCCTCCCACATTCTCTAAGACTTCATCTGTAAAAGGGGTAGGGAAAGGATCATGTAAGCAAGCATCATTAAGTTTCCTCATATATACACATATATGTATGCCTCTATGTCTCTTTTCTTGGACTAGCATAGGTCTTGTCCATTCAGACTCTTCTACTAGTTTTATGATACCAGCTTCCAACATTCTGTCAATTTCTACCTTCACTTTCTGCTTGTATACTAGATCCAGTCTGTAAGGTCTCTACCTGACAGGTCTTGCCTAAGTTTTGAGAGGTATCTTCATCTCTCCTAGATCTCATTTTATGCCTTTCATCTATGCAAAGTTCATTGGGAACAGGTCATTGTATTCACGCAATAATTATGTTATGATTTCTACTGTTTGTTCACCCCAATAGTCTCCAATACTTGCCATTTTACGATTTTTTGTTGTCCCAATGTTTACTTTCTTAACTTTGATTGGTGCAGCAAATACTTCTGACTCTAGAGATGGACCTTCCACCTCTCTTTCTCCTTCAATTTGTGTAATTTGAATTTTCTGTGGATCATCCTCATCTAGTGCTTCCTCTTCAACATGATAGCATGAAAGTATTCTTTGACTCTCTGTCTATTTTGTTGTCGATACTTTGTCATGAGTTCAACCTATGGTTCATCAATAAATAGCATACCTCCTATCTTCTTCAATGTTGAATCAATGTGGGGGTTCTCATGTTCAAATGAGAAGGTTAATACAAAGTTCTATTGTAGTGTTGCCCATTCTAGTACCTCTACGTATCTCTCGGTCTACATACCAGTTCTTTGGGATTCCTTCCAATGTATGGATGAAGTGATGAGTCCATTCTTCTGGTGGTGTCATCATCCATTGTGTTGTGCACTTCTCCAATTCTTTTTTTGGTGTTTCTTGTCCATTATACCTCTGCATTTTATTTCTCCCTTGTTCTACGCCGAATCTAATGCGCAGTATTCATTTACAATGATACCAGTTCTTAATGGTTTCTTTGTGTGCACCCCACCATCTTGCAGGTGTATCCTTGAGTGAAATATCTAGGGCTAAGAGCCTTTGATTTTCTACCACTTCCTCTTCATATTTTTTCAGAAATATCTCTAGGTCATTTACCCCATGAAAGTTGGGAGGTTATCTTATCTCTATACCAACCCATCTTACTATGCAATCTATTCTTGTGCACCTTCATGTGGAAACTTCATGTAATCTTTTCTTCCAATTCTCCAAACCTGTGTCTGAGTCAGAAGCACATGATGTGATGCTTCTCCAGTTGAGTACCCCATCTTCATTTGGGTTAATATAATCTTCTTCTCGTGTGGTAGTTATGTACAACTAGTTTATTTCTTCTGGATCTAGGAAAGTGGGTTCTGCAAACCTTTCTCTTTCTGAAGGGTCTAATGGTGCAATGACTCTATATTCGCCTAATTCAAATGTTATTTTCCTTGTCTTCAAATTGATTATGGCCTAGTTATCAAATGCCCAATCCAGTCCAAGAAATGTTGGATATGGTGTTGTGCCATCTACTCTCTCTATTAATTCAAAGTTTTCCATAGTATGCACTCCATCTAAATCTATTGTCACACCTTTAAGTCTTCCAATTGGTAAAACTCTGTGTTGGTTTTCTAATTTCAACTGGACAGATGAATAGCCTAGGGTGGGTTCTCCCATGCACTGCCATGTCTTCTTAGGTAAAACATTTACTTTAGATCCTAATTCCAATATAATATCACCCATATTAAAGTCTCCAATGTTGGAATTTAGTCTCAATTATCTGCTTTCCCTTCTCCTCGTATGGAGATGATTAACTATTTTCTACTCTAATTTCCTTTTTACCTCTATGTTACATTTTTCTAGAAAATTTTGTAATATCTTAACAGATGATGGATTCTTTAATAACTTAACATAGGATTCCAGAAAAAAAATTATGTTACTTGCTTTCTCTACAGGTTTTGATTCACTGGTATGGTCCATTGAGGAGGGAATTTTGTACATTGGTATGTTCTGAGTATGTTGCGTAGCTGATGTAGACACAAAATTTTGCTTGAGAAACTCTTGTCTTGCCTCCTTGAATTTTTTTGTTTCTTTCCGTGCATCGAACTGATTATGTGGTTTAGTATTCTTCTTCACCCATTGGTGTTGCGCTGGATCTTGTATTACTACGTTAGTTCCTATCTTATCTCCTCCTCGAGTGAATATATTGATGTTTCTTCAATCATCCTTGGCTTCTACAGAGATCCACTGTACATTTTGTTTGTGTTGGTTCCCCTTTTGTTGGATCTTTCCCAATAATGTTGAACAATCCTTTGTATCATGATTTGTTGTGCGACAATAGATACATGTCGCAAGTGGAAGTGGACATTCCCCTACATAATTTCCTAGATGTTGGAAGTTGTGGCACACTATTGGACCTCTTCCTCATCCAAATCCTCCTCTACCTCATCCTCCATATTTGTATCAAGCTCGATCTCCTTGTGATGCATTGTACTGAGGTATCGGATTGTACTACGTGGGGTTATATTGTTGTTGCACATTATTATACCGTTGTTGCACATTTTTATATGGTGGTGGTACCTGGTTAAACTAAGGTGCAACTTTCTCTATCATCATTTCTTCTTTCACTCTATAAGTATCTGAAGTTATTTCTCTCATCAGCTCCATTGTCCTACAATCCTTATCATCATGACCTACTGACTTGCAAAAATTGCAGTATGAGCTTTTGGGTATTGTCTTATACTTTTGCATCATTGTAAAATGATATGGATCATGCCCATGTATTTTACAAATATCGCACCATGGTACTCTTGTTGGAAAAGGGTTTGGTACTCCTATTTCCATGTACTGCGCAAAAGTTGGACATTCATTCTTATCGTGTCCTTTTGTCCTGCATGTGGTACACCAAACAACTTCTCTTTTCTCTTTACCCTTATTTTGGTTAAGATGAAATGTTATATTCTTCATATCCTCCTTCATCTCCTCTATTGTTGGATCTGTCTTTTGATATTAGTTCTCTTCCAGTTGTAAGGTTGTCTATAGAGAATCTTCCTAAGTTTGGAACTTTTGTTGTCTCAATGGGTATTTCAAATGTGGTAATAGTGAGTTCACAAATAATTTCCTATGTTGCATGTCAGTCATTACGTACTTCAACTTACCTTTGAGATGCTTAAACCTATGATCAATCTCCCAAACAGAATCACCTGGTTTTTTTCCTGATTTCAATCATTTCATTCATGTACTGATCCTCTGAGCTAGGATTCTGAAATTCATGTATCAGTAGTTTTTTCACATCTACAATAGTCTTTGTTACTCTTGGTGGACTGTTTACAGCTACGCTCATGTACCAATCCAGTGTGTGGTATCTTAGCGTGATAGATAACTATGCAAGTTTTATATCCTCATATGTGATCTTATTTGCTTCCCATATCTTCTCATAGATGAATAAACTATTTTCAAGGTCTTATGATGCCTCACCTCGAAATTCTGGTAACCTAATCATGGGATCATGTCCTTCCATTTTAAATTGTGTTGAACTACTACCTCTGCATTGTGTAGATATTTGATTGTTACTTCCTGAACTGGCTCCTCTAGTTGTTGATCCTTTTTTAGATGTGTTTCATGTTGTCTTTATTCCACTAAAATTCGGTTGTCTAAATGGTGATGTTCTTTCTGGTGTACTATTCTCACATGGGGTTATATGTTCCATACTAAAATTGATTTGGATTGGAGTTCTACCTTATGTTCCTTCCCTTGGAACTCTTGTCTTCCTTTGATATGATGCGCGCGGGATTTCCTCAATCTACTCCACAGCCTGGAGATCCTCTAACTCTTCTTCACCACTTGCCAATCCCTCTCTATCAGTTATGGTTATCTTCTTATTATTCATCTTATATTGGTAGGGTACTCCACTGCACATCTTTCCAGTTATTGCCATTATCTTATTTAGCTGGTCCTCCTCCATCATGATTGGGTCCATGGCCTCCTTCTTCTTTCCCTTATCCAATTCTTCCTCCATTTCTCCACCTCTTTTCAGTGCTTTCTCCCTTCCCCCATGCACGCAGGGAAGTTTAGTTGTTTGTTTCCATGGTCATCACACCGTTGTTATACAATAAAATATTAATTGAAGTATACAACGATTTGATATACCTACCTCTAGATGCTTTTAGAAAATCCTTCTCTGCTACGTTGTAATACTTTGTGGTATCAACTGCAAATTCAGTGATAAACCCTGCAACAATATTGTCTAACCAAAAATATTTTGTGTGAGTAATTTTGTTGTTAACTTGTTTTAATTGCGCGATCTCCACAAGATTCAACTCCAACTATCTGATTCAATTTGTTGGGTGGTTGTATTTTAACCTCAATAGCCACTCCTGCCACACATGTGAAAAATCACAAAAAAATACTTCATGCAAGTTGCTAAACATGTATTTTTCCAAATATTTGCATGGTGTAAACTTACGGTTTCTATTATCCTTCTGCACAAACTCAAGTTCCTTTGTTTTCAACCATCTTTCAATCTTCGCCTTCGTTGGATTCCATGGCCTGAAAATTATTTTTTATACCTTCATTCTCCACATGCTTCTTCTATGGATATCGTCCACTCAATCCCATGCAGTTCCAGACGGAAACAAAACCATTTGTTGGGTTGATTATCTCATTCACTTCTTGGTCTGACCCAGTTTCATATCTAATCAGGGTTCCAACAAAACCCTCTAAACTATCTGCCCTCCTGTTAAACCAAAAGAAAACACAGCACACAGAATGCACTGCGTAGTCTCACCCTAGATAGCTTTAATGGGTGACTGAAAAGATCAAGTGCTTGCAATCTAGGAATGAGTGGGGATCAAGGATTGTATTTTATCTTCTTCATGCCTTAATTTGATTATTCATTCTATTATTCCTAAGATTCATTCATCTTTTAAACCCATGCATGCATTCTAATATATCTAGATTAACCATCCATTCATCAAATAACCATTAACAGAAGGTAAACATGCAAGAGACATCATAGATAACACATGATTTACAGTGGTTCACCCCCTCCTAGGCTACGTCCACAAATATTTGGCTTCTTTGCTCTTTTATTTAGTTTTCTACAAAATATGGCATTGCGTGCATTACACCTCCAATCATACATGTAATGTGAGGTTAAGGAACCTATGTGAGGAGAAATATATCACACCAGGCTCCTCAGCCTATGATATAATCCTCAAAATCTAGCTACTTGACTCTTATACATCTCAATAACTTTTACAACAATGGCTTCACTACAATCATCGAACAACCGAACAGAGCCAACACTAAACTCGAAAAAAATTCAGAACCCTCACCTAGACCTCCCAGGTTCTTATTTATACTATCTTATAGGCTTATAGTCATTACAATATTTACCAAAACCCTAACCCTAACATGGTTAGGTTTTCCTTCATGTGCGCCTTGCATGCTTCTCCTCTTGCATGTTACTTTTCCTCGCACGTGTTTCTTTTCCTGCCAGTTGTTCTTCTCCAAAACTCATCCTTTCCTTCCAAAATTGGGTATTTTCTCAATATAGGCCTACGCCCAACAAATCATATGCTGAAAAATATCCTAAAGGTTCGCAGAAAATCAAGAAAGTACATATTGCACTAAATCACATATCATTATGTTTTGGAAATGTGGCAGTTGGTTTTGTTGTTTTCGGCACCATCACATCATCAAGCAACTCTAAAGGATCATTTTCAAAAGGAGAGGTTATCATTTTCCGTCTTATTTCCTTTTGAAAATAATGTGTTATAGACTGTTCCATCTCGGTGTGAATTGAATTGCGCTACAGACTATTTGTTGTTGCAGACTCCTGGCACTGCACACTGTTTGTAGTGGATTGATGGTGGATTAACAACATTAAAGACTGAATTGGTTCAAGTTTTCTGAAAACAAGGAGCGAGCCCTATATACAGGTACTATGAATGATGCCTAATTTCTATTTCCTGAAGATTGATCACCATCAAACCCTAATTGCTGCAAATTTTCTACTTTCTCCAAACAGTTTCATATCATTTACGCTGCAAACTTCTTTTACTTGGTCAGCTTCCATAGTCATTGTATCTTAAATATTTTATGCATACCCAAGATTCTTGTTTTCATATCAAAAATATCAGTTGCATCCATTTCTTAAAGTCATGACCCTATCTATTTCAATTTCCCATTAGTGCTACGAACTCTATTCATTGTATGCATTGCGAATTGAATGCACTATGAACCCTCTATTCCTTATTTGATAAAACCCTTTTTGACTATGTTTTTACCCAAGTCTGAAAGTATCATCTCATTCAAAATAGTTTTCCTTTCCATACCTGTAAATTTGCAAAGCTTTCTGATGAAATCCGTATACTAAAATTCGTTGCTGCAAATTGTCAATTCATTGCAAACCCTCTGTTTTACACAGTCGCTTGGAAATTTGTCTTTCGAATGTTTCTTTCGGTTTTAGGTTGTAATATTTACCTCAATTTCTTAGCTTCGGTCTCTTTTAGTTTATGTACTATTTATTTAATCACAAATTATTTTTCCAGCAAACCCTTATTCTTACAATTAAGCAGTAAACCCTAATTTCATCAAGTTTTCATTACAATATCTGGTAGAAATTGTTATCAAAATAAAGAGGGTTTAGACTAAGTTGTCATGGACAATCAACAAGGTAAGAAAATTCATAAAGGAGGATAAATTTCCAGGGCTAAGCCCCATCACTATCACTAAAACATCCACTGCTACTACGGAGTCCTCAACCACACGCAATAAAGGGTTGTGAACCAAATTTTCTTGTGCCATATGTTCAGAATATAGCCACTACACTCATCATTTCCCAGATCTACCTCAATTTCTCCAAAAATTAGCCACAATATGCCAAACATCCTAGCCAGAGCCCTCTCAGCCACTCCTTACTGAGGCTCACATTACTGATATTTGATATTTTTCATCGCCAGTCCCTGAGCAAATGAGGTACCCTCCACAATATCGGTACATTCACTTTATGTCTAGCAGACCCTCGCACATTGTACACGATATCTCATCTACGTCCTCACCACTTGAGGACAATAACACTTACCCATTGACAGTTCCCCCTGTCACCTACCAAGATCCCCTGTATTCTCAAAATTTTCACTGCGACGAAGATATCCTGGAGGAAATCACTACCCCTAATTTTTCCTGGAATGTGCTCCATCATCGAGCACTTTTCCTTTCATAGGAAGCCTTTAACCCACCTATCCAAGCCTCCATGTGTGCAATTGAAACCAAGGATTTTATTCCTTCGGGGCATATAGACTGGTTCAACAACCCTATCCCTGCCCCAGATGCTTTTGAAGAAGGAAACATGGCCAACATCTCCCCCACCGTCAAAATTGACATTTCCATTAAACTGGGAATTATAGAATAAATCACAAATCTCTCTTTAAGAAATACCGGTATATTTTTGCATGGTCATATACGGAGATGCCTAGCCTAGATCTATCTATAGTTGAACATTGAATCAACACTTGGCCATATGTCGCCCCTGTTCGTCAAAAGAAATGCCCCCTTCACCCATCCAAAGTTGTGGCCATCAAAGCTTAAAATGACAAGTTATGTGCTTTCAGATTCATTTACCCCATTGCATACACTTCATGGGTCTCCAACCCCATCCCCGTTAACAAAAAATAGGGCAGTATTCGCGTCTGCAGAGACTTTCGCGATCTCAACCATGCTTGTCCCAAAGACAACTTTCCAACCCCTTTCATTGACCATATCATTGATGATTGTGCTGGCCATGAGGCACTTTCCTTTATCGATGGGTTCTCCGGATACAATCAAATCCAAATCCATTCAGCAGATCAGTATAAAATATCTTGTACTACCCCTTGAGATACTGTTTCTTATCGTGTCATGCCTTTTGGACTCAATAATGTAGATGTTTCATTTCAATAGGCCATGACCTAAGTTTTCCATGACCTTGCTCGCATCATCCTTGCTTATTCGGACGAACTCACTGCTCAATCCAAAAAGTAAACTCGGCATTTAGATGACTTACACATTGTTTTCCAATGATGTCGCCAGTATAATATCTGCTTGAACCCCCTCAAGTGTATCTTTTGCATCACTGTCGGATGCCTCCTTGGTTTCATTGTATCCCAACATGGAATCATTATGGACCCTCTCAAGGTCCAAGGTATCACAAAAATTTTACCACCTAGGAATTTATGCCAACTACAGAGCTTCCAAGGCAAAGCCAACTTTCTGCGTCACTTTGTCCCAGACTACTCCACTCGCGCACATGGTTTCCTCTTCCTACTGTGACATGATATCCCATTTCGATGGGACAAACATGCTCAAATAGTGTTTGATGATTTAAAATCCGCCCTATCCAATGCCCCTTTGATTAGTCCCAAAAACTATGATTGTGATTACATCCTCTAATTATAGTCCTCAGTTGTCTTAGTTGTAGAAGTACTTGTCCAATTAGGGGATGATGGGCATTAACATGTCATTTACTAGATTTGTAAAAACCTTTCAGGGCCACCCTTGAAGTATAATCATGATGAGAAACTGGCATTAGCAGTTGTCCTCGCAGTCCAAAAAATATGACAGTATATCCTGCTTCGAACTACCAAGGTCATAGTAGATTCCAACCCCATGCAATACTTTCTTAGTCAAAGGCAGATTAATGGAAAATTTGCCCGAGGGATCATTATCCTCCGGAGATATGATATAGAAATTACTACTCCCAAAACAAAAAATTCTCTAGTCCTAGCTGAACTCATTACAGATTTTCCCTCGAACACTAAAGCTTCCCCCATTAATGTGGATTTCCCTTATGAACACCTCTTTTTAATCCCCTCTAATGACCCCTGGTACAAAAACCTCTTCGTCTACCTTCGCACATAGAATTTTGGGTCTCATCTCTCTCGAGATGATCATAGACACATTCGCCATTAGGTCCCCCAATACCTCCTCATCGGAGTCATTCTCTATCGATGTGGGGTCGAAAAAATTATTCGTCAATGTCTTACCATCGACAAAGCTTACAGAGTCTTGAACGATTTCCATAGCAGTGCTTGTGGTGGTCACCTCTCAGGTATGTCCACCGCCCAAAAAATCATTCGCGTAGGGTACTTCTGGCCCACTTTGTTTCATGACTACATCCAAGTTGTCAAGCGATGTGGAAAATTCTAGCTTTATTCAAACAAAGCATGAGTGCCACTAGCTCTTCTACATCTAGTCATCACAGCCGACCCCTTGTGTAAATGGGGCATAGAATTCATGACTTACCATCCTCCATCCAGTAATGGACACAAGTACATTGTCATGGTAGTATATTATTTTAATAAATGGGTTGAATCCATGCCCACATTTAACAACATTGGTAACACAGCAGTGCATTTGTTATTCAACCATGTCATTATCCGATTCGAAGTCCCACTACAGTTAGTCTCTGATCATGGTAAACACTTTGAGAATGAGATCTTTGCGGAACTCTCCTCACAGTTAGGCTTCACCCATGATTTTTCCTCCCCACACTACCCTCAGTGCAATGTACAAGTCAAGGTTATCAACAAAGTCCTCAAAACCATGCTACAACATATCGTCAACAAGCATAAGACCAACTGGCATCATATGTTGTTTTTCGTGTTATGGGCTTATCGCAGGCAATCAAAACTGCCACTAGTTTTACACTGTTACACCTCGTCCATGGGATCGAAGCCACCCTCCCTATAGAGTTGGAAATCCCCACATTACACACTGCCATTGAGTTATTACCTGACACTACTCCAATGGAGCAACGCCTATTGACCTTAGAGACTCTTGATGAAGATCGTCGATATTCATTACAACACAATGAGGCAGCTAAAAAATGGTCCAAAGCCACCTTCGACTGCCATGTCAACCTTCACTCATTTAACGAAGGTGATCTCGTGTTAGCCTATGATATCTCCCATGATAGTCTCAGCCATGGGAAATTCAAGTCTTTATGGCATGGACGCTTCATCGTCCAACATCGCCTCACTAAAGGCACCTACATCTTGGCCTCTCTAGAAGGATACCCTCTCAAAGAACTTGTCAATGGGTTGCACTTAAAGAATTTTTACGCCTAAGTGTACCGCCCTTCCTTAGGTTTCTCTTTGTACACATTTGTAGATTTTTTAGTCTTCATTATTGTTGTTGGACATACCTACCACACTTAGAGGGGGGGTGAATGAGTGTGGGGCTCTTTTTCCCCCCAAAACTTCCCTCTTGCACAAAAGAATTTCATCCAATTAGCATTCAACATTTATTCATTACCCATTGTTGTCATTTATAGCGATTAGATGTGAACATATGATAACATATATCAGCAATATATCATCAACAAGTCATCACCACAGAACCAAAGAATTTCCAGTGTATGTACAATTTTCTTTTATTCACGGACTACAATCCTTAGGGTTTTATCAACTGCTGTGAATGAAATTACAACTCTACAAGACACCGACTCTATATATGCAAGACACGGATTACATTCTCGACACCAACTAAGATGAGTCAACAATCCTCAACGGATATCAATGCGTACCATAAACAAGAGCATCAACCATGCACCAACGTGTATCTCAACCTGTAATCAACTTTTAATCAACCTGTACAATAAAAAATTGCATCTAACCATGTACCAAGTACGCACCAATCATGTGTCAACTTGTAATACTCATCAACAATGACTCATCAATATGTACCAACATCATCAACTATACACCTCATGTATGTGCCAACTCATCAGCTGCTTGTCTCAACCATGACTATTTTGGATTAGTCCGGCAACCCTAGCTTGAAATAATCATAGCTTTGTACCTATCTTGAATAAAGAGATATGGGCCCGATACACAATTTTTTTAGGTGGTTTTATGAATTCCTCAAAGTGGCACTACTTGGAACCCCTCATAAAAGGAGTTATAACAAAACTGGCATACCTTACTGAATTACGGCTTATTCTAGAGGAAGCGACCTTCTAGAAGCGGTGTCCCATACAAAATATTTGATGAATATATCTAAAAATGTTAAAAAGAACACAACAGAATGTAATATACTTCTTACAATTAGTCTCTCCCTTAGTTTCGGATCTGTTATGAAGAATTTGCGACGCGTTTTACACGAAACACCTGATTTCATAGTTCGGGGACCCCAGCCACAAACCCTATTTTCCCGCAGGGTGTAACTCCCAAACTACAAATACACACAATATGAAATTTTAACCCACGGATATTTGGATATGTTTCTACTTTGCATAGAATTTTAAGGATCTGAATCATTATAGAAAAAAGGATTATAGAAAAATGGTGAGATGGCCTGTGAATAACATACCTTATAAAGCACCATCAAAGATTTATCCTTCCTTGCATTTCAGCCTTCTTTTCTTCACTTTTTCCCTCAGAATTTCGGCTTAGATATCCTTAGTTTACCTCAGGTCACCTATAGATATTCAATATCCTCAAATTGTTCCACACCAAAATGCTCAAGAATCTCTCACAGAAGCTCTCCATCAATGCTCCAAAATATATTCCCACAAGGAGCTCTCCATTGATCTAGAAAAAAGGATGTTTTTTAAGAGACCATTGCTATCTTATACTTTCATCCTCTAGGCCACTTAACAATTTTAGGTCCTTAACCCATTTCTAGGTCCTTAACCTATTTTTCCTTATTTTAGGGTTAAACACTTTCCATAAATGAAAGTTCTCAATACTTTAACATTTAAATATTTCTTCTTGATTTTGTCACCTTACTTTATCATTTCTTGATTTGTCCTTCTCTTGATTATTTAAATAATCCACCTTGAATTGTCACTTTAATTTATCATTTAAATAATATTAACCCATTTATAGGTCCACTTAACCTATTTTCCTTCCTTATTTTGGGGGTTAACCACTTTCCATAAATATTCCTTCTTGATTTTTCAATCACCTTACTTTATCATTTCTTGATTTGATCATTTCTCTTGATTATTTAAATGAAATCACCTTGAATTTGTCACTTTATTTATCATTTTAAATAATATTAACCCATTTCTAGGTCGCATAACCCATTTCTTATTTTTAAATTAACCACTTTCCTTAAATGTTCCCTTCTTGATTTTGTCACCTTATTTTATCATTTCTTCTTTTGGATCCCCTTTGACTTCTTTTGACCTTGGGGGCTTCAAGCCTTCATGTAGAGGTCCTTCATCTTAAGTAAGATAAATCTCAAACCATGAGAGTTATGTGACATTCCACATACCACCAGTGGCATGACAAGCACTAGCTCCATCTAGGATAGTTTCACCAACAATTTCCTTGATCTTCATCTAGGTTATTCCTCATACAAGCATGGGTCCTCCAACCCATTCTTCTAGGATAGCTCAATCAGTAAAGCGTCTTCGGTAGGGGTTTTCACGATAAGGGGACCACTTTGGAGTTCATCCGTTTGTGCACCTTATCAATCATGATAAAGACAATAATGAGTCATCTATACATTTTCTAACAATGCATCATATACCAATGAAACCACATCGATCCATCTTCATGTATCAATGACAGCTCATTGATCCATATTCATCTATGCATTCTCATCAAGGACAATACATATTATATTACATAAATCATTAGTCGATAATGCTGTATTACATAAATCATTAGTCAATCAATCCTTTGACATCAATCAATCACTTGACATCAATCAATCAAACCATTGGCATCAATGACAACATGATCCAACAATTGCCACCACTCCTCATGTATGATCTATCATCTATGTTATTGACACATGTATGATCTACCACATCGGTTATGCCGGCAGTACCAGCCACTGGACCCAGAATCTCACTTCAATTGCTTGGGCCCTCTGTAATCCCTCACATGTCCTGCTCCACTCCATTGGCATATGTTTGGGATTGGCCACCAATAACCAAGCCGAATACGATGTCATCATTGGTCTCCTCGTCAAGGCCAGTCACCACCACATTCGTCGCCTTAGCGTTCTATTAGATTCCAACCTAGTATTAAATTGGAATTTATCACATTAAACAACATTTCATACATAGAATCATACATTTGTCACCACACATAGAAAATACATCATACATAAAAACATAAGGCATAGAGACACACATGATCAAAAAATATATCCATCTATATATCATCATCAAATGTCATAAGTGTTTACAAAAAATATGCATGTACAATTTCTCGTAGGCTCCTGAGTCCCCTCACCCCTATGAGTACAAAAATAGGTATCAATTACCCTATACAAAAATGGGCTCCCAATCCCGTAGATACAAAAATCATCACTAAAGGTGACCCCAGAGCTCCCCCCCCCTAGGTCCTCTGTCAGTCGGAGGTGCCCCACTAGTTGGGGAGGGCCCTAGGTCTAGGAGGCAATCGATCAGTCATTGTTTCCCCCGCCATCGCTTCTCGACAAATCAAAGTCTGCCACTCTATTGGTACTCCCACACACTACTCAAGGACCTCCTCGTCCTGGATGTGGGTCCACATTCTCTCAAGAACACCCTGTAGAAACCACTTGAAATGTCTGAGTAGGTCCTCTAGAATCACCGTGGTATCTTCATGTGGCTCTCTCGTTGGTCCAGCACCAATTTCATCTTGTTTTATCCTCTGTCCAACCCTCAGCTCTGCAAGCATCAGTCGAGATGTCCCCCAACAAGTCAGCTCCCCAACAGCCTCCACCTCTCGCCCTCAGGGTCCCACATCTACAAAAAAACACCAGATATAGTGTCAGCATCCATATACATATATAATCAATGATATCTATCAAAATCACAAAACATAAAACTACAACACATACCTCACTAGTCCCAGTCCTCCCCAGAAGGCAACATCATGTCTGGATCATGTCGATAGTCCATACCCACGTATGGATATCTCAATATCACATGTGACATCTGGTGCCACACACGAGCCATCGTGGTCGTGAAATAGTGGCCACCCTCCTCACCTCCATGTCATACCAACACATGGTCCCACCACATCATTTGTGGCTCTCCCCACCCCATGGGCTCTAGTAGGATCCTCGGGCGCAAAAGAGGCATCCTCTCTAAAATCCAGGCCACCAGAATGGACATGAAAGTGAAGTCATAGGAGTCGGCTCGCTGACATCGGTTCAATTGTCCCATCATATTGGTGTGCATAAGCACACACCATGCAAACAAGTCCCCATCCAGAACCTACTCTACAACCCTCAACTGACCACCAGTGATCCGCTGAGTAGCCAAGGATCTGTAGATCCTCACCACCATCATCGCAATACACTCAGTAAGGAGGTCATCAATCGCCTCAATATGGACTACCAAATCCGACATAGGGTTCGGCCCAATACAGTGGTGAGCTGTAATAGTCTCCACCCGATCATCCCCAGGCAGATGGGGCTCAATAGGTAGGGCCATCCCATGGAATGGGAGCCTTGTCAAGAAATATACATCCTTTGTGGCTGATAATGTCAGTTTCTCCCCTCTAAAAATGAAGAACTACATATCATTGCTCCACATCCTGATCAAATACTACAACAGGAATTCTTGTGATCGCATTAGGGGCCAGTTGAAGAACTTGAGCAACCTGTAGGCTGCCAAGTGTCTTCGCACACCCAGTTGTGCTCTCATTGCCTCCCGTAACCAGTCTCAGTCACGCTCTCTCCAGTGGACCGGCATGATGTTGTATACTTTGTTGATCACCTACATACACACATAAACACTTAATCAACCTCATCATCCAGCAAAAGCATAAAATATCAAAAATTACAAACCCTTATCCTTTCCCATAGTGTGCATCTTTCACCCAGATATGTGTGCACATGTGCAGACATGTTCTTTGTACAATTGCGCAGTCATGCACAGTTTTCTGAGAAACAATCACGCATGAGTGCGCAACTGTCAGTCTGGCACATGTGCATCTCATGCGTGCATTTTTTCCCAACCCTTGTGCCTACATGCGCGGCTGTGCCAGAACAGTGGCACATTATGTGAGGTAAATTGAGTAATACCCGTGCACATATGTGCGGGTATTTCTCCTTTTCCCGCGCACATATGCGCAAGTATTTCTCCTTTTCCCATGCATTGGTGTGCCCCTACCCTTAAAATCCCCTGTACGGCCCTTCTTATAGCCCCTATCTACAAACTAGGAATTTCACAAGGTATAGGATTATAGGACCACTAACCTATCTCTCACCACTCCCGGATCGGTAGCCTCATGCTCCCGCAATCTCCAAATCTCCTCATAGCTATCTCGTTAGCTTAGCAATAGCGGCAGGTACAAATGAGGTGGCATTGTGGGACCACCAGCCATATATAGCCCCTTTTACCCAACTTCCACAATCTGTTACAGGAGCCCAGAGCCTTTGTTTTCTAATCCGTTCTCAGCCACGGGATCTTGATTCGGCCATATACACATTCACATTCCCCATGTTATCATCTGTACTTGGGCCTGGAGGAGCATTGTTCTCACATCATGTTTAGGTACGCGTGCTCACTTTCACTTTTATCAAATAGTTGTTATATGTTCTTTATCATCATATATTGTTCACGTCGGGTATTTGGTTTTCATGTGTGTAGGTTCTTGTTCTGCATGCTTAGAGCCCCTTTAGGTATATGTTCGACACCGGAATGTAATTATTTCCTCTGTAAATAACTTGCATATCCCATTCACACCCTCTAACATTTACCTTTAGGGTCCTTACATTCAGCTCTGTAGTATCTTTACCTCTGTCGCATTTGGGTATTGTCACCCAATAGCACTCTCCCCCACGTGAGTTGCCTCATTCCTAATTCCCCTTGGCAACTTAACACTCATGTTGATTTCACCCCCTAGGGATGGGATTCTCAATAGTCTTATTCACTTTCAAGACTGAACCCCAAACTTCTTCTCATCATATTGCTAGTTTTCCCCATGGAATCCCATGTCATATCATCTCGGTTCTATTGATTGCACCTCCACCGTTTCATTAGCCCTCCATCTCATTCACCATCATTTTTCCCATCTGCAGATTATCCTCCATCTGTTTACCTAATACAAAAAACCACCCATGGGGCCCCCACCCTCCACCAGTTCTATTTCACAAAATTGCACCCTCACGGGCCAAGCCATATTTCACTAGGGCACCTGATTCTATATTTGTATACTCAACCCAAATTATCCTTCATTTCCTTGGTAATTGTAAAAATCCTTTTTTTCCAGAATATACATATCTTTTTTCGTCATCACCCTTGATGGCCTTCTTTCCTCTAGAAAAGCAACCCATGTTTCTTTTGGTTGGGGCATCCACTCTCTTTTCATTCCAACATTGTTCATGAACCCAGAGTATCCCAAGTCCATCTACCCATGATCTTTGAGTTTGTCCACTTTGTTATCCTCTGGCACAGTTTAACCCCATATCTAGTTGTTCCCCTGATGCTAGATCGAGTTTTACGGTTGTTGCCAATCATCCTTCAACACCCCAACCAAGGGAATTCTTGAGTCCCATAGCATATTGACTTCATTCATGTTACCCGTTAGTACTTGATATCATATATTACTCAGTGGATATCATGAATCCCTTTTCTTCTTGGAGTTGTGTCTCCCTTCTTTTCAACATCAGCACAGTTTCCAGAAGGTAAACAATATCTTGACTCTCATTACCTTTTCAATGAGGAATCTCAGATGACATAGAGAGAATCATCATTTCTCTCTTATTTCATTGACCCCCATAACATTCGACTTCAGAAAACTCTCATGTTACAGTGGGTCTTACTATGTGACTATTTCAGTTGTTTCATACCAGTCGAAGACCTCTGAATCTTTTAGTCCATCAATGCCTACGAGTCATCGACAATTCTTACAGTCATCCTTACCTCACTTCAGAGTTAGTTCACCATTCATAACTATCATTTGTTTTTATCAACCACCCTTGAGGGCACTAGAGTTATCTACATCAACATCCATCTTCAATTACAGTCTCACATTTTGGTTTCATGACATGAGTGTGGGGCATGTTCGCCTTGTTTGTACACAAATTTTCTTTTTTTCCCTAGAGAATGGTTTGGGTCCCATAGTTTTCCCTCTCCCTCCAACGGATCGCTCTTGCATTCCTCTCTTCACTCTTCATTATAATGGCACTCTCAGCAAAAGAAACATTGATGTATTTTGTCTATACGTATGCTCCTAACCTCACACATTAGGGGGCATCTATTATCATTGAAAAATTGTCTGCAACATTGCACACAATGGTTGAAGAAAAATGTAAATGTCAGTAGCAATTAGTCCACCTACATCCCTAAAGTCCATCAAAAGGAAAAAAACTATACAATTGGGTCAAAAATCAAAGTGCGCAAATTCACCAAAGGAAGCACGTGCAAAGTGCACAGTATGCACAGGCCAACACAACCCTCAGCGCACACTATGCGCAAAATGCACCATTGTCTATGAGAAAAGTCGTGCACTTTTATGAACGACACATTTATGGATCTTTCCAGCCCCTCAACCACTTCTATTCTGACCCCCAACATGATTTCACACTCATATATGAGTAAAATATAGCTTGGGGATTGGTCAAGGGATAGAGGGTGCCCTAAAAGGCCCCTTTTTCACACTATGAACAAATTACATTTTTCCATGAATGGATGTTATAAATAATATCCATGGGTGTGCTAAGAAACCAATATCTTCAAGGTATTTTTATGTTGGAGGAATTATTCTTTGAGAATCCTATTTTCTCTTTGAATCCTTCAAGCACCATTGCAATAGGCCATTCCACTCACCTCTTGAGGGAATAGGCATTGTTTTTATTCACTATTTTTCAGTTCTTCCATTGTATGGAGAGAAGAGCTCTCAATTAGGGAACTCAAGAGCCCTCCTAAGGAGGAAGAGGGGACTCATAAGTCCCTACCTTTATCTACGATGTTTTTCCTACTAATATATTGATCCATTGGTAGCATTATGTTGGTCATTGTTTGCTTCTCATGGTTCTAATTTTATCAAGATTTATAACATTTATTTCTTAGTTTTTTTAGTTATATTTATTTTTTTTCATGTGTGTTTGGTTTGTCTAACCCACTCACAAACTTTTGTCTCATTTAGCAGCCTTATCTAAACATGAAAGTGTTGTTGTTTTTCTCACCCATGTGAAAAAACCAACACAACACCCATGACCTCTAGCTAATAAACTCAACCCATTTTTCAAAGAGGCATTTCAGAGAGTGGGTTGTCTAGTTTTTTGTGAGAAAATGCAAAGAGGACATTGTGAGGTTGCCAAGCAATTTGCACTAAATTTTGATGGGAAAAAGACTAAATTTGGTACACTAGAGTTTGAGGTTTCAAAATAGTCTATTTCTACAGCCATAGAGATGTCAGTTCATGGAAAAAGTTGGTTTAAGGCCATGAACCTGAATTTCGCATTTTCTAAGGAATTATTAAAACCTGACTATTAAGAAGATAACCTATCCAAGGGAGTGCCAAGAAATCATATGCTGGAGTATTTTGATAAAATGCTCAGAGTCATCCAGAGGTATTTTAATTGTGAAGGTAGGTTTAATATGGTCTATAAATACCATATTAGACTATCGATGCACTTTACTAGAAAAGAACCATTGAGTATACCCGTCTATCTGTTCAAAATCCTTTGGAAGATGTCATATAGAGTTCATTCCAAGTCTAAGAAGGTGGATAACAGTGTGTTTCATTTTGGTCTGATCAAAATGCTAGTATTGGAAGAGTTGAAGAAGACCGATATTGATTGGGATACTTTCTTAGCTACATCAGGATATCAGCCATATGTTGTTCATACACCACAGTGAACGAAATAGACACATATTACTATTGAAAAGAATGTGCATTCAGAGTTCACTAAAAAGAGGAAGATGACTAAAAACCATAAGTCCTCTTAGTCTACTGATAATGTAAATGAAGGTCCTTCAAAATTTATTGAGAAAACAACTTCTCCTATGGCAGAGCCTTCTCCTATGGATACATCCTCTAGCAAAGAAAGGAGTTTAAAGGGAAACAAACTTGTATTTTCTCCACCTATTGTTGTTGAAGTTTTTAAGCCTAGAAGATCATTCACAAGATCAAAAGCAAAGCAGCATGTATCTATGGAATAAGGTATAGCTAGAGCATCATCTCATCCAACAGTCAAAACCAAGACTCTTAAAAATCCAATAGAAATCATTGAAATCAAGTCTCCTTCTGATGAGAGGGATCCTAGTTATAAAAGGCTCAGGAAGCAGCTGAAAGAGGAAAGGGCTAAGAATGAACAATTGGAGAAGGAAAATATGCATGCCAAGATTCAGCTTAAGATAACTATAGACATGGGTGAAGAAGATATTAAAAATGAAAAACATTGGGTTAAGAGATCCATATCTTTGCGTAGGCGAATGAAGAATGTGTACAGGATGAATAAAGCTCATCAAGCCAAAAACAGGAAGTTGAAGGAGGAAGTGCAGTAGTTGAAAGAACAAAGTGACAAACAGAACTTGGACATGTTGGCATGAGTGGCCACTAGGAGAAGAAGATGGGGCATCATCTCTGCATCAAAATTATCAATTTTTCTATGAAATTTATATATGCATTCTTACAACCCTAAGGAGCATTTTTACATTTTGTTGCTATTATTATGCTCATAGGATATTTTTTGCAAATCACTGTTGTTATTTAGAGGTTATACTAGGAATAATTAAAGGTTGGAAGGATTTTTGCATAGTTTTGACATCAAACGACGGGTTTTGAGAGCAAAGTGACACCTACAGGAAAATTCACAGTGCATATTGTTGAAGGCGTTGTGAACTGCTAAAACCATAATAGTTTGCAGCGTATGTGCTGCAAACCTGGCAATAATTCAGATTTCGATATGGAGGAGGGTTTCCAGTTGTTAGATAAGTTTCGAGTTACTCCTCAACCATCAGTTAGGCATCAAGGGACAATTGTGCCTAAAATTTATCTTCATTTAATCTACATGCAACAAGTTGGCTGCAATTGCATTCAATGCTACCAACAACTTCCTGGAATATAGCATTTTGTTAGATTTTTTGTTGATTTCTCATTTTCATGCCTCTCTAAGGAGAGAGATCCTATGTAGGATCTAGGTGGCAAGTTCAAGGAGGATTTTTGAATGTAATTTTCTATTTAAAGTGTAATGCATCTCCATTAGAGGGTTCGGATGGTGATAGATTGAGACTCGTATATTTACTCTCAGTTGTAACAGAGTTTCCAGACTATATGTATCAAACTTAATATTCTTGAATAGTTAATGATCAATTTCTTCTCCTACTTTCATATATGTGTTTCAATATTACTTTGATGCTAGTTATTGATGAAGGGTTCATCCTAATACTTGTTCCTTATGCAGTGAATGATTTATTGTGTGTTACTGGCGCAAGTGTTATCAAATTGCTCTCTTGTTGATTAGGAGGTTCCTATTTGATGAGATTTATATTGTATTTGTTTCAGAATTGCCTGATGTAACCTTATGCATGTATTTCACATTTTCTGCTAAGTCTTCCATCTTTCCATTTGGTAATGTTGGTCTAAGACTATTCAAGCCTTGCTTGCTGGTGTATATTTTATGGAGATTTTGTGTTGATGTTTTAAACTGAGCTTCTCACCCATTAGCTACACATTGAATTAAACTATTATCTTTAACAAATATACAAGTTTTCTGATAGTATTAGGCACACACCTATAGCAGTCTAGGTAAGACTTCTAGTACTAACAACTTTGTCATCATCTCATTCTAGAATTGACTTCCATGATCGGTGAAAATATCCTTCGGGATTCAGAACCGAGCTATAATTTGATTGAATATGAAAAGTGTTGCAGTCTCACCATTAGATTTAATGGTAGGCATGGCCTCATCCCACTTAGTAAAATATTCCACGGCCACAATAATATGATGGTTCCCCCTAGTCGAGGCTAGGTTGCATTCCATGAAGTACACCCCCCACTTGGTGAAGGGACCGATGGTAATTATTGGGTGAAGAGGGGAGGGGTGTGAGCGCATATTACGAGAAAACACCTGGAAAGGGTGAGACTTCTTGACCACTTCTACGCAATCTTTAAAAATTGACAGCCAAAAATAATCATCTTGCAATATCTTTTGGGTTGTCGCAAGCCCAGATAAGTGACCACCACATGCCCCACTATGGCATTCATTAATAATGGCTTCATCCTCCTTTTGATTCAAATAATGATGCAAAATAGCATCCATTCCTCAATGATACAATGTGCCATCGATAATGAGGTAGTTTTTGGCTTGATGGATTATACGTCGTCGATCGTCCCTCGAAATATATTGGGGAAGATTCAGAGTTTGAAGGTAGATTAGAATATCTCCATACCAGGGGTCTGAAGACAAGATAAGGAATATTTGTTCATCAGCAAATGAATCATCGTGAAAAATATCCTCATCCTGCCTAGGGAAGTATGACATTAGTTCCGCAAAAACTAGCGATTTATTGGATTTCGTGGAGGTAAAATCAAGATCAAACTCCTATGAAATCACAATCCATTTATTGTATTTCCCCCCTATAATACGCCTTGTAAGGATGTACTGAAACGGATTGATATCAGCAACCACAGTAGTCTTTCAGAGTAAGATATAGTGTCGTAATCTTTGAACTGCATGCACGACTGTTAAGGCTATCTTCTCTACGTGAGATAACTTAAGTTCATGACCAATTAGCTTTCGGATAAGATAATATATAACGTTCTCATGTATAACGTCATCTTCCTGAACAAGAACCATACCAATCATCCCTTTGGATGTGGCAATATAAAGAATAAATTATCTATTGTAGTCCAGGGCCTTCAAGAGAGGTGTCGATACCAGGGATTTCTTAAGAGAATCAAAGGACTCCTAGTCTCGCTCATCCCACATGAATGGGTTATTATTTTTCAAGAGATTCATGAAACCCTTAGTTATATTGGAATAGTTAGCTACGAAATGACGCAGGATGTTAGCCTTCCCCTGTAAACCCAGAATTTGTCGAATATTGCACAGGGGGAGGCAATAAAAGTATTGCCTCAACCTTCATGGGGTCCACCATGATCCCATGCTCAGAAACTATGAATCCTAAAAGGAGGTCAGACCTAATGCAAAAGAATCATTTGTGAGGGTTCAAATGAATTTGATAGTAGAGACATCTTTCAAATACTAGTTGAAGGTGATTTGGATGATCGACCCTCTTGAGAGAGTGAATAGCGAGATTGTCTAGATAGGCTTCGACTATATGCTTAAGGTCGTGAAACGAGAAGGTCATGGCACGTTGAAAAGTTTCTCCAATGTTTTTAAGGCCCAAAGAAACCTTCTGGTATGAAAATGTACCCCAAGGACAAATGAAGTCCATCTTATGTTGATCCTCGAGTTTAATTTGAATTTGATTATAACCTGAAAATCCATCCATAAAAGAAAAGACCTTGCTTCTCACACACTCATCAATAATATGATCAATAAATGGAGTGGGGAAGTTATATTTAGGACAATATTTATTCAGGTCCCTAAAATCCATACATACATGTATGGTTCCCTGCTTTTTATCTACAGGAATGGGATTGGATACCCATTTAGTCAAGGGAATCGGGTAGATGAAGCCAACGTTAAACAACTTCTCCACCTCTGCCTTAATAGCAGGGGCTTTCCTATGATTTACAACCCTAATTCATTATCGAACTATATTAGCATTCAGATAATTTTTAATTTGATGTTCAAAAATATTGGGTCGATCCCAAGCATCTCTTCATACGACCAAGTAAATACATCTCAGAATTCCTTAAAGAGATCGGTGTAAATCTGAATTTCTTTAGGAGAACAATATGTATCGATATATATGTTTTCGATCTTACCAGGGGTTCGAGATATGTCAAACATGACAATAAGTGAAATGTTCACCATGTTTCCTTCAACATATATACCATGCGTATCTTATGGAACCACGGTGTGACCAACCATCTCACTCAGGGTGGACCTAAACTCATCTTGTTCAATCCTCTCAAGCTCTGGGAGAAAATAACATCTATGATGAAGGTTAGACCAAGGCCTATTAGGACCCGACATGGCCTCTAATACCGATTCATATTAGCGTAAAGTATCATCGAGGAAGTCATGTGAATTATATGAGTGTGTAGCCCATATGGGCTCTAAGGCAGGATCCACCTCTTTGGTCCACAAGGAGGAAATATCTGGGTCGGTAGTAGCTTCTTGTATAGCCTGATACACAATATCTACAGGGGACAATGACATCACCATCCCGATGTGTGAGTGAAATTTATATGACATGGTCAGAGAAGGTAGGGTCCATGGGTCATTAAGGTATGAAGTACGAAAAGGAACGAACCTCAATGATGATGAAGACTCATTGGATATGGAATTAATCTATGAGATTGGTGTCGAGAAATTAAAAGTTCCCATCAAGGAGGAATACATTATAACACCAACGTTCTCATTTTCCTGTTGAGAATTATCAATAATGAGGACCGAAGGTCCCACCGATGCAGAATATCTAGGATGCGCAAAAGACAATTTGTCGATCGTGACAATCTTCCCTTCGTGAGGAAATCATAAAATACGGAAGAACGATGACATGATGGTTTTCATAGCATAAGTCTAATTGCATCCTAATAAAATGTTGTAGTCGAGAGTTTCATCAAAGACCTAGACCTCGACCTCCATGGTCTTACCACCTAACTGGACAAGGAAAGTAGGACGGATACCATGGGGTCTGAAAGAATGTCCATAGAATGCAATTAACATGGTCATGGATTGGGAAAGTGACGAAGAGCCAATATACTTCCAATAAGATAGAGACAATACGAATTTCGAAGTGACTTCATCAATGGCAGTACGTTTAATGGTGATATTCATACCCTTCACATGGATTTTAAAGACCACATGGTAAGGCAAGCGAGGCTTGACATCCACAACATCGAACTTGATAACCTTTGAGCCACTTGGGTCTAGAGCTCCCAATGCAGTTAGCAAGGCATTCCTATGTGTTGGACACATCTAGAGTACCTCTAAAGTTGACATCGTGCACGGTGTTTGGCCCAAATCCTCAATAATCAAGTAATTTTGGGCAGCTATGGCATTAGGATTGTAAGCAGAGTGCTTAAGGACGCCTTTAGGAATGTGAGGCAAACGTTTAGGCTTATCAATCTGAAAAAAATTTTCTAGAGGAGGAGGCTCTCGACCTACAACAGGTTGCGAAGAACCATAATCGTGAGTCCTAGTGGCTACACTAACATCAGATCAAACCATATTGATGCATTGATGGCCACCATCATGCACCGAGGGATTTTAACCTCCACTCAATGTATTTTCGGTTTTGGAGGCTCCCGAGGTCATATTTTGATTATAGGGAAATGGATTACTCAACACAGTAGGATGTTGTGCCATGAGCCTCGAGGCTTCCTTAATTTTGGGGCACAAGTGGGTAAGGTGATCTTCTTTACAAAGTTTACAAGGAAAATTCACCTTCCTCTTTTCTTTCTTTCCCTCACTAACATTATTATTAGATTTACCATTATTGTGGTTGTCATTTCTTTTATTATTATTATTATTATTCCCACCCTTACGATTATTATTACGACTTTTCTTTTTGTTCCCTCTGGGTTTCTAGTTACCATTTGGGTTCGTCGATTGTACTGAATGCACATTCCTCGACTAGGTGGGTGAGGACAAAGATGTAGCTTGTCTTGTTGCAGACTGTTTAAGAGAAAAATAGTTTAGCCGGTTCATCACCTGGTCTGCAGTCTTGGCACTTGTGGAGCCTATGATGCCATCAACATGAGGCCCAGGATTTTTTCTAGGATTGTAATTTGACCGCGGTGCATCAAGAATGATTTTGTAGAGCATCCCAGATTGAGCATATATTAGATTCAACTACTAGGATTTAAAGATGGTATGTTCCTCATATGTCACTTCAAATGTAGAAAAATCCTTCGAAATGTAAGGCAATAGGGACTTGAGGAACCATTCCAACAGAAAATTTGGAGGAATGTAAGCTTTAATAAACCTCTTCCTTCTACTCCACTCTTGAAGATGATATGAGATGTGGGTGGATTTATCTTGATGAAAAGGTGATAAAAGTTCTATGACGACATCATAACGAACCACCATTTGGAAGTGTTTGAGAAAAACCAAGACCATCTCATTGAAATTTCCATAAGTGCCCCCAGGTATTTTGATGTACCATTTCATGAAAACCCCTATAAGGGTGCATTGAAATAGTCTCAAACAAATAGAATCATCATTAAGGGAGTTATATGAGCACCAAAGGTGAAAGGTAGTCACATGATCACCTGGGTCCTCACCAGTATCTCCCTCAAACTTCAGAATGTTAGAGGGAATATTGGTAGGGACTGGGGACCATGACATATCATGATGCACTGGGTCATTCGACAATTTTGACAAGTTTGGAAGATTCAACATGGCCAGAAAAGGGATTCGTGGTTGTGGCATATGAGACCAAGCTCCTTGAGATATCATGGGCCAACCAAGGTTTTGGTATACACCATGGCCCTGTCTGGTAGGATAGTATCCTCCTCCCAACTGATTCATAAATGGTTGTAAGGGAATCATTGTCGAGGAAGCCACTTGCGAGGAGAAAGCAACATAATAAGGGTTACTCATGTGAGGATATATGTTGCCCCAAAACAAAGGAACTTCATGTGGGGGGTTTCCCATACTATAATATTGACTCCCTCTTGATGAAACACCAGATGTTAGAGGAATTTTTTCCATAAGAAAATCATTCGTAGGAATTGGAATTGTGGAAGAAGGAGTGACGGACGGGATATAAGAAGTAAAAGGATCGTCCATTTGTGCACTCCACCCTAGAGGATTGTATCTAGGATTGGGTCCAAAGGAAGGAGGATTCCAACTTCCTACTACCTGAGTTTGTTGATGGACATGACCCCCACCAAATGTGAAAGGAGTATAAGGAGGTGTTGTGCCCCCAAACCCAAAACTAGGATTTACATTAGACATAGAAATGGAGGATGACAAGTGTGAAGTCATATCTGGCATACCAAAAGAGAAAGGATTATAGGCCCAAGGTATCGAATAAGTACTATGATTAGGTTTAATTCTTAGGAATACAAAAGGATTCATCCCCATGGATTGAGTAGAGACCATGGGTTGGGTAGTATTAAGTGAGGGATTCTCCGGAATCCAAAAAATAGATGATGAGGGAGGCGAGGGGAATACATTAACCATAGTGAAGGTTGGATTCAAAGGGATTCCTGACACATTCATGTCGGAATCAGTACTCATGGTAGGATGGTAGTGATTCTAACTGATGGAAATATGTGTACCACGTTTATTAAATCTACGCCTCTTAGGAGGTAGCTTCGGTAACATACCAAATTATGGTACCTGAATCAAAAGATGACGAGATCGGCGGGGGGGCTGGTATTTCTCTACAATGACTCAAATTTTTCAACAATAAATAAAATCTTAAGGCCACCTAATAAACAAAGAGCACACCCCTAAATAAAACTAAAGGCTAATGCACACAAATAGGATATGATGGTTGAAGGTACCTCTCGAATTAAAGAAGGTATGCCTCTCCCAAGAGGGGATGAGACTCTCAAAAAATAGATTGAAGGTAAAATAATTAGTTATAGGGACCCTCGTGGGATTCATAGTGCAGTTGGTTAGATTCCTCCAAAGAGAAAATACTGCATAAATTCTGTGTGTTTTTTTATCCTAATCTGACTCAAGGTACCTGCATAATAACCCTTGCAAGCAACCTCTGTGGATACCTAGGTCAAGAAACTATGGTTACCAAGGTATAACCAATGCTCATGCAAACAATTGCAGGTATGGTCCATCATATGGGCAGGGTAGCAAAGCCTAAAGTCTCGAAAGCATCGCATTCTAAGGAGATAAAGGTAATAGAGAAACCCCTAAATACTAATAGAACCCCATAAATATCTCTGACATTAGGAAGGTATTAGAGGGTTATCTCTGCAACCAACTTCGCATGACCTCATGCTTAACTCTGGTGTGAGTGGAGCCTCCTGAGGACACCAATTACACAATGGGTTTCACCACTCCCTGGTTAGACACATACGTTGATTTTTATAGCCTTGGAGAAGTTTACTCACAAAATCTTATTCCAAGGCCCTATATCCTAAGATTGTTTGTGTACTCTAAAGAATAAAATCATTTCTAATCAATTTTAATTATTCAACGTTAATTTTAGTGGCTCTACTTACTCAAGAGGTGTGATCATGAAATTGATGGTGTTATGACTCAGCATATATGAAGAAGAAGCAAATGTAAAAGAACATTGGTAAGTACTAGTATTGATTTTTAAATAAATGGCATGATTCTAAATGTTGTGCGTAGCATGCAATCTCTTCAATTTCAATGAAGTGCAATATTTCCTATCATGCCAAAACTAGCGTAATGCAGACAAAAGTGAAAATGCTCTAAATAAAATGAAACAAAGCAAAAGAAATTGTATTTTCAATATAATGAAATGAACATGCAAGGATTGAATAAACAACCTCTCAAGAAGACCCTACTACAAGCAAAGGAAAAAAAGTCAAGCAGGATACCAAGAAGCAACTACCTAGACCAGAATGCAAGGACAACAAATGAGAAAAATGACAAGAAATGAGTTCACCCAAAAAATTCAACAATGAAGCAACTTCCTATCACTCTATAGGAATTCAATAGTCAGGAAAAGGACCCAATAAGTCTCAGCAACCAACAAAACTCACCCAACAATCACTAAACCTAGCCAAAAAGACTTAGAAAATAGTGTATGTGATTGTTCAGGGAACATAGGTGTATGTACACGCCCTAAGCATAGAAATCACATGTATGTACATGGTTTTCAAGGGAAAAACCACGTATTCTAAAGAAGACATTGATTGGGCAAGGGTTAGGTAAATAAACTCATATACAAAGAAAAACAGAGGCTATCAATTAATAGGTGACACAAAAACTCAGGAAAACAAAGAGAAATAAAGGAGAAAAATCACTAAATACCCCAAAAGGGAGATCATCCCCAGTGGAGTCTCCAATTTTGTTATGATGAAATTCTCTCTATGGCTTGGGGTAAACCACAACAGACAGGACAACACCCAAAAATCAACTCTAATCTCAAGTATGATAGACAAATGGAAATGCTAGCAAAGGAAGGCTAGAATCCTACCTCGTACGAACGTCCGAAGAAGACCATGGATGAGCTAACGATCCAACTCTTGATACCTACAACTTTTTCTCAAGAACCCAGATACACAAGCATATGGAAATTGTATAAAATGTTAGCATATAAACTAGCACAATCCACTAACATGTATAACAAATATACCCATGGAAAGTAATACAACTATTTGCAACATATAATTGGATGAGAAAAGAGTATTTCTATTAATGTAATAAGCAGAAGTACATAGGTTACAAACTTCTGTAATGACACATATCAGAACCGAGAAACCAAGTCCCTCCACCTGGGCCCTCACCACTTCAATCCTTCACAAAGGCAATCTCACAAGTAATATGATTAATTGAGTTTCTCCTTCTCAATATAGGAAGATATTGGGGGCTAAACAAAAGAAGTTCAGACTTTCAAGGACAAAGGGATGCAGACTCAATATGAAGTGAAATTTTTCCAAAGTGTCTTTGCTCTCAATATTTCTCTTTTCAAGGCTTGTATATGGCTCAATTTATAGCCTTCAAATGGACTTGAAGGGTCGAGTCAGAGTGTTTCCAATATGTGGAAGGCCAAGGATCATGGATCTCGTGACATGACATGGAAACCCGAAATATTTTTTTTATTTTCTTAGCACAAAAACTGATGTACATGGGATATAATGGAGCAACCTACGTATACACGAGTTGTCTAACTATGGTTCGCATATATATACAAAATTTTAATTTTTGGCTTTGGAATGATAAAAATGGGGAATTTGAGTCTGCAGAGGGAAAGGGAAGGCCATCAAATCAAGATGCATGGAGTATGGAAAAATTTGCTATAACAAAATCCCATGGTATGAACAGTAATTATCAAATTCCTTGTTGCGGTATCAAGCATTGGATCGTTTCTCAAAATCTGATACACTTCAATATTTTATCAAAATCTGATACACTTCAACTTCTTTCCTGTCTCATTCTCAACCAAATTTTTCCATTTCTTAAAAATAACAAAAACATCATATTTTTGTCAAATGCAATAAAACCAATTTTTTCTAGTTGCGTCATCAATAAAAGTAACATAATAACGAGAGACACCAAGAGATGATACCTGAATGTCCCCATACATCTGTGTGCACAAGCTCCAACTTTTCACTCTTATTTTCTTTTCCAACTCTGAGAAATGTGAATCTCTTTTGTTTTCCATAAACATAGTGCTCACAGAAATCCAAATCAACTCGTTTAACATATGGCAACAAATTCCTTTTGTGAAGTGTTTGCATCCCCTTCTCACTCATGTGTACAAGCCTATGATGAAACAGTGTTGTATCCACTCCTGTAGAAGCTAAAGAGATAGAAGAGTCAACATTAACAATACATAAATACAATGTATCTACCTTCTCTCATTTTTCCATTAACAGTGATCCTTTAGTGACCTTCTGTGCCTTATCTGTAAACATAGATATACAACCTTCACTTGCCAACTTCCATGTTGAAATTAGATCTATTCTCGAATACGGTATGTGTCTCACCTCTTCAAGTAACCATTGGTTTCCATTATTTTTCTTTATTTTTACCTTACCCATTCCAACAATTTGACATGGTTCATCATCACCCAAATAAACATGTCCAAAATCACCTTGAACATAATCTTGAAAATATTTCCTATGGGGTGTGGGGTGTGGCATGAAATTAAGACCCTGAATATACTAAACAAGACTCAATATTATTATCTAAAGAAAGAATCAAAGCATCTTGTAACACATCACCTGTTACATTTGCTTCCTAATTTTTCTCTTGTTGTCCATCTCTTTGTTTCTTTGGAGCTCTGCAGTCTTTCTTCAGATGTCATTTATTCCCACAATTCCAACACTCTAGCATTCCTAGTCTAGTTTTGGATATGTCGTTCCTATAATTCCCATGGTTATCTGGACTCTTTCCTCTTTCCTTTTGTCTTCTTTTTCTCTCCATGGTCAACTCATTACCTGATTTCTCACCTGTGTTTTTCCGTCGCATTTCTTTGCTAAGGATAACACCAATAACATCATCAAATTTAATCGTGTTTGAACTAGAGACAGAGTTCCTTACATCCATGACTAGGTCGTTCCATATTTCTGGCAATGAGCATAATATTAGAATATCCCTAACCTCATAATCAAAGGTCACTTTTATAGAACTTAGTTTATTAGTAACTGTATTAAATTCATTGGGCCAAGAGACCAGTATTCCTGTGCGCGGATCTATGTGGAGGTGGATCTGGAGGTAGGTCTACCTGAAGCAATTAAACTAAAATTAAGTGACTGGCACAACTTCCAAAAGCTAGATTATGAACAGCTCTCATTCAAGTGTAGAGGATGTCATGAATACGGCCACTTTCAAAGGAACTGCCCAAAGAAACCCCCCACAGAGAAAGAAGGGGAAGAAGGCTGGCAACTGGCCCGGAAGGGGAAATCCAAACCGAAGGGACAAAGAAATGAACAGCCAACCCCACCAAACGCTATATCTACAGGGACCAAGGAAACGGAGAACAGCTTCAGTATACTAGCTCAAGGAGTCGACGAAGGAGATCCAGTTCCAAGCAAAGGCGCGCAAGAGGGAGCAAAAGGAGACCAGAACTCCGAAGATAAAGGAAACCAGCCAACAGAAGAAGAAGGGGCACAAAATAACTCCCCCCACAAACTGGATGGAAGTCAGAACATAGAAGAAGGGGAGATCTCCATAGGCAGCGACTCAGATGAGGCAAACAAAGTTTGGGTCACTCCAAAGAAAACAGGCAAGGGCAGGAAAACAAAAAAAGATGAGAGGGATGAGGAAACCTACAAAGATGTCCTCAACGAGTCACAACCCACCATCAAGCAACTGATTAGCATTCGTCAAACAAGGAAGCAAGCCAAGGCCTCCCAAGGAGGCCATCCCTCCCCTCAAGGTTTATAATGATCATAACCTCCTGGAACTGCAGAGGAATGGGTAGCAAAAGGAAGGAAGAAGCGCTCAAGGATATAATCAAATCTTCGAAAGAAAACATCCTACTGCTCCAGGAGACTAAAATGAGCCAACAAGATGCGCTTAAAATTTTGTTGAATGTTTGGAAAGGAAGCCTCGGAGTAGCGGGAAATGCCAGAGGCGCCTCAAGAGGACTCTGAACACTGTGGAATGCCTCCAAAATAGAATTGCTCAGCTCTGACACCTGCATGCATTGGATTCACACTAAATTCCTTCACAAAGACTCAGGTCATCAGGTAAGTGTCTTTAACGTCTATGTTCCGCAGCATTTGGGGGAAAAAAAATATTGTTGGGAGTCCCTACAGGACTACCTCCAACAAAATAATCTCTACAACATCATTCTGGGTGGGGACCTAAATGTAACTTTAGCTCAGGAAGAAAAGAGAGGGGGTTCCATAGTGCGAGACCCGGCTAGAGAATGGGTAGAGGACTTAGCCTCAGCCTGGGATCTTCTAGACATAAAGCCGGCAAAGGGACTTTACACGTGGACCAATAGAAGGATTGGTCTTGGGCACATAGCAGCCAGGCTGGATAGATTTCTAGTTCAAAGCTCCCTCCTGCTGCTCGGACTCACAGCAAAAGCAGAGATCTTGCCCCACAGTGTTTCTGATCACAAGCCAATTTGCCTAGAAATTAACAAAGATCAAGTCAAAGGGCCCATCCCATTCAGATTTAGCCCAAATTGGATACAAGACAAGGATTTTCTGGATCTAGTTGCTAAAACTTGGGCCACCGCTGTACAAGGCTCTGCATTTTATGTGTGGGAGGAAAAAATTAGAAGACTAAAAAGAGCCCTGAAGCTTTGGGCAAAGAGATATCCAAGCCCAATAGTTGTGCGTATGGAATCCCAAGCCCAGCTCGAGACCCATCAGATGGAGATGGAACAGCAAGAGGTCACGCCAAAAGTCTTGCAACAGGAGGACAGCCTTCAAAGGCAATGGCACAAAGTGTGCAGAGTGGAGGAAGATTACTGGAGGCAAAAATCATGAAGTTTATGGCTAAAAGAGGGCGACCGGAACACAGGCTATTTTCATAAACAAGCGGAAGCGAGGAAACAATAAAAGGCAGTTACAGAAGTTCAAGTCCAGAATATAACAATTGTAGATCCAGAGGGCATAAAACAAGTAGCCTATGAAGCTTTTGAGGCGCTCTATACAGAACCAAAAGATACAGAAACGGACCAGCAGAGGTACCCTCTCAATGTTATCCCAAGGTTAATAAATGAGGACACCAACAGTAAGTTGACAAGGGAGGTTTCGCAGCAAGAGATAAAGGAGGATCTTGATCAGATGCACCCAGACAAGGCCCCGGGACTAGATGGGTTTACTGCCAGATTCTATCAGCAGTGTTGGAATATAATCAAAAAGGATTTAACCAAAATGATCAAGAAATCACAGCAGAGCAGCAAGCTAGGAGGAAGCACCAATTCATCCTTTCTGGCACTCATCTCGAAATAAAAAGGAGCAATTTCCTTCAATCGATTCAGACCAATCTCTCTATGCAACACAAGTTATAAGATCCTCACCAAAGTTATAGCCAACCGTCTCAAGGCACTCCTACCTCTCATCGTTCCTGAAAACCAAGGCGGCTTTGTCAAAGGAAGGCATATTGTCGATAACATAATCCTGGTCCAAGAGGCTATCCACTCCAATGTTCGAAGGAAAGAAAAAGGTATGGTTATAAAACTAGACCTCGCTAATGCATTTGATAGAGTCATACATGAATTTTTATTTGAAGTCATGAGGAAGTTTGGTTTTGACTCAGAATTTGTAAAGTGGATAAAAGCTTGCATTGGATCACCATGGATAGCCCCATTGGTGAATGGAAAGGTAACAAACTTTTTCAAAGCCTCCAGGGGCTTAAGACAAGGGTGACCCCTCTCGCCCCTGCTCTACTCAATTCAAGCTTCAGTCCTAAGCTACCAGCTGGGAAACTCCCAATCTCACAAAAATCTCCAGGGATTAAGGATAGTGCAAGGGGTGAAAGACATAAACCATGCACAATTCGTGGACGATACACTGCTCTTGGGAGGAGCAAGTCCGATAATAGAAAAAAAGTTTAAAGAAGAATTGGATGCTTATGCAGTAGCCTCCGGAAGTGAAATAAGCTAGGCCAAGAGTAACATCTATGAATGGAATATCACTCCAAATGAAATGCTGGGAATAACAAGAGTGCTAGCGATGGAAGGGCACACTAATTGGGCATCCTTTAAATACCTGGGCATCCCTATCTTTAAAAACGCCCCTAGAACCTCCCACTGGAGCCATCTTGTAGAAAAACTAAAGAACAAATTTTCCTCTTGGGGGGCGAATTGGTTAAATTTAGCAGGAAAGGCAGTTCTGATAAAATCTATGGTGTCCATCATCCCAATCTACCAGAGCTCGTTGTTGTTAGCCTCGGCCACAGTCATCCAAAAAATCGAATCTTTTCAAAGACGCTTCTTGTGGGAAGGAGGAAGGAAGGTAAGAAGGAAGCTACACTTGATAGGCTGGGAAAAAACTTCAAAACTGATCTTGGAAGGGGGACTCAATTTTTAAAAAATGAGAGTTCAAAATCTGGCTTTGGGGGCTAAGCTTCTTTGGCAGATGGTCACTGGAAAACCCTCTTGGAGTAAACTTGCGCTTTGGAGTAAATACTTTTGAGGGCCACGAGACAGAATCTTAGAATTCCCTTGCAAAGAAATGAAAATCTCCCCTATCTTTGCGCTCTGCAAAAAGGCGATTCCTCATTTCAGCCCTCACCTTACCTGGGTGCCAAAAAGTGGTAAGAAAATCAGAATCTGGACATATTCAATAATGGGAGACCCTCCCTTAGAGCACCGACAGGAACTATTGTGCCTCAAAACCTGGATGGACAGTCAAAATATTGTAACGCTTTCAGACATCTCAATATGGGGGGAAGACAGACTTCAATCATGGCAAGGATGGGGAGTACCAAATAGACCAGCTACTCTAGACTGTCAATGGAAGGCACTAATGAGATGTCTTCAATGGAAGGCCCCTCTAAAAAAGAAAGGCAAAGATGAACGAGGATGGGGGAGGAACACACGGACTTATACCACAGCAGAAGGCTACCAACTCTTCAACAGTGTCCCCACCCCAATGCCTAATCCGTCACTCTGGAAAGCAATCTGGCAAACCAACTCTCTCCCAAAAATCGACCTCTTCATTTGGACCTTGGCACATAAGAGCATCCAAACAGGGGATAACCTCAGAAGACGAGGATGGGAAGGACCTTTCAGGTGTCCCCTTTGCCTACGTGCGGAAGAAACAATAGACCACCTTCTTTTAAACTGCGGATTTTCAAAAGAAGTCTGGATGATGGCATCAGGCCCCCAATTTGCTCTCAATTTTCCTCTGGATATAAGAAGCCTCCTTCTCCAATGGAACTCCCTTTACCCTTTCGTTGTCAAGGGGAGAACCCAAGCTTTCTGGCTGTGGGGAATGCTCCCAAAGTTTATCCTGTGGAACCTTTGGCTGGAAAGGAACCACAAAATTTTCAGAGAAAGACAAAGAAGTGCAGCCATAGTCATCACCAAAATTCAAGCTCTCCTGGGGGAATCAGCTCCTTACCTCTGCACTACAATAAAAAATTATAAGTTGGACGAAGAAGAGGAGCGTTGGCTAAGCCAGTTCAAGATAAAAGGTCTCGAGGCCTGGAAAGCAAGTGGTCCAAACAAAGAAGATTGGGAGATTAAGAAGAACGAGAAGGAGTTTTCCAATTGGAAAAGCGCAATAGACACTCTGATTCTCTTCTTTGACGGGGCCTCGAAAGGAAATCCAGGCCAGGCTGGGGGAGGGGGGATAATTGAAAATCTCACAGAGGTTGCAGCAATGCGCTTTGTTATTGGCCTGGGAATAGAGTCAAACAACAGAGCTGAGGCTTTGGCTTTGTGGCAAGTTCTACGACAAGCAAACAAACTCAGAATCCAGGACTTGACAATAATAGGTGACTCCAGAATAATTATATAGGTTATAATTAATCACTCCAGGACCCAAAGCATCTCTCTAAACAACCTACTTGATAGGATTCGCCTCCTTCTAAGGAATTTTAAAACTTATAAATGTTATCATGTGCTAAGGGATCTTAATGGAGAGGCTGACAAGGAAGCCAATAGAGGCGTGTTGTTGGAGGTGGGGATTCTGATAGTAAATGAAGTGATAGAAAGCGTGGAGCTCCCTTGAACCTAGACTCGTCCTCTCACACACTCAAATGCAAGCTTTGGCAGCAGATTGGAACTCAGGCGAATCTGTAAGACCGGTACGTGACAGAGTTTTGGTTGGTCAAAGGGGGTTTCCCAGTACCATGAGGAAGGGCGCCTCGGATTTGGGGGAAACAAGAGATCCTCGCGCAATCCCCCACAAATTTTGTAAATCTGAGCGAAATGATGTGAAGACGTGTAGAGGCATTAAAGGGCGACCTCTCCCCTCTCACTCAAATCTCAAATCAAGTTTTGCAAGTCATTCAGAGACGGAGAGCGAGTGCACCAACCAACAGAGAAGGGAAAGACGCGAGCAGGTGAAGGAGCGACTGGATATGGCTTCCTCATCGACAGGTAAGCCAAGCATGGAGGAGAGATTGAAAGAAATGGATAAGGCTTTGGAGAACCTGAAGAATCTGCTCCAGCATCAGCTGGATTTCCTGGAGAATTTGGACACGGAAGTCGGGCACAGAATGGAGCAACTTGAGGCCGATATTATCACCACCAAAATTGGATTTTCGGAGGAATTGGACAAACTGCATAAGGAGCTGAAAAATCCCCAGCAGGAGTTTGAAGAAAGAATGGATCAGCTGGAAGCCAAGATGGCTCAGCTGAATAGTGACTGGACTCAAGATGCCAAGAATTAATACTTCTCTTCAAGTAGTTTGTTAGCAGGTTCTGTCCAGCGATTGGCATTTTGTATAGCAGCCATTGCTGTAAATAATCTAGTATTTCAAGAAGGCGTATAGGAACTAGAACAGTAAACAAGTCTATAGCTATAGAAGTATATTGATGTCAGAAAGACAGGCCCGAAGAAATTTGAGGCCATTTTGTATCTGAATCTGTGGCTAGTCCACCTCCTTAATATAATCTATAACCATTTTCGTCAAAAACAAAACTGTATTAAATTCATTTAAATGATCTACAACAGACCCACCTTCTAACATCTTCATATTAAATAATCACTTCATTAGAAATACCTTGTTAGAATCCGAGGATTTTTCATATGGTTTATCCAATGCGTTCATCAGATCCACCATTGTCTTTTCTTTCAAAATATTGAAACCCATCGACACTGCTAGGAATAGTTGTACCATTCCCAAATCATTTTTGTAAAGAATCTCCCATTCTTCATCGCTCATACTCGTCGACTACTTTCCTTTTCTACCCAATGGTAGGTAAATATCCTTCTAATATAAATGATTTTCCATATGCATCTTCCATAACTAATAGTTTTGGTCATTAAATTTATCGACCATAAAATTTCCATCTCCCACCATTGTGTTGGTCAACTGAGAGGGGAGGTGAATCAGTTGTTACCGTGCTTAAACAATAATGCTTATTTTAAATTCTTTGCAGAGCACTTAATGACAATTACAATAATGCAAGGAAGTAAGCAATAGAACATTCAGCATCATTGTCACATATGAAATATACAGAGACAGATATTTCCTAAGGAAACCCATAAAGGGTAAAAACCTCTTCTTCTTTATATGATAAGTAATATTTGCATTATGTACATTATCATACATATGAGATCCAACTCATTGTGAGGCTACAACCTCTGTATTGCAATTTGCAACTTGCTAAGAGCACCAACTCTCTATTTTCTCGAGCACCTACTAGAAGGAAGCACCAACTCCCTGGTTTCTCTAGCACCCACTAGAAGGAAGCACCAACTCCCTAAATGTTTCAGCTCCAACTGGATGGAAGCACCAACTTCCTGTCACATAGGCACCAACCTGTACAACAGAGAACAACAGTTCTCCCTTACGCCACCCTGCCACCCTGGTTCCTCTGGCTGCAACCAGATGGAAGCTACAACTCCCTATGTTCAAGCACCCACTTGAACCTCTGAGGACAACAACCCTCCCTAGCGCCTCCCAACCACCCTGAGATATAAATCTTTGCTATATGTAAATTTAACACAGTGATACACTATTTATCATTGGCTTACCAGACTTATCACTATTCTGCTATGCTTCTCTGCTCTCCCATATTAGTGTCTCTCTGTCTGCATCTTCTTGCACTTTCTAAACTTTTATTTTTCTCTACAAGAGCACCTCAGCCTTCCTGTAGTGTCTCACTATCTTTTTGCACACATCCCTTGCGCTTATTGTGCTTCTACCTTTCATGCTCTGTGTTCCATGTCCATTCAATGTACCATTCCTCTTCTCTGTGTTTCCGCTACTACACACTCCTCCTTGTACACTCCTTGATCACACTGAACAATGACAACCTCCATCTCTTCTTTTTTCTGCATACTTATAGTCTTTGTGCACCTTGTTCATGCTATCTCGCCATGCTTCTACATGCTCTCTCCATGTCGAGTGCTCTGCCTGATCATCATGGAAACTCTTCAGCTTCTCTGGCAGTTAAACCCATGCGTCCATTCTCACTGGGTGTTATGTTGATATTCCTTAGCCTCTCTCGCAGTTGAGACTCTTCGTCTTCTCTATCAAAGTCGATTTGATCCTCTCTGTTGCAGTTAGAGGCTTCGACACTCTTCTATCTGTCAATCACTTCTAAGAATAGTCTTCCTTCCACCGGAAGATGCCTCAAGCCTCTTCATCATCTCTGGCGATCACACTGAGGCTTGTTTCATCCCTCTGGCAGAAGCCATCAGTTGTTTCTATAAGTTACACTCTGAAGTGCAACATTAGCCTTCTAATCATACTTCAATTCACCTGCACCATTGGATTGGATCCGTAGGATCTTGCATTTATTTTGCATATCGGCATTTCGGAATTTTGGCATTCTTGTGGTGAAGAGTGTTGATTCTCCATGTCCCAAACTCCGAAATGGAGCTTGTCTCTTCGAGATCTTCGACGATGTGACCTCCGACGGTGACCAAGTCTTACACCAAAAAATGTGTTTTCACATTTCGCATTTCGGAATTTTGGGACTCCTTTGATGAAGAGTCTCAACTTGACTCTTCCAACTCCTGGTATCTAAACCTCTGAAATAGAGTCAGATCAAAGGTCCACACTCTTGATGATTCGACAATCCAGATCTCTTCATGATTTTGCATATCGCGATTTCGACATTCTTGATGTGAGAGTTCTTGACAACTCCAAGTCCTGGTATCTGAAACTCCAAAATGGAGTCAGATCAACGGCATTTCGACGTTTCGCATTTCATCGTTTTAGGACTCTTGTGGTGAAGAGTCTCGGTGCTTAACTCCTCCAACTCCCGATATACGAAGTTTAAAAATGGAGACGGATCAAAGATCTGGTATTTCATTGTTTCTCATTTCGGCGATTTGTCATTTCGGCACTTCTGTGGTGAAATGTTTCGACACTTAAGCTCTCGGTATCCGGGACTCCGAAATGGATTTATTTTCCGGTCTGCGAAGCTCTTTGTTGGTGTGCCTATTTTGGGATTTCGACATTTCTCATTTCGGCGGTTCGACATTTCGGCACTCCTATGATGAAGTGCTTTGACACTTCAACTCCCGGTATCCAAGACCCCGAAATGGAGTTATTTTCCGATCTGCGAAATTCTTTGTTGGTGTGCCTATTTCACGTTTCGGGTGTTCAGGGTTTCGCATTTCGCGATTCCGGGACTCTTGATGACGAAGAGTCTTGAATCTTCCAACTCCCGGTATCCAAAACTGTCCTCCTTCCTTCAAGATTTTGTAACCCCACTTCACCTTTCTCTTTAACGAACGTGCAGGTTCTCCTAGATCCAACGTCGGTCAGACCTCGGGCTCAAATCTGACGTTCATCGGAAATTCTCAATGGGATCCAAATATCACTGTCGCTTCTCCTCCCGGGCTTTCGTTGTCCCTATTTTTCCATCATTGCATACTCTGATCTTTCCATCAATGACAATCACACCTACCATCAATGATAATCACAACACATTGGTCCCACTCGAACCACAAACCCTCTTTTCCTACGAGTTATCTTTCGCTCAGATACCAGTTGTTATAAAAACAGTATCGTGGATCAATAAAATAAAACAAATAAATAAATAAAACAAAAAAGATACACAATAGAATAGATACACAGATATATGTGGTTCACCTAGTGTGGTCTATGTCCACCATAGAAATTTCCAGGTCCTTCCTTTAATATTATCCAACAAATGAAGAGATACAATCTACAGGACACCTGCTGTAAATTCCTCTTCTTTCTCTCACAATCTCCTCTCTCAGAATACAATATTCACTCTCATCCCCAGCCGAAATACAATGCCCTCATACAAAAAATAGGTTTTCCTTCTAGGGAAAAAATCCATAACATAACTTCTACATCATATCTACGAGCTTATAATGAACAGTCCAGATTGACTATGAAATTACAATATTTTACAAGGCAATTTTTCCCAAAAATTTGCTTCAGGTGCGCTAACCCTGAACCTCCCTCAAAGGGGGGGATCCCTTAATTTCCATCGCCCCCCCTGGAACCCCCTCACAATAATAATGGGGGGGAAATCCCCCCCACACCCACCCACCCATCAAGAAATGGGATCCAAACATGGCTTAAACAAACCTATCAATTAGGATGATAATCAGGCTCCACAACTAACACTACCCCCTGAGGAAAGGGTCTGGTGCACACGACACAAAGAGTGAAGGGGGGAGGGATCATCAGATGCATTCGTCAAATATGACGTACACCCCTACACACATGCAAATAATACAACACCTACCAAACATATCCTAAAGGCCCCAAGACCCGACTGCGATGTGCAAAACCATCCTAATGGTGGTCATATCCACTCAAAAGCTAAAGATATGTTAAAAATGATTTGTGTGGTGGTTCAAGGCCTTTTTCATGGCCCTTAATATTCATAGGTGTTTCTTAGGGCCTAAGGTCCTTATTTTTATTTGTTTTCCATACTATATGCCTTGAGTCCCATACATGGTGCAAAAAACACCTAATGGTGCACATATCCCACCCAAAGACCAGACACCCCTTAGAAAGGATATGTGTGGTGGTTCAAGGCCTTGTACATTTCCTTTGAGCTTGACAATATTTGTTTAAGGCCCAATTCCCTTGTTTTCCTCCCCCTATCATAGTAAAGGCCCTAAGATCCATTCTTGATGTGCAAACCTAGTAATGGTGCCCATATTTATAATAAAAGGCTAAAAATCACCCACTAGAGTCCTATGTGGTATTCTATAGGTGTTAGGGGTCAAATATTAAGTTTTATAGGGTTAAGGATGATTTGGGTTAAATGTTCAAACTATTAAGGTGAAAATTTGTTTAGTGTATAGGGTTTGACTATTGTAAAGGTAATGTGCATGTGTTATGGAATGCAAGTGTGGTATTAATACACATGTGGTCCATAACATGTGTTCATTCCTATTATATAAAAACAAAAATTGCATGAAGAACAACCTCAATCTCTTTGAAAAAAGATGAAAATTCCTACATCTCAATAGACATCTATAAGGAAAACTACTATTGCAGATAATTTTTATGATTTTGGTGTAATTGAAAGGACATTTTTGTCTATTTTTGGTTTCCAATCCTCTATATATGGGGAACATATGTAATCGTTTAAGAAATTATTTGAGGAGAGAGTGACCTAATGAAAAAATTATTAAAGGAAGAGAAAAGGAAAGGTTAGGCATGGGAAAACATAGGATTTTAGTAGAGGCCATTCTAATTTCTAGTACAACAAATGCTGCAGTTGTTTCTAGTCCATCACCACAAGAAAAGTGTGAGATTTCAATAGAGACCATTCCAATTCCAACATCAAGTTAACACTCAATTACCATTTCATCAATAAAAGGTTTTGTTGTCAAGGAAATGATGGTATTTTTGGTTAAAGCTAATTATGCTAATGATGAAATTATAGAGGAAATTGGTGTACAACCTTCTAGTGAAGAGATTCTGGTGATGCAACATATTGTTGAACATTTCAACATTCCTTAAACTAGCTATGAGAATGTTCACTCTCCTTCCAATTTTGACCCACAAGGGATTGAAGGGCTACAAATGCTTAGGGAAAGTCTACAACAAAGTGGTGAAGTGTGCTAGATTACAATTCCATCATCCTTACCTCAACTAAACAGCATATTCTGAATAACTCCTAAACACATTTCAGTGAATGAAAGTGGCCTAGCATCTGCTAAATGTATACTATCTAACCAAATTATTCGTTATAAGTTGTACAAAATTACTAAAGAATGTTTTTAATAAAAAATTGATGTAACTTAATGTCAATTATCTATATATTTGTTAAAATCTAGGATTTTGGTTGTTGTTAGGAAAATTTTAGGCATCAAAATGGTTAAAAGTTCAAAAACAAGTAATCATATTGTTAAAATCCTTGTGGATTCTTTTATATCATTGGTAAGAAAACTTGTTCAAAAGAGAATAATGCAACGCATCTTGTGTTGTCACAATCAATTGTTAAGATCACAATAAACGTTGATTGCTCAAACAAACATCTATTCTTATTAAATTAAAATTCAAAACCCTTTGAAGTGTATTATATAAGAAGAGACACCCTTGAAACAAAATTACAAAGATATTTTTGAGACTCCATTAGTAGGCTACCTCATTTCAACATGAAGTTAATTGAAGCAATTAAGGGACTAGTGAAAAAAATTTGGCATAAGAATAGTAGGCCTTTTTTCAACTAGAAGGATGTACTAAAATTGAGAAGGGGTTTTAGGGACCATGAACCCTGTCAGGCCTTTAAAATGCATCAAAATTTCATGACCAAAAATACTATTGTAAATATGGCAAGGTTCATAACCATTTTTGAGATGGTGGAAAATGGATCACCTGTGAGGCTTTGAAGGAAGAGAACTTGAAGATGATGAGCCTGAGTGAGGATGATATGGGTTGGGAATAACAAAATAAGGCCCTTGTTATGCACCAAATACCCCAATTAGCATAAAAATAGAACGAATAAAGAAGTCCACACCTTGAGAATGATAGAGAGCCAATGAATAAGAAACCTCTTCTAGGGGACAACCTCATTTTACAATGTATCAACTGCACAAGTCAAGATGCTTATTCAAATGAATCTCCTTTATTATAAATAGGAGATCAAGAGGGTATGATGTATCTTACACTCTAGGTTGACCTAACTATAACAAATATAATAATAATGAAAGAGGGTTAGAATCCTAACATAGACCCCCTCTTTTAGAAAGTTTTTCCCTCAAAGCTTGTAATTGAGATTGTTTCTTCATGAATTTCTCATATTCCAATGTAGCTTATTTCAAATCCATATTCTTATGCTTGATTATCTACTCCAAAATGATTCTATTCCAAAGAGAAAGAGAATGTCAATCTATAATGTTTTCTAGTTCAAGAGTCAATTTTCCTTCTTTGTCTGATTCTAGAATTTTAGTTTGTACTAGCATAATCTATCCCATAATTAATTTTAAGCAAGAAAAATGAAAAACATTATGAATGTGTGAAAAAGTAAAATCGAACTCATATGCCACTTCTCCAATCTTGCAAAGGATCTTGTAGGGTCCATAAAAAATTTGGAGCTAGTTTATTATTATCATTTTATTGAGAGTAGATTTCTTATATAGTAGAAGTCTCAGGTATACCCAAACCCCCACCTCAAATTGGTATTCACTTTGATGTTGATATGCTTGTTGCTTCATCCTATTCTAGTCCATTTGAAGGTTTTCTTTAATTATTTGTAAAATTTGTTTAGTTTTCGCAATATGTGAGTCTACTACTTGTACTTTGGAATGGCCCTGCAAAAAGGATGTGATGTTATGAGTTCGATATCCATAAAGAGACTGAAATGGAGACATATTACTAGATGTGTGATAGGTCGTATTATACCACCCTTCTACTAGAGGAAGTCACTTGACCTATTGGGATTTTTTGTCTAAGGAATAGTAATGAAAATAACCCTCTAAACATGTGTTCATTATTTCTATTTTACCATCTATTTGTGGATGATATTCTTAACTCGTGGCTAATGTTGATCATGTTATCTTTCATAACTCCTTCCAAAAATTGCCTATGAATTTTGGATCTCTATCACTTACTATTACTTTAGTAAATTCATGAAGCCTATGAATTTATTTCATAAAAACTTCTACTACTTGACTTGCAGTATAAGTACTCTTAATTCCAAAAAAATGTGCATATTTTGTGAGTCTATCCATAACCACAAAATTGACATTCTTACCTTCTTATGTTGGAAAAATTGCAATGAATTCCATTAATGTATCTTCCCATATTTGATTAGGTATGTGTAAGAGTTGAAGAAACACCGGATTCTTGATCATCTCTCCTTTATTTCTTTGTCACACCTAACATTCTCTTACAAATTTTTGAGTATATTTCTTCATTCCTTCCCAAAAATCATTTTTTTGATCTTGTGATATGTTTATAAGGAACCTTGAATATCATACCATGGGAGAGTTGTGAGACTCCCTTAATATTTGTTGTGTCAACTTTTATTGATGGCATGAAAATATTATATCCTTGTACAAAATTATGTCTCTTTGTCAATCCTATTTTTCCATAGAGTTATTCCCTTCTTTTAGACATTGTTTTTTCTATTTAGTGCTAGTGTCTTCTTGCCATTCCTGGAAAGCTTATTCCAACCATATAGGAACGGAATATGTAATGGTATAAATTGGATTCTCCTTCTATTCTAGATAGGGCATGTGCTACCAAATTATCCTTTCCTTATTTGTAGATATTTTCAAAATCAAACCCTTACATTTAAGCTTCTCGTTTTTGTTGCTCTTCTAAAGACAACCTTTGCTCCAAAAAGTATTTTAGGTTATCATCGTCTATCTCAAATTTAAAATACCTTCCAATGAGATATGGTCACATTTTCTTGATTGCATGTAAAATAGATGAGATTTATTTTTTGTAGGTATATTTTACCAAATCCTTTCCTTTGAGTTGTTTACTTTCAAAAGCCAATAGTCTCCCTTCTTGCATCAATATTATTCCAATTCCTTGACCTAATGCATCACATTTGACTATGAATATTTTACCAATATCAAGTGTTTCCAACATTGGTGTGGAGGTCATAGCATCCTTTAAGTTTGATATTGGCTAATTAGCCTCCTCATTCCATGCAAATGAATTTTTCTTCAAGAGAGATGTGAGTGGGATTGCAATGCATGAATAATTCTTAACCAATTTTATATAATATCCTGTAAGACCCATAAATATTCTAAGACCCTTGGTGTTCTTAGGAATGGACCAGTATATGATAGCTTGAATATTTTAAGGGTCAACCTTGACCCCCTCCCTTGAAACAATATGACCCAAATACTCTACTTCTTGTTTCCCAAAAGCACATTTGGACATTTTTACATACAATTGATTATTCTCAAGTATTTGTAGGACTTAATCCACATGTTTAATGTGGTATTCCCATTATTTACTATAGATGTGTATATTATCAAAGAAAACCAACACAAACTTTCTAAGATGAGGTCGAAAATTTGGTTCATGAGGCTTTGAAAAGTATAAGGATCATTAATCAACCCAAAAGGCATGACCAAGAAATCATAGTGTCATTCATGTTTCCTAAAAGTTTTTTTGGGAATGTCTTCTTCCTCGATTTGATTTGATGTTATCTTGATTTAAGATCTAACTTTGTGAAGTAAGCCACCCCATGAAGTTCATCTACTAGATCATCAATATTTGAAATGGGGAATTTATCCTTGATGTTGATTTTGTTTATATATTTGTAATCAAGACACATCCTGCAAGAGTTATCCGTCCTTTTCACCATTACTACCAAGGCTAAAAAGGAACTCTTGCTCGGTCGAATAACACTTGCATCCAACATGAATTATACCATTTTCTCAATCTCACTCTTTTGTTTATATGGGTATCTACAAGGTCTTTTATTAGAATGTATGCTTCCCGGTATAAGCTTGATTTGATGTTCATGGTCTCTAGATGGAGGTATGCCTTTAGAAATTCCTTAGAATACTCTATGATGATTTTCTAGGATAGATTTTAATTCTGATGGAATATTTCCATCTTCTTGTTTCACTTCCATAGAATAAAATATAGAAACAACTCCACTACGACCCTTTTTTATGGAATTTTCCATTATATGTGAGTTGATCATCTTAGAGTGTGGATATTTTAACCCATTTAATTCATATTCAATTCCCTCAACTTTAAATCTCATGAATAGATCACTATAGTTTGTAGAAATTGCACACAAGGTTCTTTCCCATTGGATCCCTAGAAACACATATATTTCTCCACTAGGAATGGAAAACATGAGACTTGATAACTTACAGTCCCCCATACTAAGTTTGATGTTATGAAATTTTCCTCCATAATCAATAATTCCCCCATTAGCAACCAATACTTGAAAATTTTCCACTATGTACATAAAACGATTGAGATGTTTTTCTAATCTTTTATCAATGAAGTTATGGGTGCTACCTGAATCAACAAGTACTTATATGACTTTTTGCTTCTTAATGTATCCCATGATCTTGAGGGTTTGAGGAATTGATATACATGCCAATGCTTGAACTAATATTTCACACTTTGATCTATGATATGCATAATCTCCATGTATTTTTCCTTCTCTTTTGGTTTCACAATTTTTTCCTCACTAATTTGTGGGGATGCCTCTATTTCATCCTCATCATTATTTTCAAATGTGAAAATAATTGTTTTTTGGCATTTATGCCCTTTAGACTATTTACTATTGCAACCAAAGCATAGTCATTTTTCTCATGTTTCATTCATTTCCATATGTGATATCTATCTAGGTTGAGAAGTCGTTTCCTTATTAGAAACAAACATATCCCTACTTCCTCCATATGCTCCAATGGTAGACTTGCAAGTAGTCATATTCTTGTATTGAATATGATGAGAATATTTCATAGTTTTATCGACATATTCTAGTTGTTTTAAGAAAAAGATCATGTTTATGTCTTATTTTAATCCAACCATATACGTTTTCAATAGTTTTTCTCACTCATGTTATTGACCCTTGTGGGTAATACCTAAAATTATGAATTATAATAATCAATGGAACCTAAACGCTTTATTCTTTCCAATTAACTAAACGAATATCATTCCCAAACTTTATGATATTTCTCTTCTAGGTCGCTTGTAAATAAACCTCAAACATAATTATAGGAATGATGGTTCATTTTAGCTACTCATTGGTATCATTGATATGGTTTTGTCTCAAAATACAAAGTTGCTAATAAAATCCTTCTCTTGTTGTCAATAATATTATGCAATTCAAAGTATTATTCTATTTTGTTCACCCGTGTAAAAACATATATTCCATAAAACTTCCTTAATTCATCCTTGGGAAAGTACATACCCTTAGGAACCCATCCATGATTAGCTCCAACAAAATGCTAAATCCTCTTGGAATATCATTACTAGTGGGAGGTTGTTCAACCTAAATTTTTGTCTCATCTTTATTCTCATGGGTTTCTTGGATCACATTATGTCTTTTAGGGCATAACTCTTCTATGGCTTGAAAGAACTTGGATTCTAAGGATTTATTTAATTGTTCCACCTTTATCTCAATACTATATTTTCATTGTTCCACCTTTATCTCAATACTATATTTTCATTGGGCCTTTATCTCAATACTATATTTCCATTGTTCCACCTTTATATCAATACTATATTTCCATTGTTCCACCTTTATATCAATACTATATTTCCATTGTTCCGTCTTCTATTCCAATTCATTCTTGTTTTCTTCTCGGAAAAGGAAATAGTCAACCTTTTTCAACATTTGATTATCGATTTCTTTATACTAGATCTACAGATTAGGTACCTTGTCCTCTAAGTTCTCACTTTCTTCATGGGTCATGGGTGAACTCTCTAGAGGTTTATCCACTGTAGATTTTTTTCTAGAACCCCTTTCAATGTGAGCCAACAATAATATTTACCTATAATTATCATGGTTTTTCTCTTTATGGCACTTTTTGAATCACCTCAAATATATCTTCCAGTAAAAATTTATGAAAGTTTCAAGTTAACATACCTTTTTAATCCCTTGTTTGGAGAGTGTCATATAGGTCAACCTTCAACCTATTACAACTTCACCATTTTTTATCCTCTATTGTTGAATTTTTTATAGGATGCCAAACCTTTGTCTTGGAGAAAAACAATTTTGATGCATCTTATAGGGAAGACTCAGACAATGTTATGGAATAATTGGATTTTAATAACCATGAGCTCTCTCTTGAGTATATAAATAATTTGTACAAAATCTTAATCGTTAAGGAAGAGTAGGTGGATTCCATTTGGATAGGAAACTATTGTCTAGGAATATAAAATACTTTGAATATGGATGTGATCCTCTCAAACACCTCTAACAATTTGAAGTGGTATTGGGCCACTTTCCCCTCAAGTAAAATGTGTGGTTTTTCCTAGATAGCTTGGGATACTTGGAATTCCCTTGGTGGTTGGAACATTTTTATCAAGGAAGTTTCTCGATGTCTTGGGATCAAACGAAACTTTTCATGTGTTTATATTTATGAAGATAGTTATAAAAAGACATTGTGGCTACTTTGGTGTAGTATCCTTTTCTCATTTGTCCAAGTTGATGAATATCAAATTACATGCAATACAAAGAAAGACAAGTTCGATGGACGTATTTTTCCATGCCTTGGTTGGATTCCTAGATGGACTCATGTACATCCAACATTACGAATGAGAGAGTAAGACACAATTCCAAAAGTGTATATAGATATGGGCAAGATTCAGAAAGTGATTAGACATCAAGACCATGAAGGACAACTAGAACCTGAACAATTTCTTGTATAAGATGATACAATTCATACAAAACCACACAACATAAGACAATGTATGAATGGTTTTCCACATCTAAGTGGCATAAGATACCATTACCAACACATACAGTAAAGAGTAAAGTGTGGATAAGTGAATTGATGCACACTGTGTGAGCTAGTAAATGTTGTGGAGTGCAAAGGACATGCTCCAATATGTGAACATTTCCAAGGAAAGATACACTTACTTGTAGCTGGAAATTGATGGTTGTTGGCATGATTATATAGTTGTTCAAGTTATCCAAAATTTTCAATAATTTGACAATGTATTTTCCTTTAGTTTCCATTATTTGAAAGTGAATCCTTAGGAATATTATAGGATAAAAATATAATTGTAGCATGGCGCCAGACCAATAAGGTAACAACTACATAATATCAATCCCAAGTACAAAGTGAAGATCAAAGAGGAGATACATAAGATGTTGGATGTTGGCATTATCTATCTAATTGAGAAGAGTGATTGGGTATATCTAATTCAACTACACTTTTAGATGGACTTATAGCAACTCAATAAGGTGACATTTTTAGACCCATTCCCTACACCATTCATGGAAGAAGCTATCAAGGCAATGGTCGAATGAGAGATTTATTTTTTCCTAGAAAATTACATTAGAAATCAAGTGTCCATCTAAGAGAAGGACCATATGCTCATGAAATTTACAACTGAGTGGAGAGCCTACAATTTTTTTAATGACTGAAACAAACATATATATTCATTCAAAAAAGAGTTGTGTTGAAGCTAGCAACATATTACATACATATGATTCTCAAGACTCCAAAAAAACTAAACATAGGTATGAGAATTCATCTAGAATCTTAAGAGTCTTAACTAAGCAGGAATTCCAAGTTGACCTATAGTTGTTCAATCTCACATATTTACCCAAAATACATATGACTCAATAATACATACTATGGAAAACATATATGGACACTTCCTTCTTCTTCTTCTTCTTTCCCCTCATTGGATTGAGGGAAGCTTGAACCTTCAGTTTCCATATGATCACGAAGTTGGTGGGTTGTTTCATATTCCTTCATTGTTGCATGGAATGAATTACTTGTTCTCTTGTTATTATAGGCCATAGAGAGAGAGTTCATATGTTGAGTAAGGAGCAAACTAAGTTTATTGTATTATAATTCAACTGATTCAATTATATTCTTTTGGAGCAATAGAATACTCATGGCATTAGCATTATGGGTGGAGAAAACCTGCTCTAATTTAGATATTTTTGTAGAAATTACCAGTAGAGAATTGCTATTGGCCTAAGTCATCTCCTCATGCTGACGAAAAACCCAACGGATTTCTATAAAAGATTCAATATCCATAGCTGGTGAAACCTCAAATTGTTAGTGTCCTAACCTCCCTAACCCCTCAAGTAGATAGAATAATATGTTGTGTTATGCAATAAAGGTCATCATTAGTAAATAAAGCCTATGTATTAAAGTGAACATGTCTAATGTAAGAATACTTACTAGAATGTTCCTCCTCTAGAAAGTTCTTCCTCTATAATGTTCTATAGAAGATATAAATAGTATAAATAAGGGTAAAAAGCATGGAAAAGGTTGTCTGTTGAATTCATTTGTATTCAAGATCTACTATGTTGGAGGTTTCCCCCTCGAAGAGGCAAGTGAAATTTTCTCTCAAGATAATAAAGATATCATCTTTTGGATCAATTGTGACATTGTTCTTATTATTTCGGTATTTATTATAACTATTGTGATAATAATTGTATTTCTACTCTGCATATTTCCTTCTAGTATCTTACAAGTGGTATCAAAGCCCTTTCCTCTACATATTTTTTAGAAAAAAAAATTATAGGCTAGAGACGTGTGTTAGTGTCTTTAAAGCACAATGATCTCTCATTAAGTGGGTAAAACAGTGGTTGGGGAAGAATACACATAGGAAATACACATGGTTTCACCTTGTTGGAAACCCATGTAACCCCTATTGGTACCCCTTAGACAACACATGTACATAGTTGTTCACTCCCACATACCTCCAGGTATATCAAGATTTCCATAGGTCTCATGAAACCACTTGTAGCTTATCCAATCGAATACCTAATTGCTATAGTGGCACCCAGAATAGCACTCAAGAAGACTACTCTCATGTACCTGGGTAATCAGGTAGTACAACTTAGGGTACAATTGAGCCTACTTAGTTAGAGCCTTGAGAAATTAGGTTGAGTACTGCTGTTATACCCTATTGATATATAAGAGAGCTATAGCACAAGGAAATCCATTATCCATAGGAACCCTCAAAACCCTAACCCTTGTCATCGAAACAGAACAGAATAGAAACATTATGGAAATTTTTCACATCAAGTCTGTGCAACCTTGCTTCTTGTAATTATCAGTATTATTTAGACAGGAGTATAACTTCTCCCTTATTTGGAACATATCCCACTAGATTCCTCTCGTTGAGCTAGTTGTCATGATACCACTCTCTCATAAGCGTTTTTCTTGTGTGGACCCACCCACCCTCTCTGAAACCCTTATTTGGGATCCATATCATTAGATTCCTCTTTTCATGTTGATTGAAGTGACAAAACTCTCTCATAAACCCTTTTTGTGCAGACCCACCAGCATAATTCTTGCCATCCTCTCTCCTCAATAGCCACCCGCAACTAAGACCTTGAAAACCACCTCATTTCCTATTGAATTATTGTAACTTTGAAGAATATTCTACTTATATTTGAGTCATTATTGTATAGATCCAATCCCCTTTTGTGGATTGATCAAGTCGGGTATTGTATAAGATCAAATCCCATTTTTTGGATTGGTCAACATGTATTTATATGGTGGTATTTGTAAAGTCGACCCTTAGTAATTGTAAATTGGTCTTAGCCACTTCTAGGAGAAGTCGACTCCACCAAGTGAAGATACAAAACCCTAGCACCACCTCACAACTTGTATTTATATGTGAGGATGGTGTCTCATTTGTACACACTCACTCACTCATCTAGTGTGCATATCTTGAAGACAATTGCAGTTGCAGGAAGAAGTTTAACGAAGGAGAAGAGAGGCACATGCTTGGTCTTGGTCTGTCTTTGGTTTTTTGGTCTTAGTCTTGGCATTGTATTGGCAATCTATTATTGAGGAATTTTTGTTGGGTTTTCTTCCCCATGATGGTTTCCTAGGATAAAATTATGTGTACCTTGTGATCGTGTTTCTTTCAATGATCCTCTTTATACTATTGTTTTGGAAATGCATTGAATGCTCATGAAATTTGGAAATAACCTAATAATAGAAGTAAAAACTTAACATGGTGTCAGAGCTTGACTAAATAGAGTATCTTTCACTGGGCATCTAGACGATTATGTTGGCGTACAAGAAAATGAGGTCTTTTTACTGAAGAGGATTTTTTTACCAACGACCACCTTGGGAAGCGTGCCCTTCCCTAGCACATATTTTGGTAGCTTGAGCAAAACTTTTCAGTGGCTAGATTCTCCGAAAATGAAAACCCTAGTTTCGAATGGTAACAGGAAACCAGAACTAGTACTAGAAGTATCAGTCTAGAATTATGTCGGTCAACTTTCAAGGGGTAAAACTTGGAATTTTCAGAAATAGTCTTCTCCAGCAAAGTCGCCTCATTCCATCTCATCTCCTGGTAAGTTTAGTTTCATTTTCTGAGCACTTTCATTTTATGGTCATTTTCTTATCTCTAAGTCAATATGTCTGTAAGCACCAAGATTGTTGACAAGTTAGAAGGTGACGAAAAAAATTTCTCCTGGAAGAACAGAATTGGACTCATTCTTGAAGAGAATGGCCTTGAAAAATTCATAAAAGAAAATGTATCGAAGCCCGAAGAATATGAATCCAAAGAGAAATACAAGAAGGATATGATTAAGTGTAAAAGGATAATTGCATACTATATTAAAGACCACTTGATCCCTCAAGTGTCTTCTAAGAATAATCCAAAATATATGTGTGATTCCCTAACCAGAATATTTGAAGGAAGGAACATCAACCGGAAGATGAACTTGAGAACCCAACTCAAAAATACAAGAATGCAAAAAGGAGAAACAGTTCAATATTATTTTTCTAGCATTTCTCAATTTAAGGAACAATTAGAGGCAATTGGAGGCAAGATAGATGAAGATGAAGTCATGATAAAAACTCTTAATGGTCTCACAAGACCTTGGGATGCCTTCATCCAAACTATTTGTGGAAGAAAAGAGAAACTCCAATTTGACAGCTTATGGGAAGAATGTGTTCAAGAAGAATCAAGAGTGGCTAACTGAGAAGGCATTGTAATAAGAGATGAAGAACAATCCCTAGCTGATCATGCTAAGGGTGGAAAAGCAAAGTCTCATTTTCAAAAGGGGACTCACTGTCATAAAGAATCTCACTCTCCAAAGAGATTCCAGAAATAGCATAAGGGTCAAAGGAAGGAAAAATATTTCTCCTCCTACCAGTGTTATCATTGTGATAATATGGGACACATTGCTAAGAATTGTCTTTCCAGAAGGGAAGAATAAAAGAGGATAAATAACAAAAGACATCATGCCCATGCAACTGAAGATTATGAGCCACCCAAGAAGTTATCTAAAGAAGAGATTGAAGAATATGTTTTGTTTTTTTCTCTCTTGGGATCTGTGAAACCTGGAGAGGATACTTGGCTCATAGATAGTGGTGCCTCTAATCACATGACAGGTCACAAGAACACTCTCTCCATCCTTGTAGAGAATAACTCCCCCCAGAAATTTTCACTTGGAGATTATTATCAGTACCCAATAAAAGGAATGGGAGAAGCCACCTACAAACTTGATTCAGAAACTCCTATGAGAATGAAGGATGTACTTGATGTACCAGGTTTGAAGAAAAACTTACTTTCTATCTCTTCTCTAGATAAGAAATGTTTCAGGGTTGCATTTGTAAATGGTAAATTTCTTATGTGGTCTAGAGGAAAAACTATAGAATATGCAATTGCTATTGGAATAGAAGAAGGTGGTTTGTACAAGTTAAAAGGTCACTCAGATGTAAATTCCTAGTGAACTTTGGCATAGAAGACTAGATCACATCAACTACAAATCCTTACCATATGTAAGAAAGGTAGTTACAGGTTTACCAGAAATAAAGGTTGATTATGAAGGTGTATGCAAGGGATGTGTGCAAGGAAAGAACACAAAGAATCCTTTTTCTAAAGAGTGACAGTAAAGCAGAACGAATCTTGGAACTTTTCCACACATATGTATGCGGTCCAATGCCATCAACCTCCCTAAGTGGGTATGTATACTATGTATCATTTATTGATGATTACTCTCGTAAAACTTGGGTTTATTTATTGAAGTCAAAAGATGAAGTACTTGGAAAGTTCAAGGAATTCAAATCCTTGGTAGAAAACCTATCTAAAAGGAAAAACAAGAAACTCAGGTTAGACAATGGAGAAGAGTACACTTCAAATGAATTTGGAAGATTTTGTATAGATTCCAGGATTAAGAGGGATCTCACCACTCCCAATAATCCTCAACAAAATGGTGTATAAAAAAGAAAGAATAGAGTGATTATGGAAGTAGTAAAACTATGATTCATGATCAAGATATTCAAATGCATTTATGGTCTGAAGCAGCAAGAACAACAGTATATGTCCATAGTATATTATCCCACAGTGCACTTGGATTCAAAACCCCCGAATAAATGTTCATCGAAAATAAGACAGAAGCAAGCCATCTCAAAATATTTGGTTGTCCATTATTTGTACACATTCCGAAAGAAAAGAGAACTAAGTTGGATCCTTCATGAAAGAAGGGAATATTTGTTGGATATTGTGAGGTCTCTAAGGCATTCAAAATATACATACCATGTTACCATCATATTGAGATCAGCAAAGAAATGACATTTGATGAATATGAAGCACTCAAGAGATCAAGAAAATGACAGCTTGAAGAAGTATATGAAAAAGAATTTGTAGCTCCCAGAGTTGCAGAACCCGTGAAGGAAGTTGCAATTACCACTGATGATGAGATTCCAGAAGATCATGATATGATAGAATCTCAAGAACCTCCCCATATGGCTATATCTTAAAAGATAAAGCTATCTTGGGCTAGAGAACTCATTCAAGACACAAAAAAATATGGTGCCCTAGAAGGAACCATGAGACAAAGAAAGAAGCCTAAGCCATTCTCCAGCTATGTTGCTTTGATGTGTGATCTCGTAGAGAAGGAACCTACTTGATTTGAAGAATCCATTTAGAATAAATAATTGGTGGATGCCACGATAGAAGAATATCAATCCATTATGAAGAATTATGTGTGGGAAGTATTTCTCAAACCAAAGAACAAATATGCGGTATCTTCCAAGTCAATATACAAAATAAAACATGCAGCAGACGAAAGTATTGAAAAACATAAGGCAAGATTTGTGGCTCGTGGATTTTCTCAAAATGAAGGTATTGACTATAAAGAAACATTCTCTCATGTATCTAGATACACTTCTATTAGAACCATCATATCTCTTGCAGCCAAAATGAAGTGGAAGTTGCACCAGGTGGATGTGAAAATAGATTTATTAAATGGTGTTATTGAAGAATAAGGGTATATAGAACAACCACAAGGGTTTGAAGTTGAAGATAGAAAAACTCATGTCTTCAGGTTGAATAAAGCTCTGTATAGGTTGAAGCAAGCTCCTAGAGCTTGGTATGGCAGAATTGATAGTTTCCTGACAATCTTAGGCTTTACCAAGAGTAAATTTGATCCTAACCTTCAATTCAAGGTTATGAATGATGAGATATTTATATTCCTACTATATGTGGATGATTTATTCTTGAAAAGAGAATAAAATATCATTACATATTGCAAGAAGAAGCTCACTGCAGAATTTGAGATGAAAGACCTAGGTTTGATGCATTATTTCTTAGGTTTTGAAGTTTGGCAGAGCCCAGAGAATATCTTCCTTAACCAAGGTTTTGACGGGTGATATTGACCACTCATCAACTGAAAGGGAATAGTCTGGTCTGAGGTTGTTTAAGTGTAACCTAAGTCATTTAAGGTAACTTTCCCTGACAGGTTTAACGGCTTAGTTCGCAACTAAAAGGATCTAGCTAATAAATAAATGAAAAGTTGTTTAAGATCCTAACTACTAATTGTTAGATTTCAAGTATTTACAATGATCTTTTATATTAGATAACCTTACACTTAATTACATAAATTCACAAAATTTACAAGTTTTACACAGGTACAAGATTTACTAGAAACCTTGTGAAAACAAGAATTTCAAAGTATGTAATGGAACTTAATCCTGAAAAATCCATTCTAAACAATATCTATAAATAATAAAGAAAACAAACAATTCAAACTTTAATCATACTTAAACAATAACATTCAAGCTAAGCTAACAATTGAATCTAAACTGAATAATTTTGAATGTAATTAATGAAAGATAAACTCTAATGATCAAAGCAATTCAAATTAACTTGATAATATTGTTTTACATTCAAAATCAATCAAACCAAATCATGTGACACTATAAATATTTCTAAGAGAATATAATAAAATCTATACTGATCAGGAGCGGAGTTGCAATATAATGGTTGAATCCTCTCCCTCAAAACTCTGTTAGATTGTCCACCTATAAAATAAATTCTCAGAGAGACAATGTTGCACTTCAAGTCCAACAAAATTCTGGTGAAAGAAAATTCAACAAAATAGAGTAGATTTAATACAGATAAGGAAAGGAAACAACTTTGATATCAATCCTTTATGGAGAATAATAATGTATTATTTCAATTAACGAAACACATTTCATTAAAAAGAAATAATTAAACATATATAATATGCATAAGAAAAATCTAATACATTTTACACATGCATTTATCTATCAATCACACAAAGAATTGATAAAGTTGAGATAACGAATGATATTTTTTAAATATTAATCTTTGGAACAAAAGATACACCAATTAATTTCATAATAATAAATTAATAAAACATGCACAAATGCCAAAGTTTCATTCTACAAAGCATGACAGGAAGAAAATAAACACAAAAATGAAAACAAATGATATTGTATTAAAAAAGCTTCAAAATTACTCACAAAACAAAAGTCTTAAACAAAATGAGGTTCATTATATTCCCATTACAATCCCAAGTCCATTCAGTATTCCATGCTCCTCCTTCTTCCAAAGATCTAATCTTCTTTTTATGAGCCCAGACTACATAAACTGATTTAATTTAATTATTTTCATCCTAAACATCAATCTCTAATATCCCTGGTGTTAACACTCTATAAATTATGTCCAGTTGAATAGACAAACGACAGAGGTAATTGTTTCAACCAGCTTTAGAGTTGAGGCACTAGCCTTCTCAACTCAGAGAGGGCTCTCTCATGTCACTTGATATATCTATGGAAATCGGTGGCTAGATTTGGTTTGTTTTGGGGGGTTTTATAAAGTTTGTTGGCCAAGAAGAGGAGGTACACATAGGGCTATGGAGTCAAAATTATGAAATTGAATGAAAACAATGATCAGTCGATAGAACTCTCCATAGGATAAAGGCTAAATGAGGCAACGAATCTGATTTGTAACTTAAAATAAATCAGAGTGGTAAGAAGAAAGAGGAAACAAATAACTGCATCAGAGCATTACGGGAATGAATTCTGAATTGATTAAGAAGAAATATACACAGTCTAAATTGCTAAGCCAAGAGCATCATGGGATGAATTCTGGGCTTTTGTCTCTCCAATTTAAACAGATGAAAGTGAAATAAAATAAAAGATCACAGGAATTATACACTACGAAAGAAGACAGAACTCATATCACAGCCAATTAGAATCTTTTCATAAACAGTTCAAAATGCTTCTGCATATGTATTCAATTCAGTCCCAAAAAATCACAATAGAGTCCAGAACCACCAGAATTGTGCCCTTGCACTTTTTCCCTCTCTTAATACACTTATAACCTCTAATACTTATACAACTTGAGTTCCTTCAGTGTGCAATCGGTTGCAATAAATGAAATGAAATGTTACAGCTTCTTTAATGATTACAAATGACAGTTTTCAGAAAAAACATTTCATGACCCCTGCATATTATTCTTCTGACGCTCCAGCTCCTTCCTATGCCACATTCTCTTTGAAATGTCACTCATAATATTTCAAATATAATTTTGTTTATCCATATTCTTATTAAACATTTGGGAATAATATATTTGAAATAAAATAATTCCCAAATATTTTCTATCCTGTAGAATTAAATCTCCATAATTTAATTCATTCCCGTGGTTTTTAAAACCATGTTTTGTTTGCCCAATTCACCATTTCATTGTAAAAAACATTTACTGTTACCATTTCCGTGTAAAAAACATTTACTATGTAATGTTTTTCCAATTTACCGTTTCACTGTGGAAAAACATTTGTCTTGTTTGCCCAATTCACCATTTCATTGTAAAAAACATTTACGGTTACCATTTCCGTGTAAAAAACATTTACTATGTAATGTTTTTCCAATTTACCGTTTCACTGTGGAAAAACATTTACTATGTAATGTTTTTCCAATTTACCGTCTTTGGAAAAATACCTTTTATCTTCTGCTTTTACTTATGTAAATCTTTGGATAAAGAATTATCGAAGTCTTAGTTCACGTGAGTCTTCCCATTTAAATCTTTTGCATGGAAATAACATTAATGTATTTAATTTGTAAAACTTAAATCTTACCTTCATAAAACCTTTTCACCATGAGGAGGAATATCTTTTATTGGAAATCCCATAATCATTATTGAAATGCACTCCTCTGATGTGCTCCACGTAAAAACATGTGTCCACCAAATAAACCACGGTAGTATTCTCCGGTCCACCTTCACATAATTAACCTCCTCGTTACTTCAATCCCCGATATGTATGTGCACCCTCCATCCAACCTTTGACTTTTCCACATTATAAATTGAGATTGGTGCCAATGATATGATTTGACGTGATTCCATAAATTAAATATTGGATTAAATATTAATACAAATATTTTTTTTAAATATGTATATTAATAATAATTGTTTTTTTTCAATTTTTTAAAGACTTTGGGCATATGAGGCTTTAACACATGACTTTGTGGATAGGATAAGGGTGCTTAATAAAATGAATATTTTTTATTTTCAACAGAAATATGAAAATAAAGGAAAAAATGAATGAAGTGATGGAACTAAGGGAATTAGATAAGCATTAAGACTAGGTATAGGTTTTTGATATTTGTCAAATTTTTTACTTATGGAGGACATGAATATTTTGGATGACCAGTTGAGCAAAGGATTTAGGTGATGGGAGCTTGATGGAGCTGGTGAAAAAGTTTGAAAGTCTGAGTGGAAAAATAGCATAAGGACAAGACGCTTTGGGGAAAAATGATACAAATTAGTAGGTGATAACATAGGATCCTATTGGGGATGTTATCCTCCATGTGAGGTAGCAAAGAATGGTATACCACGTGCATGATCCATTGGTTTGCTCCCAAAACATGTATGTGTACCCTGCTCTAACCTGTCACCAGTGTCTGCTGAAAACTAAACTTTGCACACTGCTCTCCATTGGATACTAAATACTGAACACACTACTAAAATCTGACTATACACACTATTGGAAATCCAAACTGAAAAATGCTTGACCAACAAGTTTATTCGCACACTCCTACCTACTCTAATTGTTGCAATGAACTACCAATCAAGTGAAATCAAAATGCCAATGCAACCTTGCAAGCATTTTATCCATTGTATGTTTACTTAGCACAAGCTTGCTCCAAATCCTGCTTATTGATAATTCATTCAAAAATTCATCCATAAATCAAAATCTCAAAAAATTAAAAACATTTGGATGTTAATTTCCTCCAACAAAACTGCAAATGGATCCTCTAAAATATGCACAAAACAACAATCATATTTCACCCCTTCCACTGCATTCTTGTTTTCATTTGATTTAACATGTTGATTGCCACGAAGAGGCTGAAAAATCTGCTGAGACTGTTGGAAATAACAAACTTTTGAATCAGAAGATAGTGTTGGTTGAAATGAAACCCCTAGTGAAAAGAAATCCATGTCTAATAATGATGTTGATTTACTATCATCTTTTTTTCCAAGTTGGTCGTTGAGCACAGGTTGCAAATTTGAACTGAGATAACCTTCCATGTAATCAGCAACATGATCATTAAATGCATGAGAAGGTTGTTGGTCTTCCTCACTTATAACAATTTTCTCATGTAAAATAGTGCCACTGTGAATGCAATCAGACTTCCCTACTTCTTCTGTTATCTCATGATTTTCTTTCAACAATTCAAGGGAAGAAAAACATAATGGAAGATAGTTTTCATTTGCAAATCCAATGCTTTATTCATATTTAACATTATGCCTAGAGGATTTCTGATTTGAAACATTATATACATTTTGTTTCAACAGTTTGAAAGAGGAAAAACATAATGGAAAGGTTCTTTCACCTGATTCAAAACCTTCTTCATTTTCTTCATTGTTGTCATAGGCACATTTTTCAATTTCTTTGAATTTCTGAACACACTCATTTTCAGATTTGTCTTCAACATATGGCTGCAAATTTGTATTGACAAAACCTTCTATGTAACAAGTACCAGGGTCATCAAACACATCAGAAGATTGTTGCAATTTCTTGTGAATTGTTTTTAGTGAATCGGTGTGATTTGGAATTAACACACATTCCTTTTCTTCAATGATGATCTTAGGATTTTTTTTTCAACAATTTGAATGAAGAAAAGCATAAAGGTAAAGAATTCCCTTCAGTTGATTCAATACTTTCTTCTTTGTAACTGTGATATGCAAGCCGATTGCTTTCATTACACTGCTGAAAGGGAACATTTTCTGATAGAGAACATGAAGTTGGTTGTTCTAGGGAGTCAACATCATAATCATCATCATATTCATCATATATAGGCAAATCAACAACATATGCAATGTCATCTAACAAGAACAAACTTGGAACATCAACATGTTCTTCAACAAACTGCTTTGCAAACTCATATTCTTGATTGTCTACAAATGAATACATAAAACAAGCAGCCCCCTGCTTATCATGGGATGGATCAGAAGCTAAATCAACACCTCCTCTTTCAACAAGTGGAATATATTTTTTTGCAAAATCTTGAGCATTGGAAACTTCAAGAGGACCTATGATATTGTCAATTCTATGCTCAAGA
>SNQJ01S0000813.1:48984-71619 GCA_010110895.2 Picea sitchensis | reverse complement strand
ACTTCAAGAGGACCTATGATATTGTCAATTCTATGCTCAAGATTCCAATCAACTATTTTTTGTTCATATTCACTTTCATGTTCTTGAGAATTCAACCCCTCATTTTGGATTTGTTTACATGCTTGGATGTTGTGTTGAATGTCATGAGCATCATTAAACATTTGTTGTAAGGACTTAGGTCTTCTTTCCATAAAGAGGAAAGACAAATCTGGATGAAGAGTAATTGCATAATGGAGCATGGCAGCAGCTTCAATGGGTTGAATTTCTTTGGACAAATTGTAATAGATACTGGAAAACCTTCTATTGAATATAGAAATAGTTTCATTGCTTTGTTTTTTGAAGGCATAGAAATTTATAAGTTGTAGATCCAAATATTTCTTCCTACCCCAAAACTTTAAAAAGACATCCTTCAATTCCTCCCATGAGCTAATTGTATATGGATGCAAATGTTTAAACCAATATTTGGTGTCTCCTTTCAAGGATTGAGAGAAGGCCCTCATACAAACATCATCATGGTCAATCTCAAACAAATCTATAAAATGCTCAAACCCTTGGATTTGTTTTTCAGCTGAGATGGTATCAGGTTCCCCATCAAATATAGGTAGGTACTCATAGTGTTTTGGAGGAAAATCATGAAGGATGTGGGGTAAATTTAATGGTTTGTATCTATGTTGAGTCTTGGAGGGTGTTGGATCAAGTGCAGGAGATGAAATATCAACCCTGGTTTCATGAGGCTCATCAACTTGGTTATGGTCATCACATGGCTCAGATGGAATTTTTTTATCAAAATCAGTGATACAGTGAGGATATACATGTACAACTTTAAGAGGAGGATATACAATTTCAATATTCTTATGGTCATCATTAGAATGCAGCAGGTAAAGAAAAATGTGCTTGGCATGTTCAAGGAAGGACCAGAGGTAACTTATAACAAAGAATAAAATGCCTTGGAAAAAATCCAATTTTAAGTACTTGTTTTCTTTTATAATGTATGTTCATACCTCTGTCAAGGGATCTCATCTTCCAATGGAGTATCTGAATTACATTCAAAGCTTGAGTGGAGTCTCCAATAATGTTTTGGAAGCTGGATTATGCATTGAGAGTGGAGTCGCCATTGAAGATTTGAATTTATGGATTCTTCTACCAGTGGAATCACCTTCAAACTAAATTTTGATGTGTGGAGTCACCAGAGCATGAATACAACCAATATGTGCCTAATTTTCTGTTGCTCTCAGACCTTAGAACTCAACCATGTCGTTCTTTCCCAGGGAAAAATTTTCAATTTCGTCCCCGACAACGGCGCCAGAATGTTAGCACTCTGTAAATTATGTCAAGTTGAATAGACAAACGACAGAGGTAACTATTTCAACCAGCTTTAGAGTTGAGGCACTAGCCTTCTCAACTCAGAGAGGGCTCTCTCATGTCACTTGATATATCTATGGAAATCGGTGGCTAGATTTGGTTTTTTGGGGGGGGGTTTATAAATTTTGTTGGCCAAGAAGAGGGGGGACACACATGGCTATGGAGTCAAAATTCTGAAATTGAATGAAAACAATGATCAGCTGATAGAACTCTCCATATGATAAAGGCTAAATGAGGAAACGAATCTGATTTGTAACTTAAAATAAATCAAAGTGGTAAGAGGAAAGAGGAAACAAATAATTGCATCAGAGCATTACGGGAATGAATTGTGAATTGGTTAAGAAGAAATATACACAGTCTAAATTGCTAAGCCAAGAGCATCATGAGATGAATTATGGGCTTTTGTCTCTCCAATTTAAACAGATGAAAATGAAATGAAATAAAATATCACAGGAATTATACACTACGAAAGAAGACAGAACTCATATCACAGCGAATTAGAATCTTTTCATAAACAGTTCAAAATGCTTCTGCATACGTATTCAATTCAGTCCCAAAAAATTACAATAGAGTCCAAAACCACCAGAATTGTGCCCTTGCACTTCTGTCCTCTCTTAATACACTCAGAACCTCTAATACTTATACAATTTGAGTTCCTTCAGTGTGCAACTAGTTACAATAAATGAAATGAAACGTTACAGCTTCTTTAATGATTACAAATGACAGCTTTCAGAAAAAACATTCCATGACCCCTGCAAATTCCTCTGACGCTCTAGCTCCTTCCTCTGCCACGTTCTCTTTGAAATGTCACTCATAAAATTTCAAATATAATTTCATTTATCCATATTCTCATTAAACATTTGGGAATAATATATTTGAAATAAAAATAATTCCCAAATATTTTTTATCCTGTAGAATTAAATCTCCATAATTTAATCCATGCTTGTGGTTTTTAAAACCATGTCTTGTTTACCCAATTCACCATTTCATTGTAAAAAACATTTATTGTTACCATTTCCGTGTAAAAAACATTTACTGTGTAATGTTTTTCCAATTTACCGTTTCACTGGAAAAACATTTAATGTGTAATGTTTTTCCAATTTACTGTCTTTGGAAAAATACATTTTATCTTCTCCTTTTACTTCTGTAAATCTTTGGATAAATAATTATCCAAGTCTTCGTTCACATGTTTCTTCCCATTTAAATCTTTTGCATGGAAATAACATTAATGTATTTAATTTGTAAAACTTAAATCTTACCTCCGTAAAACCTTTTCACCGTGAGGAGGAATTTCTTTTTATTGGAAATCCCATAATCATTATTGAAATGCACTCCTCCGATGTGCTCCACTTAAAAACATGTGTCCACCAAATAAACCACGGTAGTATTCCTCGGTCCACCTTCACATAATTAACCTCCTCAATCCCCGATATGTATATGTGCCCTCCATCCAACCTTTGACTTTTCCACATTATAAATTGAGATTCGTGCCCATGATATGATTTGACGTGATTCCATAAATTAAATATTGGATTAAATATTAATATAAATATTTTTTAAAAATATTTATATTAATAATTATTATTTTTTCCAATTTTTTAAAGACTTTGGGCATATGAGGCTTTAACACATGACTTTGTGGATAGGATAAGTGTGCTTAATAAAATGAATATTTTTTATTTTCAACAGAAATATGAAAATAAGGGTAAAAATGAATGAAGTGATGGAACTAAGGGAATTACATAAGCATTAAGACTAGGTATAGGTTTGGGATATTTGTCAATTTTTTTACTTATGGAGGACATGAATATTTTGGATGACTAGTTGAGAGAAGGATTTAGGTGATGGGAGCTTGATGGAGCTGGTGAAAAAGTTTGAAAGTCTGAGTGGAAAAATAGCATAAGGACAAGACGCTTTGGGAAAAATTGATACAAATTAGCAGGTGATAACACCTGGCTCGTTCAAACAAAATCCAAATTGGAAAATTTGATGTCCAAGATATGGAAAATTTGATGTCCAAGATCTGTCTGTATCTCCCAAACTATGTTGTTTCTAGAGAAAATCCTCATGATTAAGGTAAAACGCTTCGTTATGCATATGGGTTTTCGAGCGTTTTCGTAAATTCGTTGTCGTTTTCCCAGAAATGAAAATTTGATTTCGCCTCCTAAGAAGTGAAGTGATTTTTTAGTTTTCTCATTTCAATCCTTTAGCAACTATTCTCCCAAAAACATCAATTCCAACTCTCTTCCATGATCTGGAGTATGAGATTATGTAAACAAAACAATCAAAACAATTATTAATAATAGCAAACAAAATCAATTTCATGCTAAAAAAAAATCAAACCCTATTAATACCAAAAATATTTGAGAATAACAATGGAATATTTCATTATGTATTGTTTTAAATCAAATATTTAATTATTAATATAATAAAACAATACAGAAAACTAAAAAAAAAACCCATATATATGTTTATTTTACAAACAAACTATAAACAAATGTACAAAAATGAATTGTTAAATCACTCGACAAATCTTGGGCCACTTTTCCATTTAATTGACGGTAAACAATGCAATTCTCAATTGTTTTATTAGCCTCATGTCTTAAACATAGTGTAACATGTAATCAATTCAAGTTTTTGAATTACGTGGTTATTAAAAAGGATCATTAAAACAATTAATTGCAAATAACTTTGCATAATGACCAAGTAATAACAACAATGACTTGAAAACTATGACGTGATAGTAACAAGAACTTTTATAGTATTGACCTTTGTAATGTCATGTAATTCAAACGAAAGGTCCAAATACATAAAGAAAATTTAACCATTGTTTATAGTTTTAAGTCATGATAAGGATTATAACCATTAATACTAAGACCAAAGCAAATCATGTCTGAATTGTTCATCCAAAACTATTTCTCTAGCTCATGCTCAAATGATATCATTCATTTTTGAAATATAATCAAATAGTATTAGGAAAACAAGAACAAGTCTATAAAAGTAATAATAAATTTATTCTTGGATTCCATTGTCGAATCATGATGATAACTAGATTTTTCATTCATTAACCAACATAGAAGACCTGAAAATAAAAATGTGTTATGAAACCATTTGCTAATCATTAAAAGACATCATGAAATCCTTCATACTCGTGTTTTGAATTTTCATGTTGAAAATCACGAAATTCAAAATGAAAAATAATCGATATAAGAATGAAGAACCAAGATTAAAGTCACTTTCGATAGTTAGCATATTCAACGTAATTATTTCCAATGGAAACATTTAAATCACAAAATGTTCACACAATTCAAAGCAAACTGCTCAAATAAGAAAAAATCAGAAAAAGATAAAAGGACTATCAAAAGACCAAAAATCCAATCGATACAATTTTGTGAATTTATTACATTACAAGCTAGCTATCACACCAAATTAATCCATAAAATAATCTTCTCGGATCAAGTAAGATAGAGTCGGATGTCATGAAATCGATATGTTTTAATGTTCAATGAGGTCTCCTTGAATTTTTATTGTTGGGGGGGCAACACAACTGAAGTATGTAGTTGAAATACTAAACAAGTTTGACATGTTGGAATGTAAATCCATGGCTACACCCATGTAAACAAATTTGAATCTCTTGGTTGATACTTCGTCAAATTTGGTTGATTCTACTCTATATAGACATATTATTGGTTCATTGATGTATCTAATGGATACTAGGCCAGATATATGCTTTGTTGTGAACACCTTGAGTCAGTATCTGGTGAAGCCCAAACGTGTTCACCTTGTAGCTGCAAATCAAGTGATGAGATACCTTAAGGGTACGTTGGATTATGGTCTTTGTTATATTGGAGATCATGACTTCAGACTGTATGGTTATATTGATTAAGATTAGGCTGGAAGTGCTTCAGACATGAAGATAAATTTAGGATGTTGTTTTAGTTTGGAGTCACCTATGACTTCATGGAAAAGTAGGAAGCAGTCTATTATTGCTCTTAGCATGGATGAAGTGGAGTACATTGCAGCATGTTCCGCTAGTTGTGAAGTTATATGTCTTCGAAATTTGTTGACAGGTCTGTTTGATCTAGATATGGAAGCCACCATGATTCTATGTGACAACTATAGTTGTATAAATACGACGGAGAACCCAATGTTCCATGATAATTTAAATCACATAGAGATCTGGTACCACTACATTTGTGATGTAGTGCAGAGGGGAGTTGTAAAGCTCCAATATGTTGGCACAAATGAGCAGGTTGCAGATGTGTTGACTAAGCCTTTGTCCTGTGTTAAGTTTGAGTACTTTTGAGACAAGATTGGTGTTGTCCAAAAGGACCTATGAGACGAGAGTGATGTCAATGATACTATGGTATCATGACCAACTGCGGGTAGCTCTATTAGGATTTTATATTCTAGGGGACTGATCATCCCTGGGCATATCCTAAAGATCCGGTAAGGACGTTCTGTCAGAGTACCTGTTCATATTTATGCAATCTGTGGTCAGTAGTGGTAGATCAGTTAGGATTTTATATCCAAGGGAATGTTGTGATTTCTGGGAAAATCCCGAAGGTTCGGTAAGGAAGGTCTATCAGAGTACCAATGATGTTGTTGTTGAAGCACATGTCTCATTCTGTTGCCACATATATATATGTTGATATTGTTGTTCCAGCTTCGTTTTGTTGACGTTAATGTTCCAGCTTCATGTTGTTGATGATGATTATGTTACTCCAGCTCCATGCTGCAAATGATGATGATGCTCAGTTTCTACTGATGTTTATGATGAGAAAAACTTATGATGATTTATATATGTGTCAATCAGTGTTCCAGATGTTGATGATATGTTTCCCACTCCTTCTCTTGATGATTTTGTATTGATTCATGTCAGTAGAACACCCTTCTCTTTAAGGGGGAGTGTTGAATTATTGTAACTTTGAAGAATATTCTACTTATATTTGAGTCATTATTGTATAGATCAAATCCCCTTTTGTGGATTAATCAAGTCGGGTCTTGTATAAGATCAAATCCCCTTTTTTGGATTGGTCAACATGTATTTGTATGGTGGTATTTGTAAAGTCGTCGCCTAGTAATTGTAAAGTGGTTTTAGCCACTTCTAGGAAAAGTTGGCACCACCAAGTGAAGAGACACAACCATATCGCCACCTCACAACTTCTATTTATATGTGAGGATGGTGTCTCATTTGTACACACTCACTCACTCATCTAGTCTGCATATCTTGAAGACAGTTGCAGTTGCAGGAAGAAGCTTAACGAAGGAGAAGAGAGGTGCATGATTGGTCTTGGTATGTCTTTGGTGTTTTGGTCTTAGTCTTTTATTGTATTGGAAATCTATTATTGAGAAATTTTTGTTGTGTTTTATTCCCCATGATGGTTTCTCGGATAAAATGTTGTGTACCTTGTGATCAAGTTTCTTTCAGTGATCCTATTTATATTGTTGTTTTGGAAATGCAATGAATTCTCATGAAATTTGGAAATAACCTAACAATAGCAGTAAAAACTTAACATTGCCTTGGAAAAATCCCACACCTAGAACAATCAATATGTCACTCAAATTAATTCCAATATTGCTACCATCAATTCCTGATTCACCCAACTGGACATCCTCTCTCAGGATGTGAAAATTTTGACAACATTGATTCGTCAATCCCAAGGTACTATATCCTATGAAAAACCTTCACACAAAGAGGGCATTGACTAGTCCTATTCCATGGATTTTCATTCTAACCCCCTTACTCATTACTTGTGTTTTCCTATATTTGAGTTGAATAAATTTGATGGCTCAAACCACACAGGTTGGGTCACTCAAATGGAACATTATTTATCATTGCATGGCATCACTGATGACTTGATCAAACTTCCTGTCAATGTCCTTTATTTGGATCTCAAACACTGGAAATTGTGGCAATGGTGTAAAAAATCACACTAAGGGTATATTGTTGTGACATTGTTCTAGGTTCTAAATATTTATGCATATTAGGCCCCATCACCATGGAATTCAAGGAATTATACATGAGTTTCCAACAGGATGGAAAACAATACAAGTTCTAAGGCATCATGGCAGGTTCCCCCGATATTATGATTTCCCACTGAATGGAGAAACTCCTCAAAAAAGGTCATTCTAGAATTATTGCCCAATTCCATGTCATTTAAGCAGTTGAGACTCCCTCCTCCACTATTCATCCTGACATGTCGATTATCCTCTCCAAACACCACTATATTTTTTACAACCCCCAGGGATTCCCACCTTCTTGTGCCTCCCATGATCATTCCATTCCACTTGTCCCTAGTAGTTTTCCTCCCAATGTTCTCCCTTATCGTCACCCATTTTCCCTAAAAAATTAAATTGAAAAAATTGTTCAAGAATTATTAGTTGTGGGTATCATCCATCCTAGTACAAGACCTTATTATTCTCTCGTCATAGGGTACTTAAGAAAGAAGGTGTGTGGTGAATGTGGCATGATTTTTTATCCCTCAACAAAATTACCATCAAATAAAAATTTCTCATTCTTTCATTGATGACCTTTTGTATATATTGAATTGTGCTTAATTCTTTATCAAAGTTGATCTATGTTCATGCTACCACAATATACATATGAAGGAGGCTGATATTCCAAAAAATTCCTTTTGTACTCATGAAGGACATTATGATTTATTGGTCATTCCCTTCAGCTTGTGTAATGCACCCTCCACTTTCCAAATCCTCATGAATCATGTCTTCTGCCCTTTCCACTTTTAGTTTGTACTAGTATTCTTTGATGATATCCTCATTTATAGTAAAACTTGTGAATCCCATCTTTCCCATGTGGATCAAGTCTTACATTTATTGTCTTAGCATCAACTCTTTATCAAACAGTCTAAATGTGACTTTGGAGCTTCTTAAGTAGAGTACATGGGCCATATTTTAGGTAAGGATCGTGTCTGTGTGGATCCTAAGAAAATATAAGATATGAAGGATTATCCCTGCCCTAAAACTCTTAAAAATTTGTGAGGTTTGGGTTTAACTAGCTATTATAGAAAGTGTGTTCAGAATTATGGAAAAATTGTAGCCTGACTCATTGCTCTCCTTGAAAAGAATGCTTTCATTTGGAATACGGTTGTTGATCAATTTTTCCAAGATTTTAAAGAGTTCATGTGTACGACTCGTGTTCTGGTACTGCCTGAATTCACAAAGACTTGTGTTTTGGAATGTGACACTTATGGGAAATGCATTGGGGCAATTCCCATGCAATATGGAAGACCTTTGGCCTTCACCAACAAACAAATTTCTTAGAAAAAAAATGGAAAATACACCTATGAAAAGGAAATGTTGGCTATTTTGCATGTGGTGTCTAGAATCCATACTTGCTTGGGAAATACTTCTAAATTAAAACTAATCATTGTAGCCTCAAATATTTTTTGGAATAAATAATTTCATCCCCTGAGAAACAAAAGTGGTTGATTAAAATGTTTGACTATGATTATGATCTCATTTACAAGAAGAGAAAAGAGAATGTGGTTGTTAATGCTCTTTCTGGGAAATATGAAGAAGAAGGGTCCCTCTTTTCACTCTCCTTTATTATAGTTGATTGGTTAAAGTTCATTTGCCAGGAATGGTTCCAATATCCCAAACTTTCTAGTTTGATCCAACAATTGCAACAAGACCGTCATGGATCTTCAGGATACTCTTGGAAAAATAAGGAGCTTCACTATAAAGGTTGCCTATATTTGAGCAAACAGTCCCACTTCAAATCCATTATGCTCTCCAAACTTCATGATTCGTCGATAGCAAGGCATTTGGGTTTTCACAAATCATATGAAAGGATCAAACGTTCATTTTTCTTGGAAGGCATGAAGCAAGAAATCCACATTTTTTTGGCCAAATGTGATACGTGCCTATAAAACAAGGGATAAACAATCAAAACTCCATGTAGACTAAAAAATATCCCTATTCCACTTTCTATATGGATTGATATCTCTACGGACTTCATTGTTGGATTCACCAATTCTGGAAATAACTCAATCATCATGGTTGTGGTCAATACGCTTTCCAAATATGTTCATTTTTGTTCCCTCCAACACCCATTTAAATCCTCCATAGTGGCTCAAGTTTTTTTGGAAATATCTTCAAACTCCATGGAATATCCCATTCTATAGTCTCCGACCATGATCCAACTTTCACAAGCAACTTTTGGAAATAATTGTTCAGGCTCTAGGGCACCCAACTGCATCTCAACACTTCCTTGCATCCCTAGACTGATGGTCAAACTGAATATGTTAACAAGTGCTTGGAAGCATATTTTTGGTGCTTTGCATCCTACAGACAATTTCAATCGAATTAGTGGTTACCACTATTTGAATGGTGGTACAATAAATCTTACCATGCTGCTACTCGCATGACTCCATTTGAGGCGATCTATGGTCAAAATCCACCCTCGGTATTATCTTATCTACATGGTGTCTCTAATGTCCAAGAGGTTGAAAGAACCCTTACAGTCCAAGATAACATTCTATGTACCCTCAAAGAAAATCTAGTACTAGCTCAAAATCATATGAAGCAACAAGTTGATCAATGTCGTTCTGAACACCAGTTTTATGAAGGGTGTCAATTGTTTCTTCCTCTACAACCTTATAAGAAAACTTCCCTCAAAGAAGATCATTGCCATAAACTTACTCCAAAGTTTTATGGCCCTTATACAATCCTTAAATGCATAGGGATCATGGCTTACAAGTTATCCCTTCTCGATCACTCTAAGATCCATCCAGTTTTTCATGTTTCTTTCTTAAAGAAATTTATTGTAACCAAGTTTTAGCTTCAAACTAGCCTCCCAAAATTGGATGAAGGAGGATCCATTTGGTTGCATCCACAAGAAATCTCATCCCAATGCGAGTGTTATCTCCATCAACGCAAAATTCAAGAAGTTTTAGTACAATGGAAGGATACACAACCTAAATATGCCACTCGGGAGCCTAACACCATTCTCTAGCAATTCCCACATCTCAAGCCTTGAGGAAAAGGATTTTATTTAAGGAGGAGGGCATGTTATGGTCCTAACCTCCCTAACCCCTCAAGTAGATAGAATAATATTCTTCGTTGTGTATTTTGGGTTGATCTAGCGGTCTAGATTCCTCATCATTTATTATCAATCTAGGTAAGTAAACTTATGAGACACATGCACAATATGTGCAGAACTAATCTTGAAATTGCCTAAGGATTCTGAGTAAAAATTAAACGGTAAAATGACAAACACATAGACAAGAATTAATTCTTATGATCATAGTCATTTAGACTTGACCGTCAATTGGTAGGGACCCAAATTGCAAGAATTCACTATGTGTGATTTCTTACAAACTCACTCTATATTGATCAACTAAATTATGAAAACAAAAAGAAATATTTCTAAATATGAGTGAAAGTTTGGTTGGAAGTAAACTTAATCTATTCAATATTGAAATGAAATGTGTTGATAAGAAAAAATTACAAACTTAGTTTAATCTTTGAATGTATTTTGTGATAATTGTTGGTATAGCACAATAGATGGAAGAGCATTCAATTGTTTGATTTTATTGACATCATCATCGTAAACAATTATTCACCATACACAAAGTAACATTGCATGTAATCTAAAATTTTGCATCTACAAGAAATTACAGTGACTATATTTCTACTGGAAATGAATGCAATCAAAATAAAGAAAAATTATAAAGAAAAATACTAAATGAAATATACAACACATACCACGGGGGCCTCCTGGCATATGTTTTTAAAAAAACTTATAACTCTTAAGAAACTTGACATATCAAATTAACTCAGAACTCCATTGTATTTAGTCAAATGCTTTTGAATTAGCAGTTACAATTTGTTTTCGGCCATACGCTTTGACAATAAAAATATATGGGACTCTCAATACATATGCTCAGCATGTTTATATATGAGAAATTACATCTAACAGACTTTTTATCTATATGCCTTCATTTATGGATCTTAAAAGTAGATTTTATTCCTTGGTTGGGCGCAACCCTTAACATGTGGTTTGATAATCAGCCACTATAGGAAATATTGAAGAAACCATATTAAAAATATGTGTGTATCTCTCTCAACATGTCTTTTATGGGAAATCTACTCATAGTCACCTAAATGGGCATGTTCTCAACAAAACCCATGTTCTGGATTTCCGAGATTCGCCATTATATGCTCGCAAATAATGCTCTAAGATAACTGCTCGAAAACTAAAGATAACACCTTGTTTCTTAACTAATTACAGAAATTGTAGACTGGATCTCAATTATAGTGCATGAAATAATATATTTTTGATCCTCTGAGTTGTATCCTTGAGCTCTCAACTGGATAAACCTAATTTTATGAGCAAGATGGCAAATATTCATCTTACTTTACGCATTTCCTATAACTTCTTTGCTAATTTTGACCATATGTTGACTAGTGGGTTCCAACTGCTATGTGGATGGTGGAATAGGTAAATCAACATCTCTTGATGTTGATAAAGAACCTTCAGGTGGAATTTTCCCTTCTGAGCGAGCGGAAGTATGCTAATCACCAATACTTGTAATAACTCGTAAAATAGGGTTAATTCCTGTAATAGCTTATTTATAGGCAATTGTTTGCAAAAATAGCTCTAATTATCATTTATAAGAAAAACTAAGATTTTTCTTCCAAAAGACGACTTATTACCTTGTTTGTGCATATTATGTCATTAAGTAGATGAAAATAGGCAAAAGTAGACGTTTTTAAAGTAAAAATGGAGGTGAATGGGCCTAATGAAAAGATCAAAATCGGCACCCAACATCTCCCCCAAACAGAGGATGTTGCATGTCCTCATGCAACTGGATAAATTTATTCTAGTAAACCCAAATTCACATTACTTCAGTTTTATGTGAGGTGGCCAAATTATGCTCATGTGCAATATCCCAAGCATTTTATCAATTTGTGTCCATATTGTTACTTCTTCAAATTTATTCCTATGTTTAGCAATCCTGTAAAATATTATAGCACACCGGAACAACAGAAAATGAAACTTAAATCTTATCCACATGTAAAAACTTGTTACAGAGGGTCACCCAACTTCCTGGAACCAATTTATTGTAGCAGTCTTTTCTAGCCATTATCTCCCCAACTACAAATTGGTTTTCTATGAAATTTGGTGAGGTTGTTGGTATCCTTGCTATGCTTATGCTCACCAAAAACCGCAGCCAACATATGCATAAATTTTGAGAAAAGGGGGAAAATGGTTGAAGGTGACAATGGCCAATTTCTTAAAAAATATAAACTACGTTTATTCATCATACCTTTATACATTTATGGTCCAAATTTCATAGTTTGGGAGATATCAACAAATCAATTTTTTCTTTGTTTATGGGAAAAAATGCTTGCTAGAGGAAATTTTTTGTGTGAGAATGAAAGTCCAAAAAGTGAAATTTTCTCATAATTGTAGCCAATGAACTTTATGTCTCCCACCTTATATGTCCTTCTAGAGAATTCCCTTGAAATTTCTCAAATAGTTGCAGTAATCCCACTTCTTTTTTTAAAAACAATTATGCATGTATGAAACTCATCGAGAAATGTTGTTTCATGTGGCTCATACCTGACCACGAAAGGCACCACCATCTTTCTGCAGAATCAGTTAAGTTCCAAGTTCGATTCTTTTCAGCATTTGAGGGTTAAGTGCAACAAGAGTGGGAATTAGGCAAAGATTACGATTAGGCGGAATTTGTGAAGCATTTGTGGAATAAAACAGAAACTTGTGATAAGATTTTAATATGGAAATTAAAACATTCATAATATCATGTCATAATAGGGTGATATTTAATCTTCATGCAGTAAATATACCATTCCATGTGAGGATCAACATTTGGTAATGATGGTGCATGGATATGGTTATGGTGATCGATGGGTGGTGTAATGATTATGGCCAAAATATGGATAGTCATAAGGAAATCATGGTTCAGTTCATGGAATGTGGAAAATGGCATAAATATATAAGTTGTATTTGAAAATTCACTCTAGTTTAACAAGTAAATAATAAAAAATTAGTGCATTCCACTTACTATTACCAAGAAATACTACCTCTGCAACCTGGTTCCACTTTGAAGAATATGCACATTTGTTGGACCAAATTTCTCTTTGATATAACCTTGATTATTGGAATTTCTTCTTTGATTACCTGAAATGACTGTATTTTTCATAAGAAAGAAAAATGATATGTACTGTGGAACCAAAATAAATTGATGTTTTTATGCCTCACTTGACTGTCTGGAAACTATTGTTTCTCTCCCCCATACCGAGATATTTGCATGTCCTTGTGCAAATGAAGTAAGGAATGTGATATGTGTATGGATACTCTTTAACAATGCTTGAGGTTTGAGTGCACTCTGTGAAATCTTGAGTTGGCATATGACAGTGAGGTTTGTTGAAGTTGAGACCAAAGGATTTATTAGACACGTGAAATAAGAAATATTATTGGATTGTTGCCTGAAACAAGACTGAGTTTCAATCTATTATTGGGACAATATATTGACATGCTACCTTGTTTGAAACTGCTTTTTTTTTCACATGATGGAAATTCTATCTTTGAATAACATTTTTCAGTTGCCATAGAAAGTTGAAGAAGGTTGGGCATGGTTGATGCTAAACTAGAACGGATCCAATGCTATATTGAGGATTATGATCACTTCTATATGTCATCAGTTTATTGAATTTTTTAGAATTTTTACATTTGAAGGAGAATGCAAAAACTTTCACAATTCCTGTAATTTCCTATAATCGACAGACTATAAGAAATAATTCTGGAAATTATCATAAAATATACTTTAAAAACATACCATACTTCCCTTATTATGATTTTTCTAAAAATTATGTTTGCATATTACTCTAATATATGTATTCTATAGAAAACTCATGTTGCGGAATTTTCTAATTCGGTCCCATCGGTTTACAAATAATGTGTAAACTTCATCCCTGAAAACAGTCTGCTACGGGATCTCTAAAGATGACATCTTGTTACAGGAATTCCTATAATTGACCGAATTTCTAAATTATTTCAAACCTGGATTCCATGAGTTTTGAGGAATGACTTCTTTGAATGGGGCAAAGAGAAAACATTTTCGCTTTGAATCATAAGCTTATTTTTTGAATCTTCAACTATGTAGGGGAAAAATTCTTTTGAAAGAAACTAAGCTTTAAATCTTATTCATGCAACATGCTTATGAAAACACACCTTGAACATTGGAATACTGATAATCTGGAAGACATTACAGGAAATCTGCACAGACTCTAACATTCCTATAATTTGGATTTTATTGACTTATTGACAAATTCTACCCACCAGTAACCTGGTTTTCAAGTAGAGTCCATGCTTAGTTGCGCTAGTAACCTGGTTTTCACAACTAAGCTTTATTTTTATCTTTATTTATTTTTCTACACTATCCTACTCTTCTTGAAAAAGAAAAACCTCTTTCAAGTGAAGGAATATTTCCAATGCATCCATTCATGCAACAAGATCTATGTTAAACTCACATCCAAGTATGAAAAGTGTACCTTAATGAATACAAGTATATGAGAGGCCAATTTCTTTTGTATAAATGGTGCCAAGAATTGTTGAAATATGGAGTGATGTTGCAGACTGATGACTAATTGAAACCAAACTTCAATAGTATCCTTGTTTCCATGGTTTCTTTTAGTTTTCATGTCATGAAGTTCTTCATAAAATTGATCATCATATTCCTGAGTACACAAGAGATCTGGATCTACTGACAAAGATGCAAGGAATTATTTAATTTCTGGTTCTGGTGTCTTTTCTTCATTGGATATTGTTCATGACTATTTTATCTCTTCCTCATGTTGAAAAAGAAGACTAGAAGAAACTTTTAAGACCTCTTGCGGAAATTGTTCATGGATCCTCCTCTGTTTCTAGAGATACAAACTCATCCCTTGTGACAATTTTGAAGTTTGGACAAGGAGTTGAGAAATCCTTGTAACAACACATCTACCCTTGATGTAACAGCACATCTACCCTTGCTCAACAAATTCTTGAGTAATTTTAACTTATTTCGGTTGTTCAAGAGGTTATGCTCATGAATGGATTAGTTTAATGGGAGGTTTTTACTAAAGCAAAGACTTCTTCACCTTTAAAATAATAAATGAAATCAGAATCAAACACACCACACCAAACAAACTTAAAGAAAAATATGATCATGTACTTGAATTCATTTATGCTATTAAGACCTTGTTTTCATCAAGATGTCTATTGACATGAGTTAGTTTTTCTTTACATGAATAAAAAAACTCACATAAAAGGAAACACACTTACAATGCCAACATGAAGAGAACTTGCTAATGCTTAGTAAAGTGAGTGTGCAATTTTTAACCTTTCATCTTACAGGATTTGCTCCCCAAATCGTAAATATTGGCGCAACACTCAAAAATATAAGAAAAATTCCAAGGACCTAAGAAAACCAGAAAACTTGCAAAAAGAAAAATCTGAAATTTGCCACTAAAAATAACATAAAAGTTTCAATTTCAAAAGTAACTCCTTTAGTGCCTCCCCAGAAACAATGCCAAAATGTTGGGATAATCTAGCGGTTTAGATTCCTCAACATTTATTATCAATACGGGTAAGTAAAAATATGAGACACAGGAACAATATGTGTAGAACTAGTCTTGAAATTGTTTAAGGATTCCTAGTAAAAATCAAACAGTAAAATGCCAAACTCACAAACAAGAATTAATTCCTATGATCACGGTCATTTAGACTTGACCGTCAAATGGTAGGGACCCAGATTACAAGAAGTCACTCTATGTGCTTGCTTACAAATGCACTCTATCTTGATCAACTAAATTATGAAATCAAAAAGGAATATTTCTAAATATGAGTGAAATGTTGGCTAGAGGTAAACTTAATCTATTAAATGTTGAAATGAAATGTGCTGATAAGAAAAACTTATAGACTGTGTTTAATATTTGAGTATATTTTGTGATAATTGTTGGTATATCACAGTAGACGGAAGAGCATTCAGTTTTTTTATTGTCTTAACATCATCATCCTAAACAATTATTCACCATACACAAAGTAACATTGCATGTAATCTAAAATTCTACATCTACGGGAAATTACAGCGATTATATTTCTACAGGAAATGAATGGAATCAAAAGAAAGAGCAATTCTAAAGAAAAATACTAAAGGAAATATACAACACATACTGGGGGGGCCTCCTGGCATGTGTTGTTAAACAAATTCAAAACTCTTAAGAAACTTGACACATCAAATTAACTCAAAGCTCCATTGTATTCAGTCAATTGGTTTTGAATCGGCAGTTACAATTTGTTTTCATCCATATGCTTTGACAATAAAAATATATGGGATTCCCAATACATCTACTCAACCCTTTATATATGAGAAATTACATCTAACAGACTTGTAATCTCTATGTATTCATCTATGGATCTTAAAATAAGATTGTATTCATTGGTTGGGCGCAACCCTTAACATGTGGTTTGATAATCAATCGCTACAAAAAATTTGGAAGAAACTGTATTAGAAATATATTTGTATCTCTCTCAACATGTATTTTCTAGGAAATCTATTGATACGTCACCTAAATGGGCATGTTCTTGATAAAACCCATGTTATGGATTTTCAATATTCACCATTATATGCTCGTAAATCGTGCTCTAAGATAATTGCTCGAAAACTAAAGATAACATCTTGTTTCTTAACTAATTACAGAAATTGTAGGTTGGATCTCCATTCTAGTGCATGAAATAATATATTTTTGATCCTATGAGTTGTATCCTCGAGCTCTTGGCTGGATAAACCGGATTTTACGAGCAGGCTGGCAGATATTCAGCTTACTTTATCCATTTCCTATAATTGCTTTGTCAATTTTGAGCTTGTGTTGACTAGCGGATTCCAACTATTATGTGGATAGTGGAATGGGTAAATCACCATCTCTTGATGTTGATGAAGTACCTCCATGTGTAATTTTCCCTTCTGAGCGAGAAAAATTATGCTAATCACCAATTCCTGTAATAACTAGTAAAACATGTAATAACTGGTAAAACATGGTTAATTCATGTAATAGTTGATTTATAGGCAATTGTTTGCAAAAATACCTCTAATTATCATTTACAAGAAAAACTAAGAATTTTGTTCCAAAAGCAACTTATTACCTTGTTTGTGCATATTATGCCATTAAGTAGATGAAAATAGGCAAAAGTAGAGGATTTTAAGGTAAAAATGGAGGTGAATGGGCCTAATGAAAAAATCAAAACTGGCACCCAACAATGTAATAAAGGTCGTCATTAGTAAATAGGGCCTATGTAATAATGTGAACACGTCTAATGTAAGAAGACTTAGTAGAAGGTTTCTTCTCTAGAATGTTCTCTAGAAGATAGAAATGGTATAAATAAGGGTAGAAAGCATGGAAAAAGTTGTCTAGTGAATTCATTTGTACTCAAGCTCTGCTTTGTTGGAGGTTTCCTCCTCGAAGAGGCAAGTGAAATTTACTCTCAAGATAATAAAGGTATCATATTTTGGATCAATTATGTCATTATGCTTACCATTTCTCTCTTTCTGCTAGTTATTGTGATAATAATTGTATTTGTACTCTACATGTTTCCTTCTAGTATCTTACACAAATTTAGTAGAATATAAGACCAAAGAACAATCCCAGGACTAGCAAAAAAAGAAAGGAAAACCAAAGATTGGGGTCTAGAGGCCTTGGATTAGATATGATGAAAGGTGAGTTGGGGAACCCCAATCCAACCAAACTTAACCGATCCATAGGGAACATAGTAGTCTCTAACTATAACTCATAAGTTATACCATTCCGTAATTTCTAGATATCTTAAACATGAAGACCACCTACGATATTACCAAAACAAAAAGGATAGAAAAATAGGACTTGCCTTACTAAATATCTGAGATTGAAATTGTAGGAAGAGGTTCCCCACATTGAGAAAGAGATGATTATTTGCACCACGAACCAACCACCTTGAATTTCCTATGCAACTCACGACTATGAAACCAATATAACCCTCTGCTAACGCTTGACACAGACCCCGCAGGATCAAATGGAGAGGAGAGCGGAGATGGCAGACCTCCAACACCACTCGAGAAAACAACTAAATTCACTTAGGCACATAAACCACCACCGAGAACTTGAACCAACAATAGAGAGGAGACGATAACAACAATACACCCCTATGGAGAACTCCAAACTACCATATTCCCACATTGTCAAATCTCGAGCATCAAAGGGCACTAAATTTCCATGGGTTGAGCCTTCCAACACAAATGGATTTCATGAACAGAGCTCCTCTTTTCATCCTTTCCAATTCATTTTCTACCTAATTGAATCAATTGATTCGCATTGGATGGAGCACTCATTAATAACCACTTGTTGATAAATTTAGGGGATTATGAAAAAGCTTAATTCCCCATTTTTTGACAAAGCTCCAGGGCTTAGATCGACAACTATCTTAGCCCAGTGATTTTCCTTCGCATTCAGCTTGTGTTTTATGTGAAATAATGTGACCTTTTCAAATGAGGAGAGATCACAATTGATTCTACAAATGAGAATTTTTAGCTTGTTCCCTGTTGGATTAGACTGAGTTATCATCACTTTGATTATCAATATTGAGTCTCCAAATACCATTAAGGATCCAATACTTTCCTCCTTGGAAATAAAGAGACCACATGAGTGTGAACATGCCTTTATGAGATTATTTGAAATCTTTTCGAGACCCAAAGTGTAGTGGGAAATTTTATTTCCTCCAAGATCATGAAGACCCCCCCTACAACTGTCGCCCCTAAGTGGGGAGCTTATAATTATCAGAGGATTCCATTCAAATTTATGAATGCACCAACATATTTCTCTAGTACAATTGTGAATATTATTATTGGAAATATATTTGTATGACTTAACACTTTATGGGTGTCTGAAAACCACTTATCTCACTTGAGATAGATGTTGAAGAGATGCAACAAGACAAGGGTATCCCTTACCCAAAAAGGTCTTAGTTTTTGAAACCATTCAGTACATTGTTAGGTTGTGTCATTTCCAAGGAAGGGATGCTGGTGGATTTGGACAAGGTGAAATCCATCAAGGACCTAGATTCATTGATGAATCCATCCAATGTAAATTCTTTTCTTGGCCACAACATATATTACCATAAAAATTTTAAAGTGGTATGCAGGAATTTCCAATCAAGTGAAATCATTATTGAAATGGGAGACACCTTTTAAGTTGACACCAAATTTTCATTCAACATTTGAAACACTAAAGGATGAGATTTTCCACTCACTAATTATATGTTTCTTATATTAAATAAACAATTACATGTACAAGTGGATTCTTTGGGTACCATGAAGAGAGTGGACCATCCTAGTTATCTTTTAGTAGGAATATTTCCCTTAATGAAAATAACAACACTACCATGAAATGAGAGGCACTGGGAAATTGGAATGACATATTCTTTGCAAAAGTTTCTATGTTATTTACTAGCGACAAAGTTCAACTTCTATGTTGACCATCAGGCATTGAAGTACATTGTGCAGGAGATTTTGTAGTTGGATAAATCTATTCCAAATATATGAATTTGAGATATTCATTAGATGTAGGAACACACATGTTGGAACAGATCACTTGTCCCACATAGACATAGGAGATATTGCTAAAGAAGGAGAAGGGGGATTTTAGGTGCAAGTCTTTTTCATATCTGTGATCTCTCGACTATATTAAAGATATACAACACATTTTGGGGAATATACAAGAATTGAGTGACATGATGAAGGCATAAAAAAGAAGATTGTTCCAACAAGAAATCCAATTCAATGTTTTTGGAGGTGTCATTTATAGGCTTGGAATGGGAAACATCATAAGGAGATGTGTCCAACTAGCGATCACATAGCAACTAGTGAAGATGCACATTTTGATACTATGGGGGGACACTTCTTAGAAACCAATACTACCCATAAAAAATTAGGTTTTGGTCTATGGGAGGACACTTCAAAGGTTGTTACATGCAAATAGTGCCAAAAGGTAGGCAACAAGATCCAGTTAGAGGATTTACATGCATTAAACCCCATCTTACCCATGTAATCATATCAACACCATGGAATTGATTTATTTTTTACTTTTTTCGTGGAAACAAAATTCATAATTTTATTCAAGAAGGATTAAAATTACATATATCAGACTCTAATCGACATTCAAGCAACCTTATATAGAACAAAAAAGAGACATTTAGATATTTTCCATTGTATCCTCCATTGCATGACCTTTAGAAATATTTTTCTAGCATAACATAAACATATAACAGATGTCACATACTTTCAACCTTAGTGGCCTATTGTTCCTTAAAAAAAGAAGAATAGAGATAGTCCAACTTGTTTTATCCACAAAATGTCTTATATATAAAATTATTGAAGTGTCTTCAATCATTATCAACTATACATGAAAATCATTGTAATTGCTTCATAAAAAATTAAGGTGTTCATATTCTATGTTGCAACCATTTTGAGTCTCCTTAATCAACCATTCACCTTGAGCCAGGTGTAATCCCTCCTTTAACATAGAATATTCCAATTGGTTCCTTTCTCTATGCATATGATTGTATGAGATTTGTGTAAATCTAGGGAGTATACTCCTATGGGGATTGGTTATACCAACTCCTTCATACTAGCAAAGAGGATACAAGTTGAGTACATTATAGAAGCCACACATTTGTTTACCCAATGAGTTGAAGCAAGAGCTATACAAAGTGTCACTATAGCAAAAAACCCAAATTTATGTTTGAATCAATCTTTTGCAAGTTTGACCATCCAATTTAGATGACATTAGATAGGGGGACACATTTTACTACCAATTTGATTAAGGCTTTAATAATTTATTTTATTGTTATGCATTTGAAGAGTAGTTTATACTACTCAAGAATCAATAGACATACAAAAAGCACAAACAAGGTGCTTATAGAGGCATTGACCAAGTTTTGTGATATGAAGAAGAAACACTATGCAAACATACCACATGTAGTCTTATGGGAATGTCAGACAAGATGGAAAAAATTAACATGACACACATCATTTTGGTTGGCATTTGGACATAAGGATATCATGTCAATGGAACATTAGGTTCCATATTTACGAATCACAATCGAGTAGAGGTGGCAAATATCCAAGTCTATCATGAATATACTAGAAGAGATTAAGGTCGTGGGCAAGGATAGACTATGGTTTGAATACCAATAGATTATGGCCAAGGAAAGAATGAAGAAGGAGCATGATGACAAGCTTAAGGCTCATACCTATGAGGCTATACAATGTATTATGCTTGACGATAACTCAAAAAGTGATGAGATTGAGAATCTAAACTATGATTGGCTAGGATCGTACATGTTGAAGATGTTGTTCAAGAATGAATATGTGGCGCTAGAGACTTTGGAAGGGAATCCTTATCGAAGCTACACAAATGTATTTAGGCTCATAACCTTTGACAAGTAGAGGGAACTACATGGGGTCGAGCCTCAATGTAATATTCCAGATATAATATAGTATGCAGAATAGAAATATTTTATCTAGAAATGGAATAGAAGCAATGATTATAATCAAAACAATATAAGAATAATACCAGAATAACACCAGAAAGAGAACTTTGATTACTGATAGCAATGTTCACTTGCTTCTTCGAAGGGGAAACCTCCAGCAAAGAAAATCTCTATTACAATAATATCCAAGACAAAACTTCTCATACCGTCTACTCCTATTTATACTAAATACGTCTATACAAAAGAACAATCTAGAGGAAGATCCCTGTTATCACTAAAATTTCGTCTGCACAGGGCGACAAGAACTCTGCATCGTCAACACAGAAAAACAGTCATTCATGGCACAAGGATTAACTCCACAGCACAGCAAAAGGGTCAAAACTATGCAAAAAATGGCCAAAAAATTAAAAAGCGTGATGCACCCACTGGGCGCACGCGCGCGCGCGCAACATCTTCGTACTTGGAGCGCATATGCGCGGCTGTGGAGTGCAAAACCCGCGCGCCTGCCAAACGGCGCATTTATGAAGCTGGTCGGCCTCCCAACCATTAATGGATCGGCTCCCAAGTCGATTTGACATCAAATCCGAGCTCAATCTGCGTGGGGAGGCTGGTCAAAGACCTAATTGTGCCCTAAAGAGCCTCTTTTCACATTCAAAAGAGGTTACATAATAACCCAATGCTTGGCTATAAAAAGCCATGAATGACCACCATTTTCTCAAGGA
>SNQJ01S0000813.1:29796-48934 GCA_010110895.2 Picea sitchensis | reverse complement strand
CCCGTGAGTTGATCAAGGAGGTCATCGATTCGGGGAATTGGGTACCGGTTTCTGACTGTGATTTTATTTAGATCCCGGTAATCAATATAGAGTCGCCAGGTTCCATATTTCTTTTGTACCAGCACGATTGGGCTCCCGCAAGATGATGAGTTGGGGAAGATTTTCCCCTTGTGGAGTAGTTATTGGATCTGTCACTTGATCTCCTCATTCTCTAACAAAGAGCGACGATAGACTAGCCCACTGGGTAACGATGCGTTGGGGGTTAGATCGATGGGGTGCTTGACCTGGAAGTGCAAAGGTACCCCTGTAGGTGAGGAGAAGATATATGAGTATTCTTCCACGACCTTATCTACTTGCTTCTGCTGTGTGGAGAGGTTGGCCGCAGAGACCCTGGATGTGGTTATGATATTTCTCTTATTCTGAGAGTGAATCACGAAGAAGACAAAATTCCTCATCTGAGAGATGACCTTCCTGCATTTATTAGCAGATATCAAGGAAATATAACTAGGTGGGACTGCCTCGGGTATCCTGTACAATTTCCTGTTCAAAGTAATAATAATGCTACGAGGCCTAGACTCATATATAGCATGATGTTTCCATAAATAAGGTTGGCCCAAAATCACATCACAAAATTCGAGAGGAGCAACATCACACAATACCTCATCTTTGAAGGGCTTGATGACGTACGATAATCGGCACTGTTGGCTGACGCGGAGATCGCTTCCTTGGCAGAGCCATCCAATGGTGTATGGTTGTGGGTGTGGCATTGTTGGCAGGGCTAGCTGCTTGACGACCTCTATTGAGATGAGGTTCTTCTGGATACCGCTATCAATGATGAAGTACAGTGGGTTTCCTTTTACCCACATCTATGAATGGAAGAGGCACTCTCCTTCTTCTGGCTCGTCTGGTTCACCAGGATGGAGCTTGGTGGTAGCAAAAGTGGCACTGGGTTCCGCGTCAATGATCTATCTTCCCCTTTCTGGTTCTGGCTCAGATTCATAATCTGCATTTGATTCAGAGGCTTTCACTTCGGTCACCAGCGACTGCTTTGAGCGATAGTCAGCAGTGTTATGCCAAGGGCTCTTATGAAGTCGCACCACTTCCCAGTATCTTTCTTTGTCTTTCCGGTGTCCTTCTTTGATTGCGGCTTAGACTGTTTGTCCTGATACTATCCATATTTTCTCTGTCCTTTGTTCACTGGGTTGGGGCCACCCTTTCCTGGCTTTTGTTGTGAGGGGTTCCCAGACCCAAATTGTCGCGTCTTTTGTTTGAGCTTCTGCTCAATTTTGACAGCATATCGATAGGTCGTGCCCAAAGATGAGATGTCCATAAATTCCATTTTGGTTTGGATGTATATATGCAGAGCACCATGATACTTAAGCACCATATTTCTCTCCGAATATTTGATACCCAACTTGGTGCGCAAGGTATGGAAGATATTTTTGAAATCTGGCACCGCTTGGTCTCTTTCTTGCCACAGTGTGGTCCATTTGGTATACAGGTCATCATAATTTCCAACAGGGTAGTATTGTTCCTTAATAGAATCCCTGAAGGATTCCCAAGTGGTCGTGACTGAAAAAATGAGGTTTCCTCTGTTTCCTTTTGCTCACAGAAAGTTTCCCACCAATCTTTGATATGGGGAATGGCTTTGAGGAGTGCAAAAGTAATCTTTTCTTTATTCGTAAAGTTATGGACAGAAAAATACCCTTCTAGTAGATTCAACCACTTGTCCACAGCATCTGTGTCTATCTGACCTTCAAATATAGGAATATCAAAGTTTATTTGTACCTTGAAGGAGGCGGTGCCTCCGTTCGAAGAAGATGCATCGTCTGTTGGTAGTCGTCGAAGGATTTGCGCGAAACTATCCATCATTTTGTTCCTTTGTTGCATGAGGGCTTCCTCAATCAATAGTTTGAAAGGATCTCCTATCCCATCATATTTATTTTCTCCTGCCATGGGAGGTCTCTTGGGCGTGCGAGAGATTTTTTCCTCAAGAGAAACAAGCTCGAGACCCAACTCTTTGTACTCCAACCTCGTTGGGGACATGCATTAAGATGATAAGGAGTAGACCGCTCTAATACCATTGATCCGTATTTTATGAGCAGAAAGAAATGAATACAGATTATTAATAGTTTCTTAACACAAAATAACAGAGATACAGTAAAACTGGTTTTCTATTCAATAACAAAATAAGCTGAAACTGTAAAATGCAGCGAAAACAAGCTTGTTGGAATGGTGGCGGCTTATCTCTGAGAAGAGATGTGACAGCAGTGCGCATTCGCAAGAAGAAAGTTACAATGAGGCTCTGAAGGCCTTTTTAAAATAATCAAGAATTCCAAAAACCCTAGACATCCAAAAACCTAACCCTAGGAGATGAAGCGCCAAAATACATGTGGGCCCCGTTTGGGTAAGTTAGTACATCAACTTCCCGGGGTCATAACTTTTGCATACGATCTTTTTTTTAGGCGTGTGATAGCCTGTTGGAAAGGTATCATCGAGGAGATTCATTTTGGGGGCTCAATCATGCCTTCAGATATCATTTCCGAGCTCGATCCTGAAAAACCTTCATTTAGGCCCTCAAAATGGCCCCGGAAGTTAAAACTGCTAAAAATAGTAAATTGTCAAAATTGTCAAAAAATTGTTTTGAGCCAGTTGGAAAAGGTGGGTGGCCACCGATATCCATCTGGATCAAAATTTATTACATTACAAGCTAGCTATCACACCAAATTAATCCATAAAATAATCTTCTCGGATCAAGTAAGATAGAGTCGAATGTCATGAAAGTGATATTTTTTAATGGTCAATGAGGTCTCCTGGAATTTTTACTATTGGGGGGCCAACACAAGGGAAGTATGTAGTTGAAATACTAAACAGGTTTGACATGTTGGAATGTAAATCCATGGCTACACCCATGTAAACGAATTTGAATCTCTTGGTGGATACTTCGTCAGATTTGGTTGATTCTACTCTATACAGACATATTATTGGTTCATTGGTGTATCTAATGGATACTAGGCCAAATATATTCTTTGTTGTGAACACCTTGAATCAGTATCTGGTGAAGCCCATACGTGTTCACCTTGTAGTTTCAAAGCATGTGATGAGATACCTTAAGGGAATGTTGGATTACGGTCTTTTTTATACTGGAGATCATGACTTCGGACTGCATGGTTATATTGATTCAGATTAGGCTGGAAGTGCTTTAGATAGGAAGATAAATTCAAGATGTTGTTTCAGTTTGGGGTCACCCATGACTTCATGGAAAAGTAGGAAGCAGTACAGTATTTCTCTTAGCATGGAAGAAGTGGAGTACATTGCAGCATGTTTCACCAGTGGTGAAGTTGTATGTCTTCAAAATTTGTTGACAGGTCTATTTGATCTGGATATGGAAGCCACTGTGATTCTATGTGACAACTATAGTTGTATAAATACAACGGAGAACCCAATGTTCCATGACAATTTGAATCACATAGAGATCAGGTACCACTACATTCATGATATAGTGCAGAGGGGAGTTGTAAAGCTCCAATATGTTGGCACAGATGAGCAGGTTGCAGATGTGTTGACTAAGCCTTTGTCTCATGTTAAGTTTGAGTACTTCTGAGACAATATTGGTGTTTTCCAAAAGGACCTCGCTCGAAAGGGAGAGTGATGTCGATGATACTATGGTATCATGACCAACTATAGGTAGTTCTATTAGGATTTTATATCCTAGGGGACTAATCATCCCTGGGCATATCCTGAAGATCTGGTAAGGACGTTCTGTCAGAGTCCCTATTCATGTATATGCAATCTGTGGTCAATAGTGGTGGATCAGTTAGGATTTTATATCCAAGGGAATGTTATGATTTATGGGCAGATCCCAAAGGTCCGGTAAGGAAGTTCTATCAGAGTACCAATGATGTTGTTGTTGAAGCACATGTCTCATTCTATTGCCACATATATAGATGTTGATATTGTTGTTCCAGCTTCATGTTTCTAACGTTAATGTTCCATCTTCATGTTGTTGATGATGATGATGTTACTCCAGCTTTGCGCTGCAAATGATGATGATGCTCAGTTTCTACTGATGTTTATGATGAGAAAAACTTATGATGATTTATATATGTGTCAATCAGTGTTCCAAATGTTGATGATATGTTTCCCACTCCTTCTCTTGATGATGTTGTATTGAGTCATGTCAGTAGAACACCCTTCTTGTTAAGGGGGAGTGTTGAATTATTGTAACTTTGAATAATATTCTACTTATATTTGAGTCATTATTGTATAGATCAAATCCCCTTTTGTGGATTGATCAAGTCGAGTCTTGTATAAGATCAAATCCCCTTTTTTGGATTGGTCAACGTGTACTTGTATTGTGGTATTTGTAAAGTCGTCGCCTAGTAATTGTAAAGTGGTTTTAGCCACTTCTAGGAAAAGTTGGCTCCACCAAGTGAAGAGACACAACCATATCACCACCTCACAACTTGTATTTATATGTGAGGATGGTGTCTCATTTGTACACACTCACTCACTCATCTAGTGTGCATATCTTGAAGACAGTTGCAGTTGAAGGAAGAAGTTTAACGAAGGAGAAGAGAGGTGCATGATTGGTCTTGGTATGTCTTTGGTGTTTTTGTCTTAGTCTTTTATTGTATTGGAAATCTATTATTGGGGAATTTTTGTTGTGTTTTATTCCCCATGATGGTTTCTCGGATAAAATGATGTGTACCTTGTGATCGTGTTTCTTTCAGTGATCCTATTTATATTTTTGTTTTGGAAATGCAATGAATGCGCATGAAATTTGGAAATAGCCTAACAACAGCAGTAAAAACTTAACATTGCCTTGGAAAAATCCCACACCTAGAACAATCAATATGTCACTCAAATTAATTCCAATATTGCTACCATCAATTCCTGACTCACCCAACTGGACATCCTCTCTCAGGATGTGAAAAATTTGACAACATTGGTTCGTCAATCCCAAGGTACTATATCCTATGAAAAACCTTCACACAAAGAGGGCATTGACTAATCCTATTCCATGGATTTTCATTCTAACCCCCTTACTCATTACCTGTGTTTTCCTATATTTGAGTTGAATAAATTTGATGGATCAAACTGCACAGGTTGGGTCACTCAAATGGAACATTATTTATCATTGCATGGCATCACTGATGACTTGATCAAACTTCATGTCAATGTACTTTATTTAGATCTCAAACACTAGAAATTGTGGCAATGGTGTAAAAATTCACACTGAGGGTATATTGTTGTGACATTGTTCTAGGTTCTAAATATTTACGCACATTAGGCCCCATCACCATGGACTTCAAAGAATTATACATGAGTTTCCAACAGGATGGAAAACAATACAAGTTCTAAGGCATCATGGCAGGTTCCCCTGAGATTATGAGTTCCCACTGAATAGAGAAACTCCTCAAAAAAGATCATTCTAGAATTATTTCCCAATTCCATGTCATTCAAGCAGTTGATACTCCCTCCTCCACTATTCATCCTGACATGTCGATTATCCTCTCCAAACACCACTATATTTTTGACAACCCACAGGGATTCCCACCTTCTTGTGCCCCCCATGATCATTCCATTCCACTTGTCCCTAGTAGTTTTCCTCCCAATGTTCTCCCTTATCATCACCCATTTTCCCTAAAAAATTAAATTGAAAAAATTGTTCAAGAATTATTAGTTGTGGGTATCATCCATTCTATTACAAGACCTTATTCTTCTCTCATCATCATGGTACTTAAGAAAGAAGGTGTGTGGTGAATGTGCCATGATTTTTTATCCCTCAATAAAATTACCATCAAATACAAATTTCTCATTCCGCCATTGATGACCTTTTGTATATATTGAATGGTGCTTAATTCTTTATCAAAGTTGATCTATGTTCATGCTACCACAATATACGTACGAAGGAGGCCGATATTCCAAAAAAATCCTTTTGTACTCATGAAGGACATTATGATTTATTGATCATTCCCTTCATCCTGTGTAATGCACCCTCCACTTTCCAAAGCCTCATGAATCATGTATTCTGCCCTTTCCTCTTTTAGTTTGTACTAGTATTCTTTGATGATATCCTCATTTATAGTAAAACTTGTGAAGCCCATCTTTCCCATGTGGATCAAGTCTTACATTTATTGTCTTAGCATCAACTCTTTATCAAACAGTCTAAATGTGCCTTTGGAGATTCTTAAGTAGAGTACATGGACCATATTTTAGGTAAGGATCGTGTCTGTGTGGATCCTAAGAAAATATAAGATATGAGGATTGTCCCTGCCCTAAAACTCTTAAAATTTTGTGAGGTTTGCATTTAACTAGCTATTATAGAAAGTGTGTTCAGAATTATGGAAAATTGTAGCCTGACTCATTGCTCTCCTTGAAAAGAATTCTTTCATTTAGAATACGGTTGTTGATCAATTTTTCCAAGCTTTGAAAGAGTTCATCTGTACGACTCTTGTTCTGGTACTACCTGAATTCACAAAGACTTGTGTTTTGGAATGTGACACTTCTGGGAAATGCATTGGGGAAATTCTCATGCAATATGGAAGACCTTTGGCCTTCACCAACAAACAAATTTCTTAGAAAAACTTTGGAAAATACACCTATGAAAAGGAAATGTTGGCTTTTTTGCATGTGGTGGATCTCTGGAATCCATACTTGCTTGGGAAATACTTCTAAATTAAAACTAATCATTGTAGCCTCAAATATTTTTTGGAACAAAGAATTTCATCCCCTAAGAAACAAAAGTGGTTGACTAAAATGTTTGACTATGATTATGATCTCATTTACAAGAAGAGAAAAGAGAATGTGGTTGTTAATGCTCTTTCTGGGAAATATGAAGAAGAAGGATCTATTTTTTCACTCTCCTTTATTATAGTTGATTGGTTAAAGTTCATTTGCCAGGAATGGTTCCAATATCCCAAACTTTCTAGTTTGATCCAACAATTGCAACAAGACCCTCATGGATCTTCAGGATACTCTTGGAAAAATGAGGAGCTTCACTATAAAGGTTGCCTATATTTGAGCAAACAGTCCCACTTCAAATCCATTATGCTCTCCAAAATTCATGATTCGTCGATAGCAGGGCATTTGGGTTTTCACAAATCATATGAAAGGATCAAACGTTCATTTTTATTGGAAGGCATGAAGCAAGAAATCCACATTGTTTTGGCCAAATGTGATACATGCCTATAAAACAAGGGATAAACAATCAAAACTCCATGTAGACTATAAAATATCCCTATTCCACTTGCTATATGGATTGATATCTCTATGGACTTCATTGTTGGATTCACTGATTCTGGAAATTACTCTTTCATCATGGTTGTGGTCAATCCCCTTTCCAAATATGTTCATTTTTGTTCCCTCCAACACCCATTTAAAGCCTCCATAGTGGCTCAAGTTTTTTTGGACAATATCTTCAAACTTCAGGGAATATCCCATTCTATAGTCTCTGACCGTGATCCAACTTTCACAAGCAACTTTTGGAAATAATTGTTCAGGCTCTAGGGCACCCAACTGCATCTCAACACTTCCTTGCATCCCTAGACTGATGGTCAAACTGAATTTGTCAACAAGTGCTTGGAATCATATTTGTGGTGCTTTGCATCCTACCAACAATTTCAATCGGATTAGTGGTTACCACTATTTGAATGGTGGTACAATAAATCTTACCATGCTGCTACTCGCATGACTCCATTTGAGGCGGTCTATGGTCAAAATCCACCCTCGGTATTATCTTATATACATGGTGTCTCCAATGTCCAAGAGGTCGAAAGAACCCTTACAGTCCAAGATAACATTCTATGTACCCTCAAAGCGAATCTAGTACTAGCTCAAAATCATATGAAGCAACAAGTTGATCAGTGTCGTTCCGAACGCCAGTTTTATGAAGGGTGTCAATTATTTCTTCCTCTACAACCTTATAAGAAAACTTCCCTCAAAGAATATCATTGCCATAAACTTACTCCAAAGTTGTATGGCCCTTATACAATCCTTAAACGCATAGGGATCATGGCTTACAAGTTATCCCTTCTCGGTTACTCTAAGATCCATCGAGTTTTTCATGTGTCTTTCTTAAAGAAATTTATTGGAACCAAGTTTTATCTTCAAACTAGCCTCCCAAAATTGGATGAAGGAGGATCCATTTGGTTGCATCCACAAGCAATCTCGTCCCAACGCGAGTGTCATCTCCATCAACACAAAATTTAGGAATTTTTAGTACAATGGAAGGATACACAACCTGAGGATGCCACCTGGGAGCCTAACACCATTCTCTAGCAATTCCCACACCTCAAGCCTTGAGGACAAGGATTTTATTTAAGGAGGAGGGCATGTTATGGTCCTAACCTCCCTAACCCCTCAAGTAGATAGAATAATATTCTTCATTGTGTATTTTGGGTTGATCTAGCGATCTAGATTCCTCGTCATTTATTATCAATATAGGTAAGTAAACTTATGAGACACATGCACAATATGTGTAGAACTAATCTTGAAATTGCCTAAGGATTCTGAGTAAAAATTAAACGGTAAAATGACAAACACATAGACAAGAATTAATTCTTATGATCATAGTCATTTAGACTTGACCGTCAATTGGTAGGGACCCAAATTGCAAGAAGTCACTATGTGTGCTTTCTTACAAACTCACTCTATATTGATCAACTAAATTATGAAAACAGAAAGAAATATTTCTAAATATGAGTGAAAGTTTGGTTGGAGGTAAACCTAATCTATTCAATATTGAAATGAAATGTGTTGATAAGAAAAAATTACAAACTTAGTTTAATCTTTGAGTGTATTTTGTGATATTTGTTGGTATAGCACAATAGATGGAAGAGCATTCAATTGTTTGATTTTCTTAACATCATCATCGTAAACAATTATTCACCATACACAAAGTAACATTGCATGTAATCTAAAATTTTGCATCTACAAGAAATTACATCGACTATATTTCTACTGGAAATGAATGCAATCAAAAGAAAGAGAAATTGTAAATAAAAATACTAAATGAAATATACAACACATACCACGGGGGCCTCCTGGCATATGTTTTTAAAAAAACTTATAACTCTTAGGAAACTTGACATATCAAATTAACTCAGAACTCCATTGTATTTAGTCAAACGCTTTTGAATTAGCAGTTACAATTCGTTTTCGGCCATACGCTTTGACAATAAAAATATATGGGACTCTCAATACATATGCTCAGCATGTTTATATATGATAAATTACATCTAACAGACTTTTTATCTCTATGCCTTCATTTAGGGATCTTAAAAGTAGATTTTATTCCTTGGTTGGGTGCAACCCTTAACATGTGGTTTGATAATCATCCACTATAGGAAATATTGAAGAAACCATATTATCTCTCTCAACGTGTCTTTTTTGGGAAATCTACTCACAGTCACCTAAATGGGCATGTTCTCAACAAAACCCATGTTCTAGATTTTCGATATTCACCATTATATGCTCGCAAATAATGCTCTAAGATAACTACTCGAAAACTAAAGATAACACCTTGTTTCTTAACTAATTACAAAAATTGTAGATTGGATCTCAATTATAGTGCATGAAATAATATATTTTTGATCCTCTGAGTTGTATCCATGAGCTCTCAACTAGATAAACCTAATTTTATGAGCAGGATGGCAGATATTCAGCTTACTTTACACATTTCCTATAACTTCTTTGTCAATTTTGACCATATGTTGACTAGTGGGTTCCAACTACTATGTGGATGGTGGAATAGGTAAATCAACATCTCTTGATGTTAATAAAGAACCTTCAAGTGGAATTTTCCCTTCTGAGCAAGTGAAAGTATGCTAATCACCAATACTTGTAATAACTCGTAAAATAGGGTTAATTCCTGTAATAGCTTATTTATAGGCAATTGTTTGCAAAAATAGCTCTAATTATCATTTATAAGAAAAACTAAGAGTTTTCTTCCAAAAGACGAATTATTACCTTGTTTGTGCACATTATGTCATTAAGTAGATGAAAATAGGCAAAAGTAGACGTTTTTAAAGTAAAAATGGAGGTGAATGGGCCTAATGAAAAGATCAAAATCGGCACCCAATATCTCCCCCAAACAGAGGATGTTGCATGTCCTCATGCAACTGGCTAAATTTATTCTAGTAAACCCAAATTCACATTACTCCAGTTTTATGTGAGGTGGCCAAATTATGTTCATGTGCAATATCCCAAGCATTTTATCAATTTGTGTCCATATTGTTACTTCTTCAAATTCATTCCAATGTTTAGCAATCCTGTAAAATATTCTAACACACCAGAACAGCAGAAAATGAAACTTAAGTCTTATCCACACGTAAAAACTTGTTACAGAGGGTCACCCAACTTCCTGTAACCAATTTAATGTAGCAGTATTTTCTAGCCATTATCTCCCCAACTACAAATTGGTTTTCTATGAAATTTGGTGAGGTTGTTGGCATCCCTGCTATGCTTATGCTCACCAAAAACCACAGCCAACATATGTATAAATTTTGAGAAAAGGGGGAAAATAGTTGAAGGTGACAATGGCCAATTTCTTAAAAAATATAAACTATGTTTATTCATCATACCTTTATACATTTATGGTCCAAATTTCATAGTTTGGGAGATATCAGCAAATCAATGTTTTCTTTGTTTATGGGAAAAATGGCTTGTTACAGGAAAATTTTTGTGTGAGAATGAAAGTCCACAAAGTGAAATTTTCTCATAATTGTAGCCAATGAACTTTATGTCTCCCACCTTATATGTCCTTCCATGGAATTCCCTTGAAATTTCTCAAATAGTTGCAGTAATCCCACTTCTTTTTTGAAAAACAATTATGCATGTAGGAAACTCATCGAGAAATGTTGTTTCATGTGGCTCATACCTAAACACGAAAGGCGCCACCATCTTTCTGTAGAATTAGTTAAGTTCCAAGTTCGAGTATTTTCAGCATATGAGGTTTAAGTGCGACAAGAGTGGGAGTTAGGCAGAGATTACGATTAGGCGTAATTTGTGAAGCATTTGTGGAATAAAACAGAAACTTGTGATAAGATTTTAATATGGAAATTAAAACATTCATAATATCATGTCATAATAGGGTGATATTTAATCTTCATGCACTAAATATACCATTCCACGTGAGGATCAACATTTGGTAATGATGGCGCATGGATATGGTTATGGTGATCGATGGGTGGTGTAATGATTATGGCCAAAATATGGATAGTCATAAGGAAATCATGGTTTAGTTCATGGAATGTGGAAAATGGCATAAACATATAAGTTGTATTTGAAAATTCACTCTAGTTTAACAAGTAAATAATAAAAAATTAGTGCATTCCACTTACTATTACCAAGAAATACTACCTCTGCAACCTGGTTCCACTTTGAAGAATATGCACATTTGTTGGACCAGTTTTCTCTTTGATATAACCTTGATTACTAGAATTTCTTATTTGATTACATGAAATGACTGTATTTTTCATAAGAAAGAAAAATGATATGTATTGTGGAACCAAAATAAATTGATGTTTTTATGCCTCGCTTGACAATCTAGAAACTATTGTTTCTCTCCCCCATACCGAGATATTTGCATGTCCTCGTGCAAATGAAGTAAGGAATGTGATATGTGCATGGATACTCTTTAATGGTGCTTGAGGTTTGAGTGCACTTCGTGAAATCTTGAGTTGGCATATGAGAGTGAGGTTTGTTGAAGTTGAGACCAAAGGATTTATTGGACATGTGAAATAAGAAATATTATTGGATTGTTGCCTGAAACAAGACTGAGTTTCAATCTGTTATTGGGACAATATATTGACATGCTACCTTGTTTGAAACTGCTTTTTTTTTCACATGATGGAAATTCTATCTTTGAATAACATTTTTCAGTTTCCATAGACAGTTGAAGAAGGTTGGACATGGTTGATGCTAAACTAGAACAGATCCAATGTTATATTGATAATTATGGTCACTTCTATATGTGATCAGTTTATTGGATTTTTTTGAATTTTTACATTTGAAGGAGAATGCAAAAACTTTAACAATTCCTGTAATTTCCTATAATCGACAAACTATAAGAAATAATTCTGGAAATTATCATAAAATATACTTTGAAAACATACCCATACTTCCCTTATTATGATTTTTCTAAAACTTTTGTTCGCATATTACTCTAATATATGTATTCTATAGAAAACCCATGTTGCAGAATTTTCTAATTCGGTCCCATCGGTTTACAAATAATGTGTAAACTTCGTCCCTAGAAACAGTCTACTATAGGATCTCTAAAGATGACAGCTTGTTACAGGAATTCCTATAATTGACCGAATTTCTAAATTATTTCAAACCTGGATTCCATGAGTTTTGAGGAATGACTTCTTTGAATGGGGCAAAGAGAAAACATTTTGGCTTTGAATCATAAGCTTATTTTCTGAATCTTCAACTATGTAGGAGAAAAAATATTTTGAAAGAAACTAAGCTTTAAATCTTATTCATGCAACATGCTTATGAAAACACACCTTGAACATTGGAATATTGATAATCTGGAAGAAATTACAGGAAATCTGCATAGACTCTGACATTCCTAGAATTTGGATTTTATTGACTTATTGACAAATTATACCCTCAAGTAACCTGGTTTTCAAGTAGAGTCCATGCTTAGTTGCGCTAGTAACCTGGTTTTCACAACTAAGCTTTATTTTTATCTTTATTTATTTTTCTACACTATCCTACTCTTCTTGAAAAAGAAAAACCTCTTTCAAGTGTAGGAATATTTCCAATGCATCCATTCATGCAACAAGATCTATGTTAAACTCACATCCAAGTATGAAAAGTGTACCTTAATGAATACAAGTATATGAGAGGCCAATTTCTTTTGTATAAATGGTTCCAAGAATTGTTGAAATATGGAGTGATGTTGCAGATTGATGACTGATTGAAACAAAACTTCAATATTATCCTTGTTTCCATGGTTTCTTTTAGTTTTCATGTCATGAAGTTCTTCATAGAATTGATCATCATATTCCTGAGTACACAAGAGATATGGATCTACTGACAAAGATGCAAGGAATTATTTAATTTATGGTTCTAGTGTATTTTCTTCATTGGATATTGGTCATGACTCTTTGATCTCTTCCTCATGCTAAAAAAGAAGACTAGAAGAAACTTTTAAGACCTCTTGCAGAAATTATTCATGGATCCTCCTATGTTTCTAGAGATACAAACTCATCCCTTGTGACAATTTTGAAGTTTGGACAAGGAGTTGAGAAATCCTTGTAACAACACATCTACCCTTGATGTAACATCACATCTACCCTTTCTCAACAAATTCTTGAGTAATTTTAACTTCTTTTGGTTGTTCAAGAGGTTATGCTCATGAATGGATTAGCTTAATGGGGGGTTTTTACAAAAGCAAAGACTTCTTCACCTTTAAAATAATAAATGAAATCATAATCAAACACACCACACCAAACAAACTTAAAGAAAAATATGATCATGTACTTGAATTCATTTATGCTATTAAGACCTTGTTTTCATCAAGATGTCTATTGACATGAGTTAGTTTTTCTTTACATGAATAAAAAAACTCACATAAAAGGAAACACACTTACAATGCCAACATGACGAGAACTTGTTAATGCGCAGTAAAGTGAGTGTGCAATTTTTAACCTTTCATCTTACAGGATTTACTCCCCAAGTCGTAAATATTGGCGCAACACACAAAAATATAAGAAAAATTCCAAGGACCTAAGAAAACCAAAAAACTTGCAAAAAGAAAAATCTGAAATTTGCCACTAAAAATAACATAAAACTTGCAATTTCAAAAGTAATTCCTTTAGTGCCTCCCCAGAAACAACGCCAAAATGTTGGGATAATCTAGCGTTTTAGATTCCTCAGCATTTATTATCAATACAGGTAAGTAAACATATGAGACACGGGAACAATATGTGTAGAACTAGTCTTGAAATTGCTTAAGGATTTCTAGTAAAAATCAAACAATAAAATGCCAAACTCATAGACAAGAATTAATTCCTATGATCATGGTCATTTAGACTTGACCGTCAAATGGTAGGGACCCAGATTACAAGAAGTCACTCTATGTGCTTGCTTACAAATGCACTCTATCTTGGTCAACTAAATTATGAAATCAAAAAGGAATATTTCTAAATATGAGTGAAATGTTGGCTAGAGGTAAACTTAATCTATTAAATGTTGAAATGAAATGTGTTGATAAGAAAAACTTACAGACTGTGTTTAATATTTGAGTATATTTTGTGATAATTGTTGGTATATCACAGTAGATGGAAAAGAATTCAGTTTTTTTTATTGTCTTAACATCATCATCCTAAACAATTATTCACCATACACAAAGTAACATTGCATGTAATCTAAAATTCTACATCTACGGGAAATTACAGCGATTATATTTCTACAGGAAATGAATGCAATCGAAAGAAAAAGAAATTCTAAAGAAAAATACTAAAGGAAATATACAACACATACCAGGGGGCCCTCCTGGCATATGTTGTTAAACAAATTCAAAACTCCTAAGAAAATTGACACGTCAAATTAACTCAAAACTCCATTGTATTCAGTCAATTGGTTTTGAATCGGCAGTTACAATTTGTTTTCAACCATATGCTTTGACAATAAAAATATATGGGACTCCCAATACATCGACTCAGACCTTTATATATGAGAAATTACATCTAACATACTTGTAATATCTATGTCTTCATCTATGGATATTAAAAGAAGATTGTATTCATTGGTTGGGCGCAACCCTTAACATGTGGTTTGATAATCAACCGCTACAGAAAATTTGGAAGAAACTGTATTAGAAATATATTTGTATCTCTCTCAACATGTATTTTCTAGGAAATCTATTGATAGGTCACCTAAATGGGCACGTTCTCGATAAAACCCATGTTATGGATTTTCAATATTCACCATTATATGCTCGCAAATTGTGCTCTAAGATAATTGCTCGAAAACTAAAGATAACATATTGTTTCTTAACTAATTATAGAAATTGTAGATTGGATCTCCATTCTAGCGCATGAAATAATATATTTTTGATCCTGTGAGTTGTATCCTCGAGCTCTTCGCTGGATAAACCGGATTTTATGAGCAGGCTAGCAGATATTCAGCTTACTTTATCCATTTCCTATAATTGCTTTGTCGATTTTGACCTTGTGTTGATCAGTGGATTCCAACTATTATGTGGATAGTGGAATAGGCAAATAACCATCTCTTGATGTTGATGAAGTACCTCCATGTGTAATTTTCCCTTCTGAGCGAGAAAAAGTATGCTAATCACCAATTCCTGTAATAACTAGTAAAACCTGTAATAACTGGTAAAACATGGTTAATTCCTGTAATAGTTGATTTATAGGCAATTTTTTGCAAAAATACCTCTAATTATCATTTGCAAGAAAAACTAAGAGTTTTGTTCCAAAAGACAACTTATTACCTTGTTTGTGCATATTATGTCATTAAGTAGATGAAAATAGGCAAAAGTAGAGGTTTTTAAGGTAAAAATGGAGGTGAATGGGCCTGATGAAAAAATCAAAACTGGCACCCAACAATGTAATAAAGGTCGTCATTAGTAAATAAGGCCTATGTAATAATGTGAACACGTCTAATGTAAGAAGACTTAGTAGAAGGTTTCTCCTCTAGAATGTACTCTAGAAAACAGAAATGGTATAAATAGGGGTAGAAAGCATGGAAAAAGTTTTCTAGTGAATTCATTTGTACTCGAGCTCTGTTTTGTTGGAGGTTTCCCCCTCGAAGAGGCAAGTGAAATTTACTCTCAAGATAATAAAGGTATCATATTTTGGATCAATTATGTCATTATGCTTATCATTTCTCTCTTTCTGCTAGTTATTGTGATAATAATTGTATTTGTACTCTACACATTTCCTTCTAGTATCTTACACAAATTTAGTCGAATATAAGACCAAAGAACAATCCCAGGACTGGCAAAAAAAGGAAGGAAAACCAGAGATTGGGGTCCAGAGGCCTTGGATTAGATATGATGAAAGGTGAGTTGGGGAACCCCAATCCAACCAAGCTTAACTGATCCATAGGGCATGTAGTAGTCTCTAACTGTAACTCATAAGTTATACCATTCCATAATTTGTAGATATCTTGAACATGAAGACCACCTACGATATTACCAAAACAAAAAGGATAGAAAAATAGGACTTGCCTTACTAAATATCTGAGATTGAAATTGTAGGAAGAGGTTCCCCACATTGAGAAAGAGATGATTCTTTGCACCACGAACCAACCACCTTGAATTTCATATGCAACTCATGACTATGAAACCAATACAACCCTCTGCTAATGCTTGACACAGACCCCGTGGGATAAAATGGAGAGGGGAGCGGAGATGGCAGTCCTCCAACACCACTCGAGAAAACAACTAAATTCACCTAGGCACATAAACCACCACCGAGAACTTGAACCAACAATAGAAAGGAGACGATAACAACAATACACCCCTATGGAGAACTCCAAACTACCATATTCCCACATTGTCAAATCTCGAGCATCAACGGGCACTGAATTTCCATGGGTTGAGCCTTCCAACACAAATGGATTTCATGAACAGAGCTTCTCTTGTCATCCTTTCCAATGCATTTTCTACCTAATTGAATCAATTGATTCGCATTGGATCGAGCACTCATTAATAACCACTTGTTGATAAATTTAGGGAATTATGAAAAAGCTTAATTCCCCATTTTTTGACAAAGCTCCAGGGCTTAGATCGACCACTATCTTAGCCCAGTGATTTTCCTTCACATTCAGCTTGTGTTTTATGTGAAATAATGTGACCTTTTCAAATGATGAGAGATCACAATTGATTCTACAAATGAGAATTTTTAGCTTGTTCCCTATTGGATTAGACTGAGTTATCATCACTTTGATGATCAACATTGAGTCTCCAAATACCATTAAGGATCCAATACTTTCCTCCTTGGAAATGGAGAGACCACATGACTGTGAATATGCCTTTGTGAGATTATTTGAAATCTTTTCGAGACCCAAAGTGTAGTGGGAAATTTTATTTCCTCCAAGATCATGAAGACCACCCCCCCCCCCAACAAAAGTGTAGTGGGAAATTTTATTTCCTCCAAGATCATGAAGACCAATTTCCCCCAACAAATGCTCTCAAGGGGAGATTATAATTATCAGAGGATTCCATTCAAATTTATGAATGCACCAACATATTTCTCTAGGACAATTGTGAATATTATTATTGGAAATATATTTGTATGACTTAACACTTTATGGGTGTCTGAAAACCACTTATCTCACTTGAGATAGATGTTGAAGACATGCAACAAGACAAGGGTATCCCTCACCCAAAAAGGTCTTAGTTTTTGAAACCATTCAGTACATTGTTGGGTTGTGTCATTTCCAAGGAAGGGATGTTGGTGGACTTGGACAAGGTGAAATCCATCAAGGACCTAGATTCATTGATGAATCCATCCAATGTAAATTCTTTTCTTGGCCACAACATATATTACCATAAAAATTTTAAAGTGGTATGCAGGAATTTCCAATCAAGTGAAATCATTATTGAAATGGGAGACACCTTTTAAGTTGACACCAAATTTTCATTCAACATTTGAAATGCTAAAGGATGAGATTTTCCACTCACTAATTATATGTTTCTTATATTGAATAAACAATTACATGTACAAGTGGATTCTTTGGGTACCATGAAGAGAGAGGACCATCCTAGTTATCTTTTAGTAGGAATATTTCCCTTAATGAAAATAACAATGCTACCATGAAATGAGAGGCACTGGGAAATTGGAATGACATATTCTTTGCAAAAGTTTCTACGTTATTTACTAGCGACAAAGTTCAACTTCTATGTTGACCATCAGGTATTGAAGTACATTGTGCAGGAGATTTTGTAGTTGGATAAATCTATTCCAAATATATGAATTTGAGATATTCATTAGATGTAGGAACACACATGTTGGACCAAATCACTTGTCCCACATAAACATAGGAGATATTGCTAAAGAAGGAGAAGGGGGATTTTAGGTGCAAGTCTTTTTCATATTCGTGATCTCTCGACTATATTAAAGATATACAACACATTTTGGGGAATATACAAGCATTGAGTGACATGATGAAGGCATAAACAAGAAGCGTGTTCCAACAATAACTCCAATTCAATATTGTTGGAGGTGTCATTTATAGGCTTGGAATGGGCAACATCATAAGGAGATGTGTCCAACTAGCGATCACATAGTAACTAGTGAAGATGCACATTTTGATACTGTGGGGGGACACTTCTTAGAAACCAATACTACCCATAAAAAATTACATTTTGGTCTATGGGAGGATACTTCAAAGGTTGTTACATGCAAATAGTGCCAAAATGTAGGCAACAAGATCCAGTTAGAGGATTTCCATGCATTAAACCCCATCTTACCCATGTAGTCATATCAACACCAAGGAATTGATTTATTTTTTACTTTTTTCGTGGAAACAAAATTCATAATTTTATTCAAGAAAGATTAAAATTACATATATCAGACTCTAATCGACACTCAAGCAACCTTATATAGAACAAAAAAGAGACATTTAGATATTTTCCATTGTATCCTCCATTGCATAACCTTTAGAAATATTTTTCTAGCATAACATAAACATATAACAAATGTCACATACTTTCAACCTTAGTAGCCTATTGTTCCTTAAAAAAAGAAGAATAGAGATAGTCCAACTAGTTTTATCCACAAAATGTCTTATATATAAAATTATTGAAGTGTCTTCAATCATTATCAACTATACATGAAAATCATTGTAATTGCTTCATAAAAAATCAAGGTGTTCATATTCTATGTTGCAACCATTTTGAGTCTCCTTAATCAAACATTCACCTTGATCCAGGTGTAATCCCTCCTTTAACAGAGAATATTCCAATTGGTTCCTTTCTCTATACATATGATTGTATGAGACTTGTGTAAATCTAGGGAGTATACTCCTATGGGGATTGGTTATATCAACTCCTTCATACTAGCAAAGAGGATACAAGTTGAGTACATTATAGCAGCCACACATTTGTTTACCCAATGAGTTGAAGCAAGAGTTATACAGAGTGTCACTATAGCAA
>SNQJ01S0000813.1:0-29760 GCA_010110895.2 Picea sitchensis | reverse complement strand
ATCAATCTTTTTCAAGTTTGACCATCCAATTTAGATTACATTGGATAGGGGGACACATTTTACTACCAATTTGATTAAGGATTTAATAATTTATTTTACTTTTATGCATTTGAAGAGTAGTTTATACTACTCAAGAATCAATAGACATACAAAAATCACAAACAAGGTGCTTATAGAGGCATTGACCAAGTTTTGTGATATGAAGAGGAAACACTATGCAAACATACCACATGTAGTCTTATGGGAATGTCGGACAAGATGGAAAAAATTAACATGAAACACATCATTTTGGTTGGCATTTGGACACAAGGATATCATGTCGATGGAACATTAGGTTCCATATTTACGAATCACAATCGAGTAGAGGTGGAAAATATCCAAGTCTATCATGAATATACTAGAAGAGATTAAGGTCATGGGCAAGGATAGACTATGGTTTGAATACCAATAGATTATGGCCAAGGGAAGAATGAAGAAGGAGAATGATGACAAGCTTAAGGTTCATACCTATGAGGCTATACAATGTATTATGCTTGAAGATAACTCAAAAAGTGATGAGATTGAGAAGCTAAACTATGATTGGCTAGGATCGTACATGTTGAAGATGTTGTTCAAGAATGAATATGTGGCGCTAGAGACTTTGGAAGGGAATCCTTATCGAAGCTACACAAATGTATTTAGGCTCATAACCTTTGACAAGTAGAGGGAACTACATGGGGTCAAGCCTCAATGTAATATTCCAGATATAATATAGTATGCAGAATAGAAATATTTTATCTAGAAATGGAAGAGAAGCAATGATTATAATCAAAACAATACAAGAATAATACCAGAATAACACCAGAAAGAGAATTTTCATTACTGATAGCAATGTTCACTTGCTTCTTTGAGGGGGAAACCTCTAGCAGAGAAAATATCTATTACAATAATATCCAAAACAAAACTTCTCATACCATCTACTTCTATTTATACTAAATATGTCTATACAAAAGAACAATCTAGAGGAAGATCCCTGTAGAAGCGGAAGCTTCTATTAGGTCTTCTTAGATTTGATTTATTCTTCCTTATTGCTAGGCCTGATTAATATTGGCCTTTATTACATGGAAATATATTATTCTACCTATGTGAGGGGTTAGGGAGGTTAGGTCCCTAACATTTCATCCCCCTTATAAGAATCCTTTTACTCAAGGCTTGAGATGAGGAAATTGTTGCAGAATGGTAGTTGGTTCCCAAGTGGCATTTGTTGGAGTTGTATCTTTCCACTGGAATAAAACTTCCTTGATGGTGCGCTAATGCAAATGATGTTCACACTGGTCCAAAATTGTTTTCGTATGTAACCATATGGATCCTTCTTCATCCAAATTGAGAAGGTTGGTTTGATTTTGGCACTTAGTTCCAATCACCTTCTTTAAGAAGGAAACATGAAAAACAAGATGGATCTTAGAATGACTAGGAAAATCTAATTGATAGGACACCTATCCCACGGGCTTGAGAACATTATAAGGAGCATAAAATTTGGGCGCCAGTTTCTGACAATGGTCATCCTTGAGGTAATTTTTCTTACAAGGTTGCAGTCGAAGAAACACATGGTCTCCTTCTGCAAATTGACGTTCAGAGTGACCTTGATCTACATGTTTCTTCATGCAATTCAGGGCCATGACCAAATTCTCTTTGAGGGTACAAATAATAGCCTCTTGAAATGCAAGTGGTTTTTCAACCACCTGAACCTTCGAGACACCTAACAGGTATGAGAAAACTGAAGGTGTCTTTTGTCCATATACTACTTCAAAAGGAGTCATGCGGGTAGTTGTATGGTAAGAAATGGTGTACCACCATTCAGCTAGTGGTAACCATTGATCCCAATGATTTTTCCTTTTCGATGAAAAACACCTCAAATATGTTTCCAAACACTTGTTGACAACTTCGGTTTGACCATCAGTCTAGGGATGGTAAGTTGTGTTGAGATGCAATTGGGTGCCTTGTAGCTTTAATATTTCTTGCCAAAACTTGTTGGTGAAAGTGGGGTCTCGATCAGAAACAATAGAATGAGGCATGCAATGAATCTTGAAGACATGATCCATGAAAATTCAAGCCACAGTGGAGGTTGTAAATGTGTTTTGAAGAGAAAAACAATGAGCATACTTGGAAAGACGATCAACTACCACCATGATGACTAATTTATTGCTTGAATTAGGTAAGCCCACAATAAAATCCATAGAGATATCCCTCCAAATAGTAGGTGGATTTGGAATCGGTTGTAGTGTGTTAGGATCTTTTACTGTTTCTCCCTTGTTGCATTGACAAACATCACATTCTTCCACAAAATTGTGAACATCTTGTTTCATACCATCCTAGAAAAAAAGAACGTTTGACCCAGTCATAGGTTTTGGTAAACCCTGAGTTCCCAGTTGTGGGTGTAGCATGAAACTCAGAAAGTACCATGGATTTAAGTTCTAATTGTTGACTTAAATACAAAATTCCTTTGTAGCAAAGTTTATCATTGTGCCAAGAGTACCCTTGGGAAACCGGAGAATTGGCCTACAATTGTTGGATCATATGTAAAATTTTGGGATCATGTAGCCATTCATGGCGAACAGCTTGGAGCCAATCTGGTACAATTAAGGAGAGGGAAAAAATTGACCCTTCATCTTCATATTTTCTTTAAATTGCATCAGCAACCACATCATCTTTGCCTTTATTGTAAATTATCTCATAATCATATTCAAAGAACTTAGTCACCCATTTTTGTTGCACCAGGGAGGAAGGGCATTGTTCCAGAAAATACTTGAGGCTTTGATGATCTGTCTTAATTTGGAAGCGATGCCCCAATAGATAAGGGTGTCAAATATCCACTACATGCAGAATAGCCAACATTTCCTTTTCATAGATTGATTTTCCCAAATGTCACTCTGAAATTTGTTTGCTGGTAAAGGCCAGAGGCCAACCATATTGCATAAGGAATGCTCCAATTCCTCTCCAAGAAGCATCACATTCCAAGAAAAATGTCTTTCTAAAATTAGGAAGGGTCATGACTGGAGTGGTGCACATGGTCGCCTTCAAGGTTTGAAATTCTTGATCAGTTGTGGGAGTCCAAGTGAAAGAATTCTTTTTAAGGAGAGCAGTGAGAGGTGCCACAATATTTCCACAATTCTTAACAAACTTACGATAATAGCATGTTAAACCCAAAAATCCATGAAAGCTTTTGAGAGTCTTTGGGATCCACCCTGCATAGCTTCAATCATTTTAGGATCCACCCTGACACCTTCCTTGCCAACAAGATGACCCAAGTATTCAACTTCCAAGTCTCCAAATGCACATTTATATTGTTTGAGGAAAAGTTGGTGTTGAGAGAGTAGTTTTAGAACTTGATCCACATGAGCAAGATGGGTTTTCTAGGTTTTACTATAGATGAGGATATCATCAAAGAAAAATAAGACAAAATGACAGAGAAAATGACAGAAGACATGATTCATGAGGTTTTGGAAAGTGGAGGGAGCATTACACAAGACAACGGGCATGACCAAAAACTCATAGTGGCCCTCATGATTTTGAAATGCAGTATTATGAATGTCGTCCTCGTTCATACATATCTGGTGGTAGCCAAAACAAAGATAAAGTTTAGTAAAGAACTGGGCACCACTCAATTCTTTGAAGAGGTCATCAATGAAAAGAATGGGAAATTTGCCTTTAATGGTGTGTATGTTGGGGGCGCGGAAGTCAGGACACATGCACCAAGAACCTTATTTCTTAAGGACCATTACCACAATAGAAGAGTAGGGGCTCATACTAGGACAGATAACACCTACGGTGAGAAATTCTTGAACAATTTTCTCAATTTCATTTTTTTGGGAAAATGGATGACGATAAGGATAGATATTGGGAGGAAGGTTGTTGGGGACAAGGTGCATGGAATGATCATGAACACTACGGGAAGGAGGAAGTCCCTAGAGAGTGGAAAAAATGACTTGATGTTTGGAGAGGATGGATTGGAGGTCCTGCGGCACATAGGGTGTCTCAATGGCTTGAATGGCATGGAGTTGTGCAATAATTCCATAATGACATTTTTTGAGCATCTTTTCCATGTGATGAGAACTGATGATTTCCGCGGAACTGGCGGTGATGTCTTGGAACTTATATTGTTGGCCCTCTTGGTGGAATTTCATGGTTAATTCCTTAAAATCCATGAGAATGGGACCCAAATTGCTTAGCCATTCTACACCCAACACAATGCCACAACCGCCCATGTCGATAGCAAACATATGAGATTTCATGTGGTACTAACCAATTTGGAGATGCACATTTTCACAATGCCCCCAACATTTCATGGACATGCCATTGGAAATCATGATTTGAAAATTATTGACAACACAGATATAGCAATTAGTTTCTTGGGCAATGCGGCGATGAATAAAATTATGGGTGCTTCCACTATCAACAAGAATGATTACTTTTCGATGCTTAATGTAACTAATTAGCTTCAGGGTTTAGGGAGAAGAGAATCCAGTGAGATCATTAAGGGAAATGACCAGTTCGACTTCGGGAGGGTCACATGATGGGTTCATGTGACTCAGACACAATGTGGGCTTCAACATCGTCTTCCGAAACATCCTTCGAAATGGCCATAAAAATATTTTTTTCCTTACACTTGTGCCCGGGAAAACATTTTTCATCGAAATTATAACAAAGGCCTTTGAGTTGGAGTTCAGACATTTCTTCCCTGGTCAATTTCTAGATCTTTAGTGGAGTAGAAGGAGGAGCGGGAGTGATTGGTTTAGTGTGAGGAATAAAGAAGGGTTTTCGGGTTTGATAAGAGATAACTTGTTGTGCTTCCTTATCTATTTTAGTATATTCCACCCAACTCTGAGGCCAAGCCATGAGGACATGGGCACAAATCTCATCCTTGAGGCCACTGATAAAACATTCTCAGAAATAAAATAAAATAAAACATCAAACGTGCCCTATGTACGGAAATCCAATCGCTCAAAAGCGACTATAAATTCTTCCACTGTGCCAGATTGTTTCAACTTTGTCAAACAGCCTAAATGGTTGGTGTCAGTGTCAAAGCATTCATAAAGCTCTGCCAAAAATTGTGTCCAAGCCACATACCCTTGGAGGGCATTTTTTCCCCATTGCCACCATTGCCAACGTTCTTGATCTAGATGGAGAACACCATATCGGAGTTTGGACAACACATTTGTAATGACATACAAAGAGAAATAATGTTCCATTTGAGCTACCCAGCTAGTGGGATCCAAGCCATCAAATTTGGTCACATCCACACGTGGAAGGCGTAGGTCACACTGAAAGTGATGGGGCTGAAAAGTCTGGGAATTAGAGGAAGTTTCACCTTCATATTGCGAAGGTGGGTTAGAGGAGGGAAGATTTGCAGGGATATGCATCTTGTCGCAGATCATCGTAATGAAGGATGCAAGCTTGGTATTGAAGGATTTAATATGGGTAGTGAGGTCATGTTTGATAGTGTCGATTTTGGCATCAATGGAGGAATGCATGTTTTTATTAATGGTGGAAAAATTGGCATTGAGTTGTCTCACTTCTTGTTGGGTCTATGTGAAATTAGAGTACAAAGAATTGAAGCAAGCTTCCAAGTCTTGGCTACAGGTGTGGGCCATGAGGAAGAGGGAAAACTAAAAGGGATGGGTGGGACCACATAGAAAATGGGTTATGGGTGAAGTGTATCACAACGATCAGGGCGATGAGGGGAATCCAATGGGGTAAGGCCCAAATAAGGGTGTTGGAAGGGGGTCAGGTCCACGAGAAAAAACAATTGTTGAAAAATGATAGGTATGACTGCGATAAGGGAGAAGAGAGGAATCCAATGGGATAGGTCTCAAATAATGGTTCCAACAAGATCCAGACTTATTTTTTCTTACTCCTGTAGAGTTACACTCTTATATGAAGAATACTGCAGTGAGAGAATGCCCAAATTCTTAACAGTAAGAAATTTGTGGTAATTTCACAACCCGGATATAGGAGGCACGGTTGCACAGAAATAGATATTGTTTGTTCTGTTTTTGTTTTCTTCCCAAGGGTTAGGGTATTCAATGGTTCTACAGACAAGATCTTTCCATGTGTTATAGCTCTCTGATATACATGTGGGGTCCAACAGTAGTACTCGGCCCAATATCTCAGGGCACCAACTAAGGAGGCTAGAATGTGCCCTTAGTTGTACTACCCAACTACCTAGGTACTAGAGAGTATCTTCCGGAGTGTTTTTCTTGGTGGCACTATAGCAGTCAAGAGGCCGATCAATTTATCTATGGAGGGATTCATAAGATCTAGGTCAAACTGTATGCAGGTGTTGTCTGATGTGCTACCACTCGAAGGGGTACCAACAGGAGTTACAAGGGTGGCCAACAGATGTGCGCTTAGGTACCACTTGTATCTCCTACGTGTATGACTCCACGACCGTGGGTTTATGTGTGTAAGGACATATCTTTGTAGCTTTAAGACGTCGGAATACGTCTCTACCCTGGAAAAAAAAAAATTAACCGACAATTTTATGTCGAGGAAGGTGCTCTGATACAACTTGTAATATTCTAGATATAATATAGTATGCAAAATAGAAATATTTTAGCTAGAAATGGCAGAGAAGCAGTGATTATAATCAAAACAATACCAGAATAATACCATAATAACACCAGAAAGAGCATTTTGATTACTGATAGCAATTTTCACTTGCCTCTTCGAGGGGGAAACCTCCAGCAGAGAAGAGCTCTATTAAAATAATATCCAAGACAAAACTTTCCATACCCTCTACTCCTATTTATACTAAATATGTCTATCCAAAAGAACAATCTAGAGGAAGATCCTTCTAGAAGCGGAAGCTTCTATTAGGTCTTCTTATATTTGATGTATTCTTCATTATTGCTAGGCCTTATTAATATTGGCCTTTATTACATGGAAATATATTATTCTACCTACGTGAGGGGTTAGGGAGGTTAGGTCCCTAACACTCGATGATCAAAGAAATAAAAATATGGAAATCCAAAAAGGGATCAAATGGGGACATTGTCTCGTCAACGAAAGGACATTGACCAAGGAAACTTTAAGGGTAAAATGGAAGATGATTTGTGCATGCCTGTAGGTTTGTTGCACTACATAAGATATAATTAGATTACAAGAAGAAGGTGATGTCATAAGGTTGGTTAGAGGACACTATATAGAGAACATCTAAGGGGTGATCATAAGTACAAGTATGGTGGGCATGAATTGAAGGCTCTAAAGATAGATGTTTTGATGGAAAATTTTGGACAGTTCCATTCTATCATAATTGGGCTTGGAGATAGAGTGTAACATCGTCGTTTTCAAAACTCAAACAAGATATATATATTGTAGATGTAGTATATGGATGAGAGCCAAGAGATGATTATTGTAAATATAGCATATGGTTGAGATCCAAAGCAATGTAATATGTAGATCATCTAAATTGAATATAATTAATAAAATGTATCACCAGCTACAGATGGACATAAAAGGATATTTGGGGGCTAAGTATCCACAAGATATGTAATAGGTCCAAGGGGAAGAGTTACCCATGTTTATTAAACCCAAACCATTTATTTCTAAATTATCCTTACCATGAACCTTCCATTATATATTGAGTGTTCTAGAGCCCAATAATTAAATTCATGTAAGAGGGTGGGTGTGAGAGTCACTTCCCATAGTTAATGAGAGCATGGGGGTTGAGTACAATCAGCTTGGGGAAGAGTGCAAGTCAAGTAAGCAAGAGAAAGAGAGGAAATTTTTATGGGTAGGAGACCAAAATTATTCATTCACGTTTCTGCATGGAGAATTGTGTTTACATGGAGTTTTCTAGGAAACAAAGAAGTTTTGAATGTTGAATCTTGAAGCCAGTTGTTATGGGAAAGTTTTAAAATTGTTTAGAGCTGAAAATTCATGGAGAAAGAGGTTGTGTGCCTGGGAGTAACTTGTTATTCAAAATTTTCCAAGGAAAACACACATTTTGTTGTTGGGTGAATTCATGTTGCAGTTGTATAACTCCTAAGGTCCCAACAGAGAGATTTCCTATCCAACCAATGTTGGAATCCCTTGAGGGGAGTGGAAAGTCTTGAGGGAATATGAGCAGTGAAGGGTGATTCCATTCCTTGGGTTGTGCAGGTTTTGGGGAAGAGATCTGATGGACTGGAATTAGCTGTGAATATTTGATTGTTGAGAGGGGTACATTAGCCAACCTTAGGGACCACCATCTCTTGTGGATTCATAGCCCCATTTTGGGGGTGAATTGTTGTTGAGAACTGGAACAACAGTTCTATGGTTGGGAGGAAGGTCCATCCTCTACAATGAGTTGCATACTTTCTTAAGATAAGTGTTCTTATTTGTTGTATTAATTTATGTTAAATGTTGATACAGTTGTTGTGCAATTTACTTTGAGTTATCTTGGTTAAATGCTACTTGTGAATAGAATGATGCATTCAAATATCTATTTATGTGTCTAAATGTTGTTAATTTTTGTTTAGTTTTTATTGTGCATAATTAAAGTAGTTGCATTAACATTTTTAAGTAGCATAGACAATTGCATGAGCTTGGATGTCATGTTGTTTTTTATTTTTGCATTTAGAATTGGTATCGAAAATTTTTGTTGGGTTGTTTTAGCAAGTGATGTGACCTGCCTGGGGGATGAGTATGTTACAGAGTGGTATCAAAGATTATGGTTCAACACTAGACCCGTATGGGCCAAGAACCAATGCGAATTTGGAAAAATTTGTTGTTACAGACTTTGGACTAAGAAAGTTTGGGGGGAAAACAGTGGAGAACTGGATCAAAATCCTCATATTCATGGGAAAATTTGAGATTTAGTTGCCTCAGAAATGTCTAAGATGTTTAATGGATTCAATTGGATGGATTGTAGAGCTAGATTCGACCTACAAGGTCAAAATTCATGTTTTAATGGAGGCCAATGGAGTTGGGAGAGTTTAATGAATCGAAGGCCAACATTGCACTTGATCTCAAGATCAACGACCCATATTCATTTTGATAAATTTAAAAACTTCTAATGTTTTCTATAAGGTACCATATGTATTATAATGAGCATAAAAGAAAATATTGCAGCAAATACCAATGGAACAACAAAATAATGAGAATAGCAACACCAATAATAATACCTTTATTGAATGAAAGCAATGTACACTTGCCTCTTTGAGGGGGAAACCTCTAGAAGAAAAAAGATCTATTACAATAATTCTCAAGACAAGGCTTTCCCATACCTTATACTCGTATTTATACAGATTTAATCTTCTAAAGAACATTTTAGAGGAAGATCTTTCTAGAAGCAGAAGCTTCTATTAAATCTTCTTACATTAGACTTGTTCACATTATTCAATAGGAGTTGTATACTAATGTCGTCCTTTATTACATATAAATTATATTATTATACCTACGTGAGGGCTTAGGGAGGTTAGGTCCCTAACATGCCCTGCCCCTTGAAGAACATTCTTGTCCTCAAAGCTTGAGATGAGGAAATTGTTACATGATGGTAGTTGACTCCCAAGTGGCATCTTCTGGAGTTGTTTATTTCCACTAAACTAGTACTTACTTGATGGTGCACTGACGAAGATGATGCTCATGCTGGTCCAAGACTTATTATGGCCACAACCAAATGAAACCTTCTTCATCCAACTCAAAGTGACTAGTTTGAGTCTGGCACTTATTTCCAATCACTTTCTTTAAGCATGAGACATGAAAAACAAGATGTATCTTAGAATGATTGGGCAAAGCTAACTAGTATTCCATGAGCCCCACTCACTTAAGGATTGTATAAGGACCATAAAATTTGGGGGCAATTTTCTAATAGTGTTAACCTTTGAGTGAAGTCTTCTTATAAGGTTGTAGATGAAGAAATATCTGGTCCACTTCAACGAATTGATGTTCTAAACGAGCCTGATCTGCTTGTTGCTTCATGTGATTCTAAGTCCTGACCAAATTTTTTTTGAGGGTACCGAAAATGGTTGCTCAGACTATTAGATTATTTTCAACCTCTTAAACCATGGAGATACCTGGCATGTTGTTGGCACCCAAATTTTTGGGTCCATTTTTACACGCGTGCACAAACTAAAGTTGTGCACGCTCATCCAATAGTTTTGCGAGCACCTAAGTAGATGTGCAGAAGAATGCCATAGTGTGTGCATCAAACCAGGTATTATTGAGAAACACGCCAAGTCTAAAGGAAGTCAAAGGCACATTGGTCCGAGTTTTTTTAGTAGCATCGAAAAACAAGAAGAATCCCATTTGAAGCAAGAAAGGAATCATCGAGATATCTCTCAAAATGATTACTCCCAACAGTAGATGAAGATGTGGGGTGGCCAGAAGATGAGTTTGTCAGGGAAGTTAGGATTTCCCCTGATGTAGAGAACCTACATGGAGCCCTAGTAGGTACCAAAAGCATGGAAGGCCCTTAGATCATGCAAGTGAGTGGAGCATAACATTGAAGGACAATCCTCCTTAGCCAAAGAAGATATAAAAGAGAGCTCTTAGATCATAAAAGGGGCTCGCGAATTTAGGAAAAGAATCAGTACTGGAGATCTGAGTTAGTCTATGGAAATCCTATGTTGTACAGAGAAGAATCATGTGTCTTGTATTTGTCTCAGTCTTAACATTTAGCGCAAGGCACATTCTATTTTATTCCCACTATTTTTATAGTAATGAAATGAAGTCTTATGTTGTGCAACTCAGTGATTTAGCACATTGTATATCTCTAATTTGATGGAATACATTCAGTAATAAAGATATGGCATTTATATTCTATTATGTGTTTGTGATGAATGAGTAACACCTATGCACGTATTGTTTTAATTCTTAGTCTGTTTTAGCTTATCAGATATGAGTTACATGGATTCCATTTGAAGTTTTATTAGTTGTGTCTGATATTCTATCCCTAACACAAGACCTTATGGTATATGTGATCCTCTCTGCATCTCGGGTGAGACCTTCCTTGACCTCGTTCGAGGATTGATATGTCAATGCTTAGGTTTTTTTGTTGGACACAATCTGGACAAACCCTGGGTCTTAAACCCCCCAGTGTTACGAAGGTTAATGCTTGTGCATGCGTGTACTGAAGAAACAACACTACATAGCTTAGCCCCAAAAAATGGTTCCATTGTCGGGACTTGAAGTCATGTTAATATTGATGGAGGAAAAGATAAATGTGGTGGCATCCATCTAAAGAGGAAATTCAAGAGTGGATAGAATAAAAAGAGGACAAGTTTTCCCTACGAGAGATGAAAGGATTGTGGGTGAACGTGAAAGAAAGGAAAGGTAGATATTTTTACTCTAACCTACATGAACTATTTTTCGCAGAATTTCCATGTTTGTTGCATGACTGGTTAAAAAGACAAGAAGAAGTTAATTTGGCTTTGCTACCATCAGAGCCGGTAGTATGGGATCAAGCCGAGCTTGATAGTTTAAAGGCATTGGATAACAAGTGGACTCGGGCCATTGAATTCTAGTTTTCCCAGATAAAGGAAGGATATATTGTTGAGTTTTCTATAGAGTATAGTGATTCTTTCAATGAAGTTGAAAGAAAGTTTGAATAAGGTCCCAAAAAGAGGATGTTAGAAGAGATCCCCCTTTGAATCAAGATGTTGTTCGTGGAAAAAGGAATGATGCACATGGATCCTAATTCTGGATCTTGGCATAGTGGCAGTATGTTGTGTATCCCAGTGAGTGGTGCATGGAGAATTTGCATATTGAGTAGGGAAACGGACTCTGCACGAGGTGTCAGTGCACAAGTAGGACTAGGAGATGATTCATGCAATGGAAGTGTGTGGACCAGCCTGAAGGTAGGAGCGCACGGTGTTGTTTCACAGTCATATCAAGAAGAAAAGGTGAAAAAGTGTGTATGCCAAAAATGAAGGAATATTTAGGCTCCCCTAGTTATGGGGGAGATGAACTAATAATGTTGGATGGTCTTGCACAGATGCAGTTAAATGGCTCTTTGGGTTCCCTCACAAGAAATTTTAGGAGAATATGGTCTTAATCCCCCTTTGTTTCACCCCCCTTTCACATTTTTAATCAAGAATAACACACAGTAGATAGTGAAGAGGTATAATTTGAAGAGCGAGAAGAAGAGGAAAGAAGTGACGACATGAGTGAAGGATAAGGTGAAGTTAGTAATACTTTACCTCAAGAAATAGTGGTGTGGAAGGATCCAGAAGATAATATCTAGAAGAGTGGAACTAACATTGGTCCCAAGATGGCCAATCAATATAGTACGTTGAGACTACATGTGTTCCATGGAATAGGTAAAGATGATTCCAAACATCACGGGTTCACCTGTGAGGAAATATGGTATGTAAAAACATCACAGACGAGGCAGCTAAGATAGCATAACTGGAGACTATTGATTAAGGTTGGTTGTCATTGATGTCAACCCTTGAAGAAAGCCCTGCAGCACAAAGGATTGGTTAATGGACCCAATATTGTTTGATGTAAATATGACTCATTATTTTCGTGTCATGGTTGATAGGAAGTAAAGATGGATGAACTCCAAAGTGGTCCCTTTATGGTGAAATCCCTCACGGGAAGACGTTTTGCGGAGTAAGAGAACCCATGCTTAATTGTGGAATAATGAGATGAAGGACAATGAATTTGTCAGGTAAACTATCCTAGATGGATGTTTCTTGTGATTCCATTTCTGGTGGTATGTGGAATGTCACATAACTCCTCACTGTTAGAGAGTTATGGCCATGAGAAGTTGGAGACCTCGGGTTTGGGTAATGGACCCAAGTTTGTTTGATGGATAACTGTATGAGTTATGATATATTTTCAAATAATAATATTATATATGGATAGTACATGTCATTCCATTTCTGGTGGTATATGGAAGGTCACATAAATCAGCATGGTTTGAGAGTTATGTCCTTACAAAGTTGGAGGACCCTCATATGTCATCTAGAAGCCCTAAAAGGTCAAAGTAGTCAAAGTGGTTTAAGATATTTTAAAAGGTAAATAATAAAGTGAAGTAATGAGTGTATTGTAATTCAAAGCGAATACAAAATAAATTATTTCAATAATAAATTTAATGGATAAATTAGAAGTGGGTTAACCCTAAAATAAGGAAAGTGGGGTCAAGTGACCTAGAAGATGTTTTTAAGGAAGCTTCTTGGAGAGTATAAATAAGAGGAAAGGCTCTCTCATTATAATAACAATTGAGAATACTGAATATCTATAGGTGTCTGAGGTAACCAAGGATATATAAGCCAAAATTCTGAGGGAAGGTGAATAAAAGAAGGTCGAAATGCAAGAGAGGATAAATTCATTTGATGGTGCTTTCTAAGGTGTGTTATTTATAGGTCATCTCACCATTTTCGCTATAAATTTTTTTATATAATTATTCAGACCATGAAATTGCTATGTCATTGAGAAAACATATCCAAGTATATGTGGTAAAAAATTCATCTTGTGGGTCATTGTAATTTTTGATTTACACTCGGTGGAAAATAGGGTTTATGGCTAGTCCTGAAACTAGTCAAAAACAGATGTTTCAGGTAAAAACGTCATAAATTATTCATAACAGATCCAAATTAAGTGAAACAAAATGTGTTGGTTAGGTTACATTCTGTAGTATGTTGTGTCACATTTTCATATCAATTCAACAAATATTCCGTGTGGGGAACGCTTTACAAGGTCACTCTCTAGAATAAGTCAGAATTCAGCAAGGTATGTCATTTTTTCTATAACTCCTTTTCTGAGAGGTTCCAAGTAGTGACACCTAGACAAATTTCATAAAAAACACTAAAGAACATTGTATATAAGTTTCTGATATTTATACATTACAGGGACAAAGTTATGATTACTTCAAGTTAGGGTTGTTGACTAATCCAAAACTAGGCATGTGAGACTAAAGAAAAGTTTGATGAAAATGATGGTCTCTTGTTGTTGAAGATAAGGAAGGTTTGAAGGAATGTGATCATATACACCAAGTCTATTACAAAGCTGCAAATCATATTTGGATGATGAAATTGATGAGAGCTTTTGGTTGAGGTACATGTTGAGTACATGGTTGAAATCGATGAGAGCTTTGGTTGAGGTACATGTTGAGTACATGGTTGAGACAAGAAGCTGATGAGTTACCATACATGAGGTGTATAGTTGATGATGTGCGGTACATATTGATGATTCATATTTGATGAGTAGCTGACACATTATTGGTACATACCTGGGTACATGGTTGGATGCACCATTTATGGTACGTGCTGATTACAGGTTGATTTAACAAAGTGCATGGTCAATACACTCTGTTTATGGTGTAATGTGCTGATTACGTTGATATGTGCTGATGCATGGCTGATGCAATGGTCTATTGCGCCAAGCTTCATGCCGTATATCCTCAGCTGACAAGCCGACAGCTGGTTCCATCATTCTACTCTACTCGTGGCGGCGCGACGGAGCAAAGACATGTAGCCACCGGCCAGGTAGTCGGGAACATAGTTGTAGCCCTTGCTGGTTGCAGCCATAGACTAGAGTTGAGCTTCCCTCAGTTGTAGCCTCGAAAATAGTTGGGATTCTTCCGCTTGGTAAAATGGAAAAGGAAGTTGGTGCTTCCAATGAATGTAATTTTCAAGACATATAAGAAAAAAGCATTATGGTTTTCTCCCGATTTTGCTTCACATAAACACCGGGGTACTATGTATGTGTATGTTTGTTCATGTTCATTGTTTATTTATTTGGTTGGATGGCAATGCTTCATTAATATAACACTTGGATTATATACAGTGGATTCAATTTCTCTATTACTAATTCACCCCTCTGAATCCAACAATTGGTATGAGAGTAGGTTCTTAAGAAATCGCTTAACCACTGAAATGTATATCATGGAATGTACCAACTCATATAAAATGGAATACCATAGTTTGATGATAAAAGCATGCTTTTGGAGCATAAGGATGAGGACATATATACAAAGTACGTGATTTCAAAAGCTATAATCAATTGTAGATGGATACACGTTAACTAGCTCCACCAACAAATGACAAAAAAACTCGAGAACAATTCTAAAGCCACAAATGCACTTTTATCGGTCAAGGTTGATACCAGATTCGTCAAAGTTGCACACTCAGAATCTACTAAAGAGATTTTAAGCTTCAAAATATTTATGAAGGAGATAAAGTCAAAGTAGCAAAGCTTCAAGATTTACGTAGGTCATTTGAACAACTAAAAATGAAGGAAGATGAAGATATCACGTTCACTTCACGAGTCTATGAAACAATGAATGCAATCATAGATTGGGAGAAGAAATTGAAGACCTTTAATTGTTCAAAGATACTAAGATCTCTTCCTATGAGATTCAACCCTAAGATATCAAAGACTAAAAGCATGATCGATTCAAATCGAATAAGCATGGACAAATCATGGAATTTCTACAACATATGAAATGAGAATTGAGCAGAAAATTTGATAAAAGAAGTGTTCTTCAAGTGTCCGTTAAGTAAAAAGATCAGCTAAAGAAAGGAATAAGAAGAAGGAGAATAAAGAAGAAGGGGATGTTTCAGATGATGAATAAGCGGCCAACTTCATCAAAAGATCTTAACAAGGGAACCGGGTAGGTATGAGGTAAGCTCCCTTTAATTTGTTTTAATTTACATTTTATTACTATTTTGCTAACAAATGTCCTCTGTTGGGTGAAAGAGAAATGGTGAAGGTTACTCTGGGTGAAAATAAACATATAAAGGAAAAGAACTACAAAGAAAAGCCAAGAAAAAGTTGGTATATTAAAGAAGACATTCCATCGTTGATGTTGATGAAGTCAAGGATAGAGATGTGAAGAGTTCTATTCGAGGAGAAGATCGGACAAAGAAGACTTGCATAATATGAAGAAGTCAAGAAGAATGGAATAAAGAAGAATTAGCGAGTGGTTGATCGAGAAGAATTAATGTAAGCCATAGAAGCGATTAAGAGAAAGAAGAAAACAAGAAACCTAACTATACAAAGAAAAAGCGACTGAACTATAACAAATGATCATAAATTTGAAGGGTCAAATAGAAGAAGATGAAAACAATTGAAGAAGACTCACAAAGAACAACCAGAAGAAAGCCGGGATGATCATTGGAACTTGAAGCAGAGGTTGGCTACACTAAGAAAGGATGTTCAAAGAAAAATATGCATTTACTCAAAAGTTTTGGATGACATTATCAAGAATCAAAAACCTCATCATGACAAACCCAAATTTGGATACAATCAGACGTAGGCGACCAAGTCTAAAAACAATAGAGAACAAAATAAATCCAAAATCCAAAGAGCTAGCAGAAACAATTAAAGATGATAGGAAGATATACAAGGAAGATTATATAGGACACCCTCCACCAAGAAGATTCATAAATCACCATAGATAGGCCCTCAAGAAGAAAGGAAGGATTCATAAGAGCACCTCCTAATATCTTCAACCCAGGCATAACCATATTTTTGTCTATGTTTATGCATGTAATATGGTTTGAGCAAATCTGTGGAATTACAGAGCTAATGAACAGTGAAGTTAATAACAACTTTGATAGTTGAAGCATAAAAGGATTATTCAAGGAGACCCAAGGACAAGAAGGAGTCACAATATCTGAATATTTGAGAATTGAAATGAATGCCATGTAACAATTTCGGCCATTACAATATGATTGTAGAACACCCCAAAGAATCCGGACAACAACAAATGCTCACGCATAAGAACCTTTGTCAAACATGATAAGAAAGCAAGATCAAGATAACAACGAAGAATTCACAAAATACTCTGGCACAAGACAAACGTAAGAAACATGGTTGGTATGTTGGACAAAGGGATGTTCAAAACACATGATAGGTGACAAAGAAAATTTCATTATCGATTCAAAAAGAAAAAAATGGATCACTCTCCTGAAACATAATCCATCCAAAATCATTAGAGAAGGCATAATCTGAATTAAACAAGAAAGGGCACAAATTTTACCCAGAAGATAAGGAACATAATCTTCTATGAGTCAAATGTGTGACCAAGGTTTAAATTACTTTCTATGCGCGGTGAGATAAGAAAAGAAGTCTAGGGAATTATCGAGCATAAATGAAGAACTTCGTAAACAACATATACAGGTTAAGTGAAATTGGAATGAAAAGTGTTGTCTAGGAAAGGAAGATAAATTTTGGCTATGGAATATAAGAATGGTTCACATTCATTTTGATAACCTTTGTCAAAGTCAGCAAAGAGAAGGTGACAGAAATGTCAGATCATCAGTAAACCAACTAACACTTTATAAATTGTCAACAAGGAAAGCAAACAAAGACTGTTCAAATAAAGGAATATCTAACAAGATCATCGAAATTTTTCACACCCATCTAGTTGATCCAACTACAACAAAGGGCTTAAAAAGGTGAAAAATACTTTATGTTATTAGTTGATGATTATTAAATAATGATTGCAATTTGCTTTCTCAAGAACAAGTCGAAGCTTTGAAAACCCTAAGATCTACAAGGAAATGGTTGAAATGATATGGATTCAAGAATCAAATTTTTGAGATCTGGTAATGGAGGATATTTCACTTCAAGGAATTTATGGACTACTATAGTAGGCACGGAATAAAGGCAATTTTCTGCTATAGGACTCCAACACGGAGTTGGTTGAAAGAAAATGATAGTACATGAAATGGCTCGAATAATGATAATGGATTTTCATAAATTGATGGATATATTTTGACATGGGAAGGGAATACGTTAAGCCACATCTGTATATAATGCTCAAAACAACATCGAGAAACCTTGCTGAGCTATGGAAAGGAAGACCAAGAAATGTGGAAGGCGCACTTCAGATGGAAGCAATGCTACATCAAAAGAGAAGATGGCGAAACAGGAAAGTTTGACTCTCGTGTGAAAAAAAAGAGTACTTGTTGGTTAATAAAGTAAAATTAAAGCATACAAGTGTTACAATATAAGATTGAACAAAGTTGTGGAAAGCATCAATGTAATAATTCATGAAACAAAGCAACACTTATAATCAAGCGAAGAAGAAAACAAATCAATGGAACAACTTTTCAAGAAGAGGATGAAAAAGTAGAAGAGGAAGATGAAGATAAGAGAACTGGCTGTGGCGAAGAGCAAGTCTTGAAAGCATTCCAAAGACACCTGTAGGCAAACGAGCGTCGGCGAATCATCCTGATCGACATTACCGAAGTCGAAGATGCATGGGTTGAGACTAGAAAAATAATCCGTTCACCGTAACAAACACACTTAGCACTCTTATCTACAAATGAAATCCAAACTGCTTTGAAGAAGCCATTAAGGATGAATTTTGGAATAAGGCCATGGATGAAGAATTGGATGAATAGAGAAAAATGATGACTCGAATTGGTTCCAAGACCAAAGAACAGAATGTGATCTATCAAATGGGTTTCGTGAATAAATTGAAATGAAGATGACAGTTACAAGGAACAAAACGATTGGTATGTAAACATGTATCAGATTATGAATCGATTTCTTTGAAGACATTTTCCCCAGCTGAATGGAAGCTAAATCCGCTTACTTTAGCCATGCATGTCTAAAAATCGTTGGCTAAAGCATACTCCATGGATGTAAAATCACCTTTCAAATGGGGAACTTCAAAATAGGTTCACATTGAACAACCGTAAGGGATTTCACTGTCTAGAACATAGACTATGTACGTAAATTAAAGAAGGCCTTGTATTGTCTAAATCAGGCTCCTAGAGCATGGTAATGTAGACTGGATAAGTATCTGTGGTGGGTAGGGTTCAAAAAAGGATGTGTAGACATCAACCTCTACATAAAGGCAAGTCAAGGCAATATTTTATTAATTGAAGCCATGCTGATGATATTATTTGGTATTGATGATGACAAAGCTGTCAAAATTCCGGTAAAAAGACATGAACGAATTTGAAATGTCATTAATTGGAGAACTATCCTCTTTCTGAGACTTCAGATACACCGTAAAGGAAACCGAGGAATTTTTATTTCAAACCAAGTATATTAGAGAAATCCTAAGAGGTCTCAATGGAAGATTGCAAACCGCCATCACTCCCTACGCAAAACCAGCTGTAAGAGTTGAGAAAAGACATGACGGAAGTCTGCTACATCAAAATACAATACATGTCAATAAAATCACATGAAGCGATGTTAATCCCACCAAATGCAATGCATAAAGCCGGACGTAACGACTGCCATCAGCGAATCACATGCATTGAAGCAAAGAAGAGGATTTCTCTGATATCCCTCGCAGGAAAGAAGAGCTCGAATATGGCATCCAAAGGAAAGTGCTGATTCATCACTATTTCCCAACACGATGCAGATCAGCGTGCTGTGCTGATGACCCACCTGCCAACTGATGGCTCTACTTAGGTGTGAGCAGTTTGCATCATGGCTAAGCAAGAAACAATAATATCTCATCCATAGTCGAGGCAAGAGTATAATAAAAGAGAAGCCACGTCATACAATGCGTCCTTTGGATGAAACAAACTCTGACGTATATACACATGTTGAGCATGATGAGCTCATTCCAATATGTTTTGCGATACCATGCCATCAAGATCTCAAAGGACCCGGTGACACACTCCAATACGAAGCACATCCCAATCAAGCATCACTCTATGGAACAACAAGCCAAGAAAAGAACACCGAGTTGAGTATGTGGGCACAAAGAACAAGTCGCTGACATCTTTACAAAACCATTTCCACGAGAAGCCTTGAATATCTTCACCAAAGACTTGAGCATTTCTACTCCAAAATGAATGTTTTTAATGCTTATTTGAATTTTTATCTTATATGTATTATATGTACATGAGGGACCACCATAAGAGGACAGGGGCCTCACTGGAGTGGCCCCGGATGGAAAGATACATTTTCCATTGATGACAAAGGGGGAGACGACGTGATGTAGAGGAAGAAGGCATGGTCTGGGGAAGATTTTATCATCAAATGAGGATAGAAACAAATTTATCGTATTTAGAGGATAGAGGCATGGTTCCGTGGGGAGCATGAGTGATATGATTTCATTATTGCATCGTGAGTGTTGCCATCAATGCCAAAGTGAGATTAGCCGACAAGGTTGTTGTTTGTCACTGATGTCAACCCTTGAAGAAACTCCCGTAGCACAAAGGTCGGTACTAGACCCAAGATTGTTTGATGTAAAGATGACTCATTATTGTCTTGTCATGTTGATAAGAAGTAAATATGGATGAACTCCAAAGTGGTCCCCTGAGCAGGAAAGCCCTCATATGAAGACGCTTTGCAGAGTAAGAGAACCCCATGCTTAATTGTGGAATAATGAGATGAAGGACAATGAATTTTAGGTAACCATCCTAGATGGATAGTGCTTGTCATCCATTTCCGTGGTAGTGGAACATCACATAACCACTCAATGGTTAGAGATTTATGACCATGAGAAGTTGGAGACCCCAGTTCGGGTAATGGGCCCAAGTTTGTTTGATGGATAACAAAGATGAGTTATGATATATTTTCAACAATACTATTCTATATGGAGGCATATTTCATTCCATTGGTGGTAAGGAATGCTCACATACCCTCACGGCTTGAGAGTTAAGTGGTCTTTACGGTTGGAGGACCCTCATATGTCATCTAGAAGCCCAAAAGGTCAAAGTAGTCGTATGGTTTAAGAGATTTTAAAAGGTAAATAATAAAGTGAGGTAATGAGTGTATTATAATTTCGAATGAATACAAAATAAATTATTTCGCAATTTAATGAGAAATTAGAAGGGTTAACCCTAAAATAAGGAAAGTAAATTAAGATGATTATAGAAGATGTTTTTATGAAGCTATTGAGAGTATAAATAAGAGGCAAGGCTCTCTCATTTTAATCACACTTGAGCATATTGAATATCTATAGGGTGTTTGAGGTAACCAAGGATATCTAAGATGAAATGAGGGAAGGTGAAGAAAGAAGGCGGAAATGCAAGGAAGGATAAATTCTTTTGATGGTCCTTTGTTGTATATTATTTACGTGTCATCTCCACCATTTTCTATAAAAAAATTTCTATAATGCTTCAGACTGTAAAATTTCTACAAGTCATTGAGGAAAAATATCAAAGTATCTATGGTAAACATTCATCTTGTATCATTGTATTTTGGAGTTACACTCTCAGGAAAATAGTTTGTTGTTGTCCTAAAACTAGTCAAAAACAGTGTTTCTGTAAAACGCCATAACTTCATAACATATCCAAAATTCAAAGGAAAAAAATGTTGGTTAGGGTATAGTCTTAGTGCATGTTTTTTCATAGTTTCAAATAAATTCAACAAACATTCCACGTGGGGCACGCTTCACAAGGTCACTCTCTAGAATGTCGTAATTTTAGCAAGGCATGTCATTTTTTTGCTATAACTCCTTTCGAGAGGTTCCAAGTAAAGGACCTGATGAATTGCATAAAACACACCTAAGAACATTGTGTATAAGCTCTCATCTTCATACACGTACAAAGTTATGATTTCAAGTTAGGGTTGACTAACCAAAACTAGGCCCGTGAGACCAAAGAAAAGTTTGATGAAAATGCTAGTCTCTTGTCGTATGAAGATAAGAATACTTCAGGTGAATGTGATCACATACACCGTGTCTATTACGTAGAGCTAAATCAGATTTGGATGATGAAATTTATGAGGGGATTTTGGTTGAGGCAATACGTTGAGGCCAATATTGAGACAAGTAGTTGATGAGTTGGTACACATAAATGAGGTGTATAGTTAATGATGTTCTCGTATTACTGATGAATATAGTTGATGAGTAGCTGACACATGATTGGTACATACTTCTGGCACATGGTTGGATGCACTTGTTTATGGTACGTGTCGATCATAAAGTTATTTGGTACGCCATGTTGATGCATGGTTGATGCATGTTTGATGCATTTTTTTTTTATGGTACAGTTTGATTTCATGTTGATGCATGGTTGATGTTTGGTTCAGATTTATTGGTACACACTTTCCAGTGTTATATTTCATAGTGATAGTGTGGAAATGATTCCATCATTCTACTTACTCAAGGCGGCGATCGTGGCAAGGATAGGTGGTTGTATTTCACCCTCCTCAGGTTGTAGCCTGAGAACAGGTTGTAGCCCTTCCGTTATAATGAATTGGGGAGTTGAGTTTCCTGCCAGAAGCTCCGAGAAACTAGTTGAGCCTTCTAGTTGCAAAATTTTAGAAAAAAGGAAGTTGTGCTTCCAATGAATGTAATTCAAGACATATAAGAAAAGTATTCTCAGGATTTTCTCCTGATTTGTTTCCAAGCATAAAACAATCGGTTTACCGTGGTATGTGTATGTTTGTTCATTTGTTCATTGCTTATTTACTCTACAGTTATTGGATAATAATGCTTCATTGATATAACACTTGGATTATATGGTTAAAAAGGATTCAATTGCTCTATTACTGATTCACCCCCCCTCTCAGTAATCCAATGGAGACTATGTTCAGGGATCGGTCCCTGACGTGGTATATGAAATATAAGGTTATTTTCCTAGAAGGACAGGTGATGTCCCTAGAAGAGATCAAATAGGATCTACTTCGGAAATTTCAGAAGTCGAAGTCAGAGTCCCAATGCATTGCAGAGATTAAGGAAATCAAACAGAAAGATGGAAACCTTGTCTGGGACTATGACCAGCAGTTCAAAATCTTGTTGGATAGGCTAACATTCCAGATCCAGGACATACAACATAGAGAATATTTCATTTCATGGTTGAAAGATATGACCAAAGCTAAATTTGTGTGTGAACATGTGTGTTTCACTACATGTCGCTCAGAAGGGCATCGACGAGACACATTCCCGGTCCTTCTGAATTATGTGGCGACTAGTGCGCCATGTCTATTTCCCTCTGGACAGTCGGAATAGTGTAAAATATGTTGATAGTGGGGCCATGTTCCACCCTTCTTCCCCACCCTACAAAAAAAAAAATTAACAAATCACACCCTTTCTATGAATTTTGTAAATCCATCGGCCACGATATCAACAGTTATCGCTCCCTTCAAATGATGCAAGATAACACCTGGGATGCATTTCAAGTGCAAGAGGAAAAAAAGGGTGTTGAGTGTGGGGCTGACGACAGATATGGATATCAAGGAGGACCTCGAGGTGGGTATGGACACGAACAAGGCCGAGGATATGGTGGAGGAGGAGACATACCCCCCACATTCTTCAATTGTAGTGAGATTGTTCATGTATCACAGTTATGCACTAAGCCATGCGTGCTCTGCACATACTGTTATAGTCCCAAACATGTCACTGAGTATTGTTTAGAATTGTTGAAAAAGTTGGAGGACAAGAAGGGTAGCTATAATATGGTACATGTCGAGCCACGCAACAACTAGAAGAAGAAGGGAGAAGCAAACGTTTGGATAGAAACCCATGGATAGGAGAAGACAAGGGTAAATTTTGAACTCGGAGAAAGTTTAGGTCAACAAGAAGAAGGAAAGATTAGGAAGACCCCCCATCCCCCTCCTAAGTTTGACACAACTTAGCATAAGCAGTATCTACGCGATGTGCAGTAAGCCTTGGAGGAATAACAAGCATGCGAGCAGTTGCAACGCTCGACTCAAAGGTCCCTTGAAGAGGAACAGGTCCAAGAGGAAGTTCAGAGGGCAACACAGAGGTCACTAGGGATCCCTGAGGAAGTGCAGTAGGTGACACAAAGGTCGTTGGAAGAAGCCCATGCGCACGAATAAATTTAGTGCGTGATGAAGAGGTCTTTGGAGGAAGCTCACATGCATGAATAAATTCAACTCATCACCCAAATATCAATAGAAGAAACATGCAAACAAACTATGTTGTGATGCGTTGAGCATGAAGCATATGAACAGTGCCAAGAAGAGTTGCAATGCATAGTGCGCACAAAATCCTTTCACAACCTCTGTCGCATGGAAGAATCAGAAGATCAAGTCAATACCTTCTTACATTGTTTTTTGTGTTTTCTAAGAGATCCAAAAGTTGTGGGCAAGTTGACTCATATGTTAACTGTTTGCATGATATACCAAGGAGAGGAGACCACCATTGCATCTCCACTGCTATAAAAATATTTATGTCGGATTAGCAAGTAGAAGTGCACTAGCCGATCATTTAAGATGATCATAGAGCTTGGTGGGTATGATATGGATGGAGTCATGTTGGATCTAGGATCCAATCTGAACATTTTACCCAAGAAGTCCTAGGAAGTGATGGGGAAACCAAAGCTGATTTGGTCACCCATTCATATTCGATTAGCTAACTAGTATAAGATATACCCCATCGGTCGGCTAGAGTAGGTGGAGGTAAATATATAAGGGGTCAAAACGAAGGCCAAATTCAAAGTCATTGAAAACATGGATGAGTCGGATCCCTACCCATCATTTCTAGGAATCGATTGGGCCTTTGAAAACAATGTAGTCTTGAAATTGAAAAAGTGTCAAATGTCATTTGATACTGACACCCTGCACATGGTCATGCCACTCGATCTGTATGAAAGTGACTACTACAATGAGCTTTTCGATAAGGATGTGCAGAGCTCAAAAATTGAGAATATCTACAAGATCATGGGTCGTAGGGAGGACTGCATCAACCCCACCGCAGACGATGAGTTAAGTTGGAGGAATGTCAAGTCATATGACATGGATTCTAAAGATGCCTTGGATAGATGGAAAAATAAACTTTATGAGGTGTCGACTAGGAGGTGCGCACAAATCTCGGTAGAAGAGCACATGAAAGAATTTGGCTCCTATCGGTATGATGGGTCAGAGCCGGTGGATGTATTAATTACATGGCTCTATGACATACCAGAATATCAACAATTCCATGCCCTCAATGAGGTGTTTGTGGTCACCTTAGCACGATGGTGGATCGTGTATCGAGAACCTTACTGATAATGGGAAATTGTGGAGGTGGATATCTGCAACTGGTTTAGAGTTAGAGAAATCACACCTCACATTACATATATTGGCGAGAGAAGGGGGTTATCCAAGAAAAGGCACAATGCATGTCGTCGATATATAACCTCCTACTGCAACCGCCCATACCCCTCTTCTCTCCCACCCGTCCTCAAATTTTTTGAAGAATTAACTCCCCTTTAGTCCATCATACCTCTCCCTCCAATGACCGACTTCATTTACCCCTCAGAATCATTCACTATCCCACCCATATTTTCCCTCCACCAGATAGATCCACATGAGATAAATCCTAGTATCGATGAGCTCCTCCATCAATGGCTACTACCAAAACCAACAGCTCCAGAACATGAAACCCCATGGCCAACAGTCTTTAAAATCATATCCTCGGAACTGCATTGCAACCCACTAGCTGTTGCCCCACCCTCATTACCTTAAAAATAACATCTAGCTAGGGTGTGCAATATCTAGGCGCGATGCCCCTAGCTGCTTCAATTCATGCATAAGTATGCCCCATTTTTATTTTGGGTTTTAGGTATGAGATCCTCATTCAACAGATTTCAATAAGTAATCAGCGGATCATGTTTATCAAGCAGATATTATCCCCAAGAATCATTGTGACTCTCGTATCAACCAGACCTTTGACAAGTTGACGGTGGCTCAATCCACTCCATTCACGCAAACAGACAAGATTGCGGGACTGCTTTCTCACCTTCCGAGATATTCAAAGCATGAGTACCCCTAACCCAAAAATAATATCATTGGGTCCTAACAGTAATTCAACCTGAGTATAGGATGGAGTTCTTGACAACAACATTTATTCACAAGACATAGCATTTTACGTTCAGCATAGTTCAACATTTATCGGTACAACATTTATTATAATACTTCATTCAACCAAGCATATCACTGGGAAAGAAAATCGACATTGGGATCTTGCCACCGCCATATTCTTCATCATATGTGATGCATCACCTCCTTCACACTTGTCACCTATGATATAAATAACCCCTCTCCCCCCCNCCCATATTCGACGGATAAATTCCTCCATGTCCTAGTCCCATCCTCCCTATCCCTTCCCCCCCTAAGTGTGATTTCCTCCACCCATCATTGAGCTCATGATTCAATTATACCCCTCTTCCATGATGTGTGCTTCACCACCCCTTCCATACCCAATTTGTCCCACACTTTTGTTCTTTCACTTCTTAATGTTGCACCAACAATTGTTAGGTAGAGATTTTACTCTACTAACTTGCCTTCTCTTCCACTGCTAAATGTTTCCATGCTTCATCACCTTCGTTAATTTGATGGGATCGGTAGTTCAACCCATTCCTTGCATCATCACCTTCATTGATGATTTCTTCACTCACCTTAGCTTCACCACCTCCGTACACACCTTTGGGACTCGCCTCTCTTTACACACCCCACACTACCGCTCTCTTCATCCATCCCTATATTAAGAGAGGCTACCACCTGTAATGGCGCAAGTTCAATTTTATTTCCTATTAATCATCCCCCGTGCACTCCAACTCCATCTTTCACTCTCTTACCTACTTCCTGAATCTTCGAACCTAAGTCGGTAACATCTCTCTCTTGCGAGCACATGTTATTGACTTGTTATTGAGGACACTTGCGTGCAATTGATCGAGTTATAGTATATGGTTATCTGTTTTGCTTATGGATTCTTATGATGATGTTGATGGGTTATGATTTATGTTGTTTGATATCTATGTATTGACAGATGCTATTGATGAGTTTGCCCTGAGTGTGCAGGACACTTTACATATTGAGGATGTCGATGGCATCAATGGACCTCATTGGACTCTAGATTGAGTCAAGGAGTGGATTGTATTGGTTTGAGTATTTCACTTATGCATATGTGACATATGATTGATTATATTATGATGATGTTTATGGATCATTGACAGTGTTTCGTTGATGGATGCAAGCTGACGATTACTGACTAATCTGACTCACATAAGGAGTAAAGGGGCCATGCACAGAAACCAGATATTGAGGGAGAGGTGTGGTAACATCCCTGTCACATCCTACTAACACTCTCGTCGTGACTCGAATTGTAGATTAACGATTACATAGTTCGATAGGTCCAAGATGTTGTGAGGGAACACTGAGACAGTCGCTCACGAAGATTTCTAAGGGGCATGCAATAAGGTGGGGTCCATATTTCTTAAAATCTCTTAGTCTCTCATAAGTTCTCCTAAATGAAGTATTGACTCCAAGGGTTGGACAACTACCAAAACCAGTCAAAGGAGAGTGGCACCCTTGGAGCACGGAGTGCGTCTTGAAGGTCACGTCACATAATTAAAATTTGAATCAAAGGTGAGTGGCACCCTTGGAGCACGGAGTGCATCTTGAAAGGCACGTCATGTAATAAAATTTGAGCCAATGAACCTAGTTGGCCTTGAAAACCTTGAGCAAATTTTTACATCTTGTAAAATCTTTAAACATTGTCGGATTTAATTAATTAATTAAGGATTGGAAATATTAATTTTAAACCCCAAAATGAAAGTCTAAGCCTATTTGAATTTAAGCCTAAGTCTAAAACTTGGTGAGATTTCTAAAACTAAAATACAAATTAGATAAAATAGGAAAAAGGGTAAACCAATTTAAGAGATTAAGAGAGATAAAATAAATCTAAAGAATTAATACAATACACGTGTGCATAAAATACCAAATTAGAATTTAAAATAAGAAATGAATAAAGCATAAAAGAATGTGTAAGCATAGAAAGGTATCTAGAGTCTAGTTAACACTAGTCTAACTAGAGAATAATCATATTTTAACTCAACTCGGTTTTAGAAAGGTGTCAGTGATTAATTGAAAATAAAGGGAATAAAGGTAGAGTCTAGTTAACACTAGTCTAACTAGAGAATAATCATATTTTAACTCAACTCGGTTTTAGAAAGGTGTCAGTGATTAATTGAAAATAAAGGGAATAAAGGGACCACTAGGAGTGATTTTAGGAGCGTTTTTAGGATGGATGAGGAAAATTAATTTTTATTAAAATAAATGTGGATTTAATTGTGCAAATTGAGGAAAGGACGACAAGTGTATGGGGGAGATAATTCTAAATTATGTTAATTGAAAAGGGAATTAATTGTAGTGTGCGGAAAATTCTATAAAACAAATGGTTGAGTTGAGAGATGGATCACACGGGTTATGAGTAATGTTATGCTGCAGAAATTCTGACTAGTTTTACTTGTGAGAGTTGGGACACCGAACTTGAGAGAGTGGTGGCTCTACCTTGCAAGGCGAGCTGGGAGCTAGAGCATTTCTAGTTGTGTGTGTGCATGGCCCCTTTGTGGCTCGGGGAGCTAAGGGGGAAGAAGATTACCCCTAGCTTTGGCTGGGAGGTATCGGTGAAGTCTCAACGGTTAGCAAACGGACGAAGGAAGAAAACGTTCGTCAAGGATCGTCATCACGTCCATCTTCGTCGTCGGTTACGGTATTTACGAAATCTGTAATTCCATTTGAATTTAATTGATATAATCTAGTATTTTATAATTGTGTAAACAGTGTGAAATTAGAAGATCAAAGGTACAAGTGCCTTGATGTTTATAAATTCTGGAAGGGGATTTTCGATTTTCACGGCCCTTGCAATTTTCTCACTGAGGTATCGAAATTATGGTTTAGTTGTTTGTCCTCTCAACCCATGTTTGATATTTTTAATGTTCGTTGTTATCCATGAATTGAGTGTAATAAATTGATGAAAGTTAGCTGGTAGGATTCTTGTCTAAGATGTTGGTGCTGAGTCGCCGAACTTACCCTTTGAAAATTGGGAGTTGAACTGAAATTCTGTTATAGTCCCTGAGATTGAATGGTAATTGGGAAAGAGAAGCACACACTGCAACTTGTAAATGCTCCTTGTACTTATTAATCCTCCTTAACCTGGTGTCTTTGTGGCAAAGGACCATGGCTGGTCCCATGGCTCTGAGCAGTTGGTATGCTTGAGTATTGTTCCCCAAAGAAATGCTTCTGAGAATGTCACGTCCAGTGAAACTCCTCTTCTATGTTTGTTTGCGAAAAAGGGAAAACGGTGGCAATTGAAACCTTAGCGAAATTTGTTGGTGAATCGTTGCAACCATGTTTTCTTTCTACCTTCCTCGCCGAACCTAAAGGTGGTTGTAAAAGCTTGGTCGAGCTTTGGATGCCCAAGAGACCAGAACTCGAAATCGTTGGGCTCATTCTAAAGGAAAAAAAATGATAGTGAATTGAAACCAGTCATCGATTCGCCGCCATCCTTCTCTCAGCGTGCAAGCACGACCGATGGGTGGTTAGCGCCTGTTCAGAACCCCCACCTTCTGCGTTTTAAAAGTAAAAAAAAAAACGAGAGCCACGACCCGCAGGCACCCAGAACCGAGTACTGCGTGAGCGCTTCTCATCCTTGTCGAATTGRAAGGCTTACACGAGATTCTGGAGGAGGCACACGATGTTCCTTTGGACTGTCGGGATAGGTTTTCATTTCAGTGGTCATTAGTTACTGAGAAATAGAGAGCTTGTTTCGAATTTCGATTCAGGTTTTGAGTTGCCCAGAAGCGACTTAATCGCAGGAACCTTGCTACTGAGGCATTTTTCGTCGATCTGTCCGACCAAAGTGCAGTGCCTGCTCAAACCTGGGCGTGGAAAGAAAAACAACTATCTGGAACTTGTTTTAGAGGTGGTCTGCGCGATGATCTTCCTAGTGTATGAAGCCTGAGCGTAGCTCAATAGTGTATGAAGCCTGAGCGTAGCTCAATAATTGATCCTTTAAATCTTACATCTTGAGCGTAGTTTTACATAGCTCAATGATTGATCCTTTAAATCTTTAAAGGGTTACGCACAAAGTTGAAGCATTATCAATCCGCTGGTTGATGGAGTTAGTTCCTGGTGTAAGAATATTTA
>SNQJ01S0000812.1:58455-194314 GCA_010110895.2 Picea sitchensis | reverse complement strand
AACCTGGTGCTGAAATTTCTGATTTTAGAATTATTTTGAGAGAAGATTAGCTTACTCTCTTCCAACATAATGAAAACATGAGCAAACGCATAAGTAGACCCATTATTTTTCCATAAATGGTGGGGTGCCAAAATCCATGGCTGAAAAAAGGTCTATTTTGATTGATTTTTATTTCACTCAGAACAGGACATCACTTTTCTAGATGCAATAAGACTTAAGTTCGATAATCTATCACGAATATGATACTGAACAAACCTGAATAACTGTCCACGTTTGTCGAGCTTCATGAGACCATGCAAGCGGACTTTGTAACCTTTTCGGAATAGCGGAAGGTATATGTCCAGCTGCTGAGTAGGAAACGCCAGTCCATGCGATCACCATAACTGGGACACCATAATCTGCTATAAAGCTTCGCATCCAAGCTGAAAATTAAGATTGCAAATATAGACATGTCAATTTATATTAAGCCAGTAGTAATCCGATTTAATTCTTAGCCCGGTCTAAGTTTCAGGAAATTTTATTTAATAGTACCTGTGCCATACCGCCATGAACGAGCTGATCTACTTTTCAATGACGTCAAGAGGAGACCAAAAGCTAAGATTAATCCAAATAAGCCGTTGGCAAAGCGCCACTGAAATTGAAATTGTACCTGTGAAGGATCTTTCCCATCGGTTATGCGAAATTCTTCAACAGCTCCCTGATAACAACAACCCAATAACTTTAGAAGTGAAAATGAGAGACAAATAGAAGCAAATTACGCTTTACATATCTGAACTTCCTTGGTTCTACTTCAGAAAAGATTGATGAGAAAATTCTTAAGACCACGAGACTGAGAAGAGGAAACTATATAGGCCTATTGATCGGAGTCTCCTTAAGCTGACGGCAAGTATAGGAGGAAATAAATTGCGAGTATAAAACATGGCCAAAGACATTGAATCAAAAGAACAGTCCAGTGCAGTGGAAGAGATCTCTGTGTCACTCATTTTTATAAGATTGAGATTTAGAGTAAAACAAAACCAACAATGTAACAAAACCCAACCTTCATTGCGACGGACCCAACTCACCTCTCATAGCTATAATTAACAACTAATTATAAAATGTGAACACACATCAACCTCAGTTACGATGTCATGCTACTATAATTGAAGAAATATTAGTGAGAGAATAGAGAAATCTTTTAAAAAAATAGTTTAATAGAATCCAAAGACACTCTACAACAACTTAGTAAGTTGTATTAGAGATATTCACTTATTATAATATATTATAATAATAATAATAATAAATAATAAATACTTAATTTGATGTAATAAAATAATAATAAAATAAAATAAAATTATTTCGTCTCTATTATATATATAAAATTTTTAATATATTAAAAATATATTAATATTTTTTAATATATTATTATTTTCATATATATTAAAAATATATTAATATTGTCCTCTGGTGACGAGTGTGTTGTTAAGTCACTCCGTGATGTTAAAGTTACCGGTTTCTCAAGCCACATATTTTTAATATTTTTAATATTTTAATATTAATGTATTAAATCAGTATAGATCCATTTTAATTTCAGATTTATGAAATCTTGAGAAAAATCAAATCTATTGACTTAAAAATAATTTTTAAAATATAAAAATATAAGAAAGTTTTTAATATTTTAATATTAATGTATTAAATCAGTATAGATCCATTTTAATTTCAGATTTATGAAATCTTGAGAAAGATCAAATCTATTGACTTAAAAATAATTTTTAAAATATAAAAATATAAGAAAGGTTAAAGGTTAACCACTTGAGAAATTTGATCTTTCTAAACACTTGATAGATCCAAAGTTAAAATGCATCTCTAAGTACTTGATAAATCCTAAGTTAAAATGCATCTATATTGATTATGTTAATTTTATATGTGGAGATGTTTGATTTATAATATTATAATAGTTTTATATAAAATTGAAGAAAATATTATTTAATTATATTAATTTTACACGTTGATAAGTTTGGATTATGATATTTATATATAAATTTGAAAAAATATATATATATATTTTACAATTGTATATTTTTAAAATTAAAATTAATATACCTTTTAAAATTAAAAAGTATATTAGAAGGAAAATTTATTTTAAATAAAAAGAGTGAATTAAAAAATAATAATAATAATTATTGAAATACAAATTAGGAAGTTATTTTTGGGAATATTGATGATGATGATTAAAGTTTACTAAAAAAGATTATATCATGAAAAATATTATCATAATCAAATTTAATAAAAAAAGATTATATCATGGAAAATATTATCATAATCAAATTTAAAAAAAATATGTAATAAAAAAAATTTAAATAACAAAAAGTTGAAAAATTATAATACAATAAAAAAAACTTAAAATTCTTATTAAAAAAAAGATGATAAACTCCAAATTAATAAATTAAAATTAATTTTTTATTATAAATATATATTAAAAAATTAATAAATAATAATAATGCATAAATATTAATTATTATTTCTAACCATTTATAAAATTATAAATATTAATAATATTTTAATTCATAAACTTGTGAAAGAGTTTAATAAGTGTTATCTTATAAACATTTTAAAAAATGTTTAATAATTTATTATCTTATAAATATTTTAAAAAATTTCATAGTAATACACAGAAAATTTGACAAAACCTTTTTAATCTTTTTAATCATAAATAAATATATTAAAATAAATTAGTTTCACAATTTATATTAACATATGCAAATTAGAAATTACCTCAAATCTTGTTAACAATTTTGTATTAGAAATTACATACAGTTTTGTATTAGAAATTACCTTAAATCTTGTTAACAGTTTTGTTTTGATGGGTTTTTTTGGTAAGGCCATTCTGTTAACAGTTTTGTATTAGAAATTACCTACAGTTTTGTATTAGAAATTACCTCAAATCTTGTTAACAGTTTTGTTTTGATGGGTTTTTTTGGTAAGGCCATTCTCGTTTAAATTTGGCTTGTTAACAGAGTTTTGTTTTGATGGTTTTTTTTGGTAAGGCCATTCTCGTTTAAATTTGGTTTGTTAACAGTTTTGTTTTGATGGGTTTTTTGGTAAGGCCATTCCCGTTTAAATTTGGTTAGATAGTAGAGGGAACTCAGGGAAATACTTAAAAATCCAAATCCAATTATATTAAAGGTTAATATATCATTTCTAAGTAATTGTCTGGATAGTAGAAGGGACTCACGGAGATACTTAAAAATCCAAATCCAACTATATTAAAAGTTAATATATCATTTCTAAGTAATTGGCTGGATAGTAAAAAAGACTCACTGAGATACCTAAAAATCCAAATCCAACTATATTAAAGGTTAATATATCATTTCTAAATAATTTTGACAGCTTAAAAACATCTAAATTTTAATTTCTTAAACTACATACTAATCCTACAAATCACTGACAAACTAACAAACAAAAAACACACAAATTACAACATCCATATACAAATATAAAATATAATATAGTAATACACCATATATACTAATTCTCATTTGCTAATTCACAAATTACAACATCCATATACCAATATAATATAGTAATACACAATATATGATAATTCTCATTTGCTAATGCAGCCTTGCTGATCACATTTCTGGTTCTACCTGATTGCTTTAGTGCTATTATCAATATAATTCTACATTAATCCACCTTTCTGTCTGTTATTTAGTAAGTTTTCATTTTCATTTGCTAATTCATCCTTGCTGATTCCTTATCGTGTAAGGCCACATTTCTGGTTCTACCTGATTGCCTTGGTGCTATTACCAATCTAATTCTACATTAATCCACCTTTCTTGCTGGTATTTTGAAGCTTCTAAGGCCACATTTCTGGTTCTACCTGATTGCCTTCGTGCTATTACCAATCTAATTCTACATTAATCCACCTTTCTGTCTGGTATTTAGTAATCTTCAAGTTTTTTTTTCATTTGTGGAAAGGTAAACAAGTATTTAGTAAGCTTCAAGTTTTTTTTTTCATTTGTGGAAATGTAAACAGTACAAGATGGTTGTTTAAAATTGAATTTCTTATGCCTTTCAAACATGTTGTACATATTTTTTTTCCAATATGTTTATTATATTGACTTTAGCAATAAGAAATTGAAAAAAAAATTACAAATCTATATTAACAAAGCATATTATTGAAAGAAATCTAACAGCTTACAGAGATAACAGAGCATGTTACTGAAATCTAGTGACACCTTAATTGCTTCCTGCAAGAATAGTATGGCAATGAGCATGCCAAACAGCTCTCCCGCTACTCTCGTGAATCTGTTTATGAGATCACATGCATTGGCGATCGCCATAACTACTAACATAATCCCTGTCCACACACATACCCTGCAAAACAAAACAAAACAAAAAAACGTAAGATCTCCTTGTCTCAATATAACATCGTCATATTTCCAACTAATGAAGCACTTTGCAATGTTTAACCTCTCATAACTGCACCGATAGGCCTATCCTACAATCTCGGTGAGGGAGATCTCCAGGAAAGATAGATTCATCTTGTTTCTCAAATCTAAGTGTATAGAGAGATCAAAGGAGATCTTTCTTACTTAATGTGTCCAGGAAAGACAGATTCATTTTTTTCCTCAAATGAAGAGAGATCAAAACCCTGTAGATGTTATTTGCATCTCAAATTATTTAACTGCATTGAAGATTGATGAGGTTTGCATCTCAAATTATTTAACTGCATTGAAGATTGATGAGGTTTGCACTTGAGTGCAAATTGGAATCATGAGTAATCCACAAATTCATGGTTTGAACAATACCTACTGATGGCTTGCTCCTGTCAGATGCGTTCAATGTCCAGAGATCAAAAACCCTATGGATGCTATTTGCGCTTCAAATTATTCAAGTACATTTGGAGATTGAGGTTTGCAGTTCAATATACTACTTCTATGCTAACATGGCGATTTTTAAGCACTCGGCCATGATTGTTTGCTCCCAGCTGGCTCAAACCATAAATGGATAAGTGAAAACCATAACTAGTCCACCCATTCATGATTCAACCCATTGATGGCTCCAATCAGTTCAGGTAATCATTAAAACTAGCATATTCAAGTGATTATAGTACAAATATATTGATGTTTGCACTTCCAAGTGATCCCTCTCAGGAAGTTTTGATTTAACCATGAATCTATGTTACTAATACCTCAATCTCGAAATGTTTTAAAGCACAAGTGTCAGTTGGACAAACATGATAAATTTACCAGCCTGCCCATGCTAAGAAGAGCGCATGACCAATCTCTCTTCTCCTCTTAGCGAAATCGTACATATACTTGTACATCAATGCAGTAGGCTCTGCCACCCCCAAAATTAACAAGGGCTGTCCTCCAAAGATCGAATGAATGATTCCACATAACGCAGTTGATGCAAGCGTATGCACGGCATTCAGTCTTCCCTCTGTTAAAACAAAAACAAATTCACAGCGTACATCAGTCGATAAAAGTTTTTCACCCTCTTCATGACAAACAGTACCCAAAAGTCTAAAATTATTACATTTCTGCAGATTCACCTGTTTCTCTCTCGATCTGCTCTCCAAAGGCTATTACAGGCAGAGCCGAAGCAAAGAAAATATAAGTGGCTGGGGCCAATATTCTACAATTCAATTCAATAAAAAAAACCATAGATCAAAACCAGGACCAAACAGAGATAATCTTAACCAACATCCCGAGATGCACAAAATAATTGAAAAACACGATTCAATTAACAAGCTCAAATAGTGGTACAATGGAGTATAGAATTGCTATATAATTGAATATTGTTTAGATTTAAACCTATATCCAGCATTGAATCCACCAATCCAGTCCTGCTTGTAGCACGCAAGCCTCCCTCTTATATCATCTGAGATGCCCCTGAAAGGCTGAAAGCCTCCTATATTCCGCATTGTCTGGAAGGCAAGTGATGAGATATAAGGCAGGACTGCTAAATAAGCCGAGAATAGTTAAACATTCCAGAGCCTCAGGGCTTATTTAAACCACCTCGCCGGCTATATGTGTCCTCGTAGTCTCATGCAGAGCTTTCACGTGGAACACCCATATAATTTATTGGGCACAGACAGCCATGGCAGATCAGGTGGTGATGAATTCTATGTCGTCCAATCCCCAGACTGGGTTGGATTTGAGGTCGTTTTAGAGGTAAAGTGCTTCCTCTGGCCCGTATATCCATGTTCATATTCCGTTCCTCTCGCTCAAAATAGATAATGGGGAGGAGAGAAAGAATAGTATGCTTCAACAACTTGCCTTCTTCTCTGGCTGTTGTGTTTTGCGGACGCACCATCACTGTAGACATAGATACTTTTATTCAGAGTCCCAATATGCTCCGCCTCGTCCGCATAACATACGGTCAGAGTCTCAGGAAAAACTGTCATTCTATTTTATCTATTAATGGGAAAACAGTCTCCTATTATAAACGATCAACGATTTTTGCTTTTTTTTCTATCCCGCTTCTTTTTTCGCGGAGTTTTTCCCGCGATCAATAAGGATCGTGCAGGGAGTCTTAAACGCAATATATATCGAAATATGAGAAGTCAAGTATTTCAAATTTTATAATGTTATTCAAGTGTTGGTTAGCTGTTTTACGAAATGGTTTGTTTTGTTGGAATTTGGCGATATAAATTTACATAAATTACTGTTGTTTGTTGTTCAGAATCTATTTTAAATATAGAAATGGATGAAAAACTTACAGGGTATTTAGATTTTACAGAAATAATCACTTAAATCTACTAATCCAACAATTTTTAAAACAATTTTTAACCAGATTTAAGACAAATATCCCCTGAAAAAATCTTCATTTCTTATAATTTTTACCCTACTACCTTATCGAAATTATCCAAATATCATAAATGTATTTCAAATTTTACAATGTATTTGGAAAAATTGTTTTTTCAATATTAAATATTGAGATTTCAAAATTTTGTACAGAGACACTCGATTTTAAGGATAAGCATATTAGATATTGAGATATTAAAATTGGGTTTGTAACATTTTATTTGAAAGGTTCCGAATGTTAAGGTTTGTTGGAAAAAATAAGGAAAATTAATAAATTTCCAGATTAAAATTATTATTGTATAATAAAAATAATTTAAAAAATGAAAATGAATTATTAAGTAAATAAGTTTAATATTTTTAATTAAATCAATTTTTTTTATAATCTATTTATTTTTAATTATTAAAATTGAAAGAGTAAAATTTTATGATTAAAATTCTTATTAATTAATTAAATAAAACTGTGATTAACAAAATTCTCAATAACTACAACTTATAATAAAAAATAATCACTTTATCCACGTCAAAATAAGTTAAAGACCAGATTTTACTAAAACTTCCAATAAACTCAAACTAATCAACTTAAGTGGAAAAAAGCAAACCCCATCTTCTTATTAGAGAAATAAAAGCCAAAACATATCTTTAAAAATTGTCACACCGTAATGTGGAATGCAACCTTGAATCACTATAAGTTATAATTAACTATTATAACTTGGATAAAAGTTACACATTGAAAATCAACCATGAAAAATACATGTCCATGTTAATGTCCACATTTTTAAATTTGATGTTGATGTGGATGGTTAATTGTAGATGTGAATTAAGAGTGGATCTTCATGCTAAAAATGAAGGATCGTTAATGGTTATTAATGGGTATATTTTTTTTTAGTAAATTCTTTATAATTTTTTATAACGAAGAATATGTATTTTTTTTTTGAGATTTTGGAGCAGTTAGATATGTATATCTGGGTGAACTTGAGTAGTTGTGTTAAAGAAGTTCCTTATCCCACAACTAAGGGGTCTCATATATCAATTTGATTTTTTAGTAAACCATGTACTTAAAGTTAGATTATTATTATTACCTTTATTATTATAAAAGTTATTACTTTTATAATATAGTATATCAATTTTTTCATTTTAATTTATTAATATTATATACATCTCTTTCACCATAAATAATAAATAATAAAGTACAATAATAATAACAACTTTATGATACATTCCATAATAGTAGGCACATTATTGTTATTTTAAATATATATAATCTTTCTTAAGTATTAAAAAGGATTGATATATGTGTGTGTGAACAACATGTAACCACAACATAACCAAGGAAGTATGAAAAATTGAGACCACGTTCATCATTTGTATTAACCAACAACATTATGACAATTTTATTCCACAAAACTCATCAAAATGGCATGAAGAAATCTCAAATAGAGGAACCCTCCTTTAAAGAATAACAAAAGATAATTGTAGATGTAGCAAGAAAGTGTCATCCCAAAGGCCCAATGGTAAGGCTAAAATAGAGTGGATTATAATTTTAGCAAGGTAAGGACTAATAGATGTAAGCAACGACAATGGTAGAATATTGAGACAACATATTTTGGTTTGTTCCGTGTACTCTCATGTTTGCAAAGGCAAAAGATTGAATGAGGATGAGATACTTGTAAGATGCTAGTATGGTGAAGGGAAAACACAAAAAATGAAGAGAAAGAGGGAAACTCACAAAGTGATTTTAACAACAATTTATCACAGAACTTTTTATTCATCTTCATTTCTCCTTCTTATACATGGTCTTGTCAAAAAATACGATGTCTTGACATAAATCCTTTCTCCATTCATTGTTGGGAATTTCAAGATACCTCATACCAATTGAACATTATTTAGTTGGAAAATAATTTCCAATATATATAGAAAAGTACCATTTTTTGAAGGATAAGAGGGCCTTAGTGGGGCCTATGGAACTTGTTGATGTGGTTGTTGGGCCTTTTGACATTGGGCCAATACTCCTAATATTTGATCCATGTGGAGACCCACATTGGTTGTGATTTTTTTATGACCCAAGGGGGGAATATATAGGGTTAAATGTATATGATATAACCCCAAAGGGGGGAACACATGGAGATAAATATACATGTAATGTGTAAATATTTATGTAATAGGGTCAGCCTAATGGTAAAAGGACCTCATGTGTAGGTGTAAATAGGTATATATAGAGATCATGTATGCATTATTGTAGACATGTGAATTGTGATGTATGAATGTATTTGGTTATGTGGATGACATTATCTTATTCTTTAAGGAGTTATTGTGTAACTTATCTATCTTGGAGTTGTGTTCCACACTCACATTATGTGCATGGTGTGTACTTATGTTCTGTTATGATAATTTGAGCATTTGGTTCATAACATTTGGTATAAGAACATCGATCATAGGGTTTTGCTTCCTCGAGGAAGACATCTTGGAATTTTCGCTATAACTGTTTTGGGGGGTCACTTCAAAAAGTGAAACTTGGAGGTTGTTTATAAGACATATAAGGGTACATGTGCTACTGTTGATGTTTGAATCTGTTAGGATCGAAACAACAACCTCACGAGGATTAAAAAAACCCCTTTGTTTTTATAGAGGTAGTACTCTTCTGTAAAACAATTTAAAGATCTATCTTTAAGTGTCTTGGGACTTTAATATATAAATGGGGAATTGTAAAATAAAAATTCCAAAATATTTATCATTCAAGTAAATAAGAATAAGAAATATACACACTAAGGATTCATGTGAAGTGGACCAAGAATCTCTATTCATGACACTTGCAAAAAGTAAAATAAATAACAGATTTCAGAAAATAATCAAATGATCCTTACATTCATTGTTGGACATGGTGTTATGTTGTCATTGATGTCAACAAGGGTTAATATGGATTTATCATCCAGACAAGTACTCAACTATACCATTTGCAAGAGATCTTTGCAAAGAGCATTAAACTCTAGTGAAGCAGATGGAGTAATGAGAAGACTAAGAAGGTGGTTTTTTATTCTGAGATATACAAGGCTGAAGTTGTCCCATAGAAATTAAACAAAAAAGATCAAAATCTGGTGCTCAAATAAAATACAATAATTGCATATCAACAAAGATCAAAAGGAACATGTTCCAAATCTACCCAAGATTCTATTCTCTATTTCTTATAATGATCGATGCTCTGATCATTATAAGTGTGAAAGTTACAGGAATTGACACTAAAGAACGAAGAACAATGTTGATCGTTGGATAAAAATAAGAACATGATCGGACGGAGGAATCAACAGTGAATGGTGAAGAACGAGGTTGATTGATAGACGATCGTTGGATCAAAATGAAACCACTATACGATGACTTGGATCTTTTTCCACGAGGCCGCTGCGCACCTTAAAAAAATTCTAAGTATCATATTCTATCGGTCAGACTCATATAAAGAATCACTTAAAATTTTCAAAGTATAGGTTCATTATGTAGGTAGCGAAAGATAGGCGTGCATTTTGATGACACTCAAGAAGACATGTGACTCTGTGACTCTGTGACTCCACAAACCTGAGAAGAATCACTTAAAATTTTATCAGTATAGGTTCATTATGGAGGTAGCGGAAGTTAGGCATGCATTTTAATGACACCCAAGAAGACATGTGAGTCTATGAGTGTGCAAGTATAGGTTCATTATGGAGGTAGCAGAAGTGGGGCATGCATTTTGATGACACCCGAGAATACATGTGAGTCCACGATTTCGCGAGTCCACAAACCCGACACATAAAATAATTCTAAGTAAAAAGTCCATGCTTGAAATAAATGAGGATCGTCCACTCAATAGTTGATTAAATCCAAACGATGGATCTATCTAAAGCGCCTAGGAAATCCATGATCGTCCACTCAATGCCTGATTAAAACCCAATCGTCAAATGCAGGTGCAATAAATACCATGGGAGGTTCAGATCTAATCATTCATCAGGACGATAGATCTATGGTGGTGATGTAGTGCACATCGCCAAAGGGAGAAGAGGTTAATGGGAAGATTAGCATATGCGTAGGTGGTTTGTAAATTACCACGGTAGACACGTGGTAGCATCCTTTGAACGCGGATACCCCGATAGCGGGCTTCTAAAACCATTTTGATCACTTGTGCCACTAAGAGGGATACCATGAGTGAAAATACGCTTAAAAAGGCTCAAAATATGAAAACCATTGAAAGGAAAATACTCAAAGAAAAAGTGCTTGGCTTACCAGTGCAAATTAAGAACATGACTATTAATTTAAAAAGATATTGAAGAAAAAACCTAGCTCACTCGATTACTTAAAAATAATAATAATCAAGGAAGAAACTTGTTATTAAAACAACATTATTATTAAATAAATGAAGAGATGCAAATGATACATTATTATAAGACACATTGGTTCAAATTTTATACATGTTGAAAGACTATATAAACCAGAAAATATGGTGGAAGGAAGGTGTCTCTATGGTCTAATTCAGAAGATCAAAACACAGACAGAGTCCAAGGAAGAATGTGAAACATTCACATGAAGTGAGGGTGGAAGGGAGGAATAAGGGAGGATTGGATTCCTCTAAAGGTTGAACCATGAAACAGGGAGTTGCATCTTCCTTGAGTTGGTGCTTGAAAACAAGAGGATTGGATTCCTCTACAGGTTGGAGTCCGATCTACAGGGAGTTGGTGCTTCATCAAGTCGATGCTTGGAAAACAAGGGATTGGTGTCTCCTTGAGTTGGTGCTCAAAAGAAGAGAGATTTGTGTATCTTACAAAATGTAACTTGTAAATGAAATATAATTTTTATGATTGTTACAATTAAAATTCAGAGTTACGTACATTCTTGTTGATAAATTGTTATAAATTAATAAAGAATTAATTTAATTTGATAAAAACAAGCAATATTGATTCACCCCCTCCCCCCCCCCCCCCCCCCCCCTTCAGTATTGAACAACATTCCAACAATTGGTATCAGAGCAAGTTCCTTCACCATAGTTTAACCACTTGAAGGCAGATTCTGAGAAATCCAATGGATCAACAAGAAGGAATGTCCTCCAACAGAGCACCATTGTTCAAAGGAAATGACTATTCATTTTGGTGCATAAGGATGAAAAATTATTCGATGAATCTTGGATGTGATGTTTCTCTATCTGTGGTAAATGGTTACACTCCACCAACTACTGGACCTTTAGATGTTACTGCAAAGAAACTCTGCAATGATAATTCAAGGGTTGTTAATGCAATTCTGGGTGGATTAGCAAACCCCATATTTGTAAAAGTGATGTATTGTAAATCAACAAAAGAAATTTGGGAAAAACATGAAGTCATCTATGAAGGAGATGGAAAAGTTAAGCAAGAAAAACCTCAAACATACAAAGGGAAGTTTGAGAGTCTGAAGATGAAAGAGGAAGAAAACATTGCAGAATATTTTCAAAGAGTGGATGAAATAGTCAGTTTAATCAGAGCTTTAGGAGAAGAGATAAATTACAAAATTATTGTCCAAAATGTGTTGATATCATTACCAATGAGATATGATGTCAAGGCATCTACCTTGGACTATTGAGAAGACCTTGACAAACTTACAATGGATGAACTTCATGGGATTCTAATAGCCTATAAAATGAGAACCCGGCAAGAAAAGTCATCAAAAAGGGAAACAACCTTCAAAGAATCAAAAGAAACAAAGGACCATGAGCATGTGCCAAATGAAAATCACTCAGACATATCAAATAAATAAGAGGCTAACTTTATAAGGAAACTCAAGAAAGGGTCTAGGAAATACAAAGGGAAGTTACCCCTCAAATGTTTTAACAGTGGAAAAGTTGGACATTTTTCCTCCAAATGTCCCTATCCAAAGCAAGAAGAGAGTGATGATAAAGAAATTCAAAATCATAAAGAACCTAAGAAAAGAAAAATTGGAAACAAGAAAAAATTCTACTCCAAAGAAGACAGTAGTTCATCTGACATGAGTGAAGATGACGAGACAAAACTTTTGTTTATGGGCATAGAAACTCAAAATAATGTTGTTGATGATAATGAAGAAAAATATAAAGTTGAAGGAGAAGTAGACCTTGAAGGCAAACTTATTGGTGCTCTTGAAGAACTGAGGAAATATAAAAAGAAGAACAAATCATTAAGAAAACAACTACTAGAACATGAAGAAAAAAAATCAAGAGAAAATGAAGTTTTAATAACCATCAAGGAATTAGAACAAATCATTATTGACTTGAAGACTCAACTCCAAGAATCCAAAAGAATTCAAGAGGTCATAATTAAACAACTCAATGAAAAGCAATTAGACTGTGAAAAGCTAGAGGCTAAAATTGTTTTTCTAAAAAGAGAACTTGAGAAAGGAAACAACCAACAAAGATTTGAAAACAATGAAAAAATATTGGATGATATTCTTAACATTCAAAGATCATCAATCAATAAGTCAGGACTAAGTTATGATCAAAATAATTCTAACAAAGGATCTAACTCTACATCTAAAAAAACTGACAAAAATCTGAAAATTTATGCAACTGCCCTTCAAAGCTCTTTCAAAAAAGAAGAAAGCAAAATAAAGATAGATTCTAATCAACAGAACTACGCTCTCCCTTAAAAAGAAAATGAATATAGAAAGAATAAAACTACAATAAGAACTCCTCCAAAAAGGTATCAATGTCTCTTTCTTGGCTATTGTTTCTCTTGCAATAATTTTGGGCATAAAGCATTACATTGTAGAGCTTATGGACAATACAATCATAAAAATGTTCAAAAATATGGTTATAAGAACAACAAGAATAATAATAATCAAGAGAACATAAACTATAATTCATTCTCTCCACTGCAAAATTACAATGTTGAATGCCACAAATGCAACAATTATGGTCACAAATCTAGTGATTGTAGACTACTAAAGCTTCGCATAAAAAAATTCAAAATTCAAGAAGAAAATCATAAGAAGGCACGGAAAGAAAAACAAATGGAAGAAAAGTAAACAGAGTGTAAGGTAGCCTTATATGTTAAAGATAAAAGGATTCAATGGTATGTTGACAGTGGATGTTCAAAACATATGACTGGAGATAAAGACAAATTCCTTAGTCTAAAAAAACAAAGAAAAATGAAGTGTTACATTTAGAGATAATGTCTCCGCCAAGATACTTGGAAAGGGCACAGTGAGTCTAGGAAATAATAAAGCTAAAGCATAAAATGTGCTATTAGTTGAAAATCTGAAGCCTAATCTCCTTAGTGCGAGCCAAACTTGTGATCAAGGACACATACTCATATTTGACTCCCAAAAATTTGAAGTTAGAAAATAAGACTTGGGAAAACTAGTGGTTGGTTCACCAAGGACACCAAACAATGTTTATATCTTAAACATAGAAGAAGAAGAAAAATGTTGCATGAGCCAAATAGATGAAAGTTGGATATGGCACAAAAGAATGAGACATATAGGTTTTGACAATTTAATAAAAGTCAATAAAAAGGAAGTTGTGAGAGATATGGCAAAGATTATTAAACCTTCAAACTCTATTTGTAGGCACTGCCAACATGGAAAGCAGACAAGAGTAATATTCAAGACAAAAGAATATTCTACATCAAAACCATTAGAACTTGTCCACATTGACCTCTGTGGACCAACAAGAACTAAAAGCATCCAAGGTGAACATTACTTCATTTTATTCATTGATGACTATACAAGGATGACTTAGGTATATTTTCTTAAAGAGAAATCAGAAGCATTCAAAAAATTCAAATCCTTCAAAGCACATGTTGAAAATGAGACTAATCTCAAAATCAAGTGCCTAATATCAAAAAATGGAGAGGAATTTACCTCAGATGAGTGTTACATATTATTTTGGTCTCCCCAGTGATCCATTGACAACATGTGTTCATGTTCCCAAAAAGATCATTTCTTCATGAGGAAAGTGACTGACTTTCTCTTCTCAAAAACCCTATTAAGGAAGGTCATCGCAAGTTGCACCATGCTCAGGGTGCGACGATGTCTGGTCGTCGCCCTTTGCTATAAAACTGGCATGCGATGTCTCCCCAGGCTGCTCTATAGCTAGGGTGCGACGATGTCAAAAGACTAAGAAAAGGTCAAGTTTCACGAAGGTTCTAGAAGGGGATCTTCTAGACTATGAGGTGGCATCCATATGGTTTGGATCTTACTCGCTTCTCTGATTTGGTGGGATCATCCTAATCTCTTTAACCATCTCTCTCTCCCTTATATAAAGAGGGATTTATGATGGAAAAGGCTAAGGTTGATTCAAGCAAGATTCATATTGAGTAGGCTAATAATTAGATGAGGAATTTTACTTCAGTTCATACTTGAGAGCTTCATTTCAGTTTGTCAAGTCAGTGTGGATATTATTCATTCAAGATTGGAGAAAGTGTGTGTGTTGGAGAAAAGGGTCATCGGAAGGGGACCTTGCAACATCAAGGCTTTGGTTGTAATCTCCACTTTCATTTTAATATGATACAGTGATATGTTTCTTTCCCATAAAACTTGCTTTGTTTTATTATATGATTCCTTGATCGCATGCATAAGTTTTCATTGAGTATATTATATTAATTTCACTTTGGTTGGCTTGTGTTCCCTTGCAGATTCAATATCATAGGAGCACCAGAGTGAATCTAGGACGAGGACGGCAAGAGGAAGCGATATTTAAATGGTATGTTGCCTCTCTCTTGTTAGATAGTAAACTCAATGATCAGAGCTTAGGGAAAGAGTCATATTTTGTTCTATTTTGTTCTAGATCTAGGTGGATCTAGGGAGATCTGTTTATGTCTGCATTTACTGATAATTCCCATAACAATGAGTTTTGTGAAACTCATGGAATTAAAAGACACTTTTCAGCTCCAAGAACTCCTCAACAAAATGGAGTAGATGAAAGGAAAAATAGAATTGTGATCCAGGTGGATATCATTGGCCACCCACCTCTTCCAGATGGCTCACATACAACTTTCATCTTGCCATTTACATTTTCTATCTTGGTAGTTGTTTTCTGGCTTTTCGGATCCTAAACTTCTGGGGTCGTTTTGAGGCCATAAACAAATTTTTTTGGGCCCACCACAGTCACAGAGTAGGATTTGCATAGAGTGTGGTGGAATAATGTTTATTCCTTATATAGACCTTTCAAATGAGCTATCATGCGCCTAAAACAAAGATCGTGTGAAAAAGTTATGACCTCGGGAAGTTGATGTACCAACTAACCCCATTGGGGCCCACATGACTTTTGGCGCTTCATTTCCTAAGGTTAGGTTTTTGGATGTATAGGGTTTTATGTTTACTTATGGATGATAAAAATGCATGGAGGACTCATTGTAATGTGCTCAGACGAATGCGTGTAGCCGCCACATCTCTTCTCAGAGATTAGCTACCACCATTCGAGCAAGATTGTTTTCATTCTGCATTTTACAATGTCAATAGATTCATTATTTGATAGAAGTTAAGTTCCATTGTTTCTTTGTTATTGTTCTCTGTATATCTATGTTAATGTTATATATTTGTGTTCCATTTCATTCCGCTCATAAATATGAATCAGTGGTATCAAAGTGGTCTTCTCTTCATTTGTTCCCCTATACATGTCCCCAACGAGGTCGAGGTATAAGCAATTGGAACTCAAACCAGTTGAGTCTTTACAAGATCGGCCTCTCTTAACTCGATGGTCGCCCATGGGGGAAGAAAAGAGAGACTATGGGATAGGATATCCCTTTAAATTGTTGCTTTAGGAATCCCTCTCGTAATGAAGGAATGAGATGATGGATAACTTTGCACAAATCCTTCGACAAATGCCAACATGTGACACATCTACCTCAAGCGGAGGTGCCACCCCTTTCAAGGTACAAATCAATTTTTATATTCCTATATTTGAAGGTCAAATATATGTGGATGTTGTAGACAAATGATTAAACCTTCTAGAATGGTATTTTTATGTCCACAACTTTTTTGATAGAGAAAAAATTACATTTGCGCTCCTCAAGGTCATCCCCCATGTCAAATATTGGTGGGAGACTTCCTATGAGCAAAAGGAAATAGAGGGATCTACGTTATTTGTAGTTGCACCCACTTGGGGTTCCTTCAAGGATGTTATTAAGGAATAATACTACCTTGTTGGAATTTATGACAACTTATATACAAGATGGACCACACTACGACATGATAGGGACCAAACAGTGCCAGAGTTCACCAATGTATTCCATACCTTGCACACCAAGATAGGTATCAAAGAATCTGAGTGACATTTGGTGCTCAAGTACCATGATGGTTTGCATAGATACAACCAGACAAAAATGGAGTTTACGTACATTTATTCCTTGGGCACGACCTATCAATATGATGTCAAAATCAAGTAGAAGCTTAAACATAAGATGCGATAATTTGGGTTTGCAAACCCCTCACAACAGAAGCAGGGAAAAGGTGGCCCCAACCCGCAAAAAAAAGGGCAGATAAAGGATGGAAAACCTTAGGAAAACTAGTCCAAACCACAAACAAAGAATCACAATGGGAAGACGAAGAAAGACACTAGGAAATGGTGTGAGTTCCATAAGATCCCCTGGCATAACACCGTTGAATTCTGCTCAAATCAATCATTGGTGGTCGAGGTGAAAGCCTCTGAATCATATGCAACCTATGACTCTGAGTCAGAACTAGAAAAAGGGAGACAGATCATTGATGCAGATCCCAGTGTCGTCGTTGCTACCACCACCAAGATCCAACCCAACGAACCCAATGAACTAGAGGAAGGTAAGTGCCTCTTTCATTCACAGATGTGGGTGAAGGGTACTCCGTTGCACTTCATTGTTGATAGTTGTAGCCAAAAGAACCTCATCTCAGCAAAGGTCATCAAGCAGTTGGCTCTGTCGACTTCACCACACCTACAACCGTACACCATCGGATGGATCCTCTAAGGAAGCGATCTTCGTGTCATCCAAAAATGACGCCTAACCTACGACATCAAGCCCTTCAAAGAATAGGTATTGTGTGATGTCGCTTCCCTTGAAGTTTGTGATGTTCTTTTGGGCGAACCTTATTTATGGAAATGTCAGGTTGTATATGAGTATAGGTCTCGTAGTGTTATTATTACTTTGGGCAGAAAATTATACAGGATACTAGAGGTAGTCCCATCTATCGCCATTTCCTTGATCTCTGTCAAGCAATGCGGGAAGGTCATCTCAAACTGAAAATTTTGTCTTCATCGTGATTCGTGCTCAAAGTGAGCAGAAGGTTGCAGCCACAACCATGGCCTCCGCAACAGGTCTCTCCACGAAGTAGAAGCAAGTGGATAAGTTCATGGAAGAATACAAAGATATATTATCCTCACTCACTCGGGTACCTATGAATTATCAAGTCAAGCACTCAATCGATCTGACCCCCAGCGCACCACTACCCAATGGGCTAGTCTGTTGTCGCTCTTTGTCAGAAAATGAGGAAATCAAGTGCCATATCCAAGAGCTTCTCAAAAAGGGGCACATATGCCCAATCCCATCACCTTGTGGAAGCCCAATTGTGCTTGTGTAGAAGAAATATGGGTCCCGACGATTTTGCATTGATTACCGGGCCCTGAATAAAATCACAGTCAGGAACCGGTATCAAATTCCCCGAATTGATGATCTCCTTGACCAGCTCAAGGGGGGCAAATACTTCAGTAAGATTGATCTGAAATCCAACTACCACTAGGTCCTAATAGAGAAGATCAATGTATGGAAGACTACCTTCAAGTCCAAAGAAGATATTTTTGAATGGCTGGTCATGCCCTTCGGCTTGAAAAATTCCCCAACAAATTTCATGAGGATGATATATTGCGGCCTTTCACCAATTCTTTTGTGGTGGTGTATTTGGATGACATCCTCGTCTTCAACGAGAATTGTGTGGAACACTTGCGACACATTCAACAGGTTATGAACACTCCGCGACAACACAAGCTATATAAAAATTTGGAAAAATGCTCCTTCGACATGAATAGGGTCTAGTACCTAGGCTACATTGTTGATGATCATGGGGTGCATGTCGATCCAGCCAAGATCCAGTTCATCCATGACTAGCCAGTTGACCTCTAGATGTCGCACTAACCATGGTGCTACACTCCTGCAAACATGAGACCTTCGGATGGCCCCAACTCTACAGGCGATATCCTAACTCTGCCACTACCTACCAAATGTTGGGCACAAACATAGTTGTCACTAATTTGCATCTACAGGATGGGTTGTTGTGCCATCTGGTCCATATTTGCGTTCCATCAAGAAAGCAAGTGAAGACAATTTGGGAATCTCACTATAGCCGAGTGGAAAGACACTTCAGCATATAGAAGAAAAATGCAGTGCTGCACAACATTTCTATTGGCCGAATCTCCGACAGGATGTCAGCAAGTACATTAGGTCCTACACGGTATGCACCATTTCCAAATTGACCATCAAGAAACAATGCATATGTTGTTTAGATTTATGACTTCTTACTTCTTCTTGGGTTGACCCAGGTTCATATCTGAACATGTTTCTAACAAAACCCTCTAAAACTATCGGCCCTCCTGGTAAAACAGAAGGCAACGCTGCGCATAGGGTGCACAATGCGGTCTCACCCGAGATATATCTATGGGTGAATAAAATAGCCAAGTGTTTGCAGTTTAGGAATGAGTGGGGATCTGAGAGTGTATTCTATCTTCCTTTATGCATTAAACTTGTTACCGATTCAGGTATTCCTAAGATTCATTCATCTTTAGCGTCATGCATGCATTCTAATAAATCTAGTTATTCATTCATTCATAAAATAATAATTGACAGAAAGTAAACATTCAAGAACCATCACACAGAACACAAGGTTTATCATGGTTCACCCTCTCCTGGGCTACGTCCACAAAGATTTGGCTTCTCTGCTCTTTTATTTAGTCTGCTGCAAAATCTGGCGTTGTGTGCATTACATCTTCAATCATATAATCATAAAGAGATTAAGTAACCTATGTGAGTCAGACTCGATCACACCAGGCTCCTACGACTGTGATCTAACCCTCACAATATAGCTTATTCGACTCTTCTATAGCTCAACAACTTTCAACAACTATTATCAACAATCTTTAGCCACTTAGCCAACAATGACCAAACCCAATTGAACCCCTAACATAGACCTCCTAGATTCTTATTTATACTATTTTTCAAGCTTATAGCCATTACAATCTTTTTTAAAAACCCTAACCCTATTATGGCTAATCTTGTCTTCTTGTGTGCCATGTTGCTTTTCCTCTCGCATGTTGATTTTCCTTATTTTTCTGCATGCTACTTTCTTTCCAGTTGTTGCGCGCACTCCAAAATTAGGTCTTCCTTTCCACAATTAGGTCTTTCCCAAAATGGATTTGTTCTCCAAAATTAGGCTTGTGCCAAAAATATCCTTCCTTCTCAAAATAGGCATGCGCCCAATAGGCCCCCAACACTGACATGTGGCTCGTCCTGAGCCACTTGGGCAGTGCGCGCTCCTTGTACTATCATGTCCAAACTGTGGAACTTTTCTACTAGTTCCTTTTCCATTTTCCCTGATCTACACTTCTTTTCATATTAGCGCCTTCATTGAATGCATTTTCATCTGCTCCTGCATCAATGATGCACCCTCTATCTATGCCTGTGACATACTTTTCTTCTCTTCCTGTAACTGCACAATCATTTGTGTTGCTTGTTCTTGGAGGGGTTCCAATTTGGATTTGTTATCCCCTATCCTAGGAACAACTAAGGAGATCATGTCTCGAGGCCCACAGGTCTTAGACGTGGAGTGAAAAGATCTGGATGACTTGAGCATTGCCCCGGAGGGCTCATCTTTTCTTTAGTGCATCCCATCTATCAGCAACAACAACATCCATCCCACCAGCCTGGTCCCAAAGTAACAATAAGTATTTCTCCACTATGTAATGAGTCTGGGTATCATGGTATGTGTCACTCTGATTATTGAATCACTTAAGTATGTTGCATTGAATTCTCCTTCATTTCATAATGTTTGCTTGGAAATTATTCTTTTTAACTTGTTCATAACTAGGAGGGTGACATGATGCCCTAGTAAGTTGATCTCCCTTTAGGATGAGTTACCACTGGGTGGGTCTATGAAAGGTCATCACCCATTCCCACCATACTTACCACTTTCAATCATTATTCCTCTCATATTCCCCCCACCTTGGTTCAAGTATTGGGTTTACCACACTAGGAAGGGTTGTACCTTGCCTTGTGGGAAGAAGGGGCTAAAGGCCCAGAGGGTAAAAGTAGCTAGTGAGAGTTAAAATCCAAGATGAAACCTTTGAGATTCTTCACCCAAGTATTCTCGATAAATAAATAAAAAGCTTCTCAGTAAGAAAAGGGAACCGATGAAACTTTTCTTTGCCACTGTTCACGGTAATGCTAGGAAATGGTATGACGGTCTCCCTGATTCCAACATTACATCTATGGACCAATTAGAAGAAACCTTTATCAAAATATGGAATATTAAAATAGAATATATCCACATGTTGATTAAAAGACTCGAACACATGAAACAAACTTAGAACGAGGCTATCATGGAATTCTATACCAGGTTCGAGAATTTGCTACACCAAATTCCTAGAAGCCATCACCCCGAAGACAAGTACCTCACTTACCTCTATACCAATGAACTCTTAGTGAATTTAGGGTTTATCCTCCTTAAAAAGGGGCCAAGAACAATCCAACAATCTTATCACATGGCTATACAAATCAAGGCAAATATCTCCTTGTTCAAGGGAGAACACCTCTTTACTCCAGAAACTAAAGTTGATGACTCAAAATATGCCCCAGATGCTCTTAGTTTGGAAATATTAGTTTCCCTTGAAATATTTGTTAATAAATTCTAGGAAAGAAGGGAACAAGTCATTGACCAACAAGAGGTTGAGGAGAAGGATCCTAATGAAGGTTTCCAATTCTATGAGGAAGAGAAAGAACTTACTCATGCTCCTACCGAGGATAATGAGGACTTGGTTGAAGATCGAGAACCTAAATATATAAAACATGATGATGAAGTATTGATGAGTGCCCCTCCCTCTGATGCAGCCATCCAATAGCCTATTCCTCCTGCATAAGAAGAAGAGGATGAGGTTAGTCACTTTCATTTTCAAGTTTTTGATGATACCTTATTCTGTGATTCAGAGGGGGAAGAAGAAAGGGAATCCTTGGATGATCCTCCTTATTATGAAGATAAAGATATAGAGGCAAGTCACGAGGATGAGACAATGATGCATGCTCTTCCATTTAGTGAAGTTATCCAAATCCTTGAAGCGCCTGCACAAGAAGAAGTAAACACAGTAAGCTATTTCCCTTTCCAAGATTTTGATTATGCTTTATTTTATGATTTGGAAAGTAAGGAAGTGTCAGAGGATCCTTTGGATGTTTTAAGCTCGTCATGTTATGATAAAGGTGATGACTTTGTTGATAATATTGATGAGTTCATACATGTCAGGAAACGTAAATGGGATGTGATTGGATATGATGGGGACTCCATTTACGACCTTGATGGTCATTTCCAAAAGTTGCCTTTACAACTATCATATGAGGTTACTACTAATTTTTACATTTGGCAACAAGGAGATGACGTGGTTGTAGATGATTTCCAAGCACCCAAGGATGACCTAGCTCTATGCTCTCATGATGATTTTTGGTCATACCTTGAGGACTTAGATGAGTATTCCTATGAACACTTGGATTTATTCCATGAAGAAGATTATCAACCACCATTGTGCTTAAATATTGATAAAGGTGAGGACATTTATTGTCCAAAGAAGGATCCTTGTGACAAGGTTTTCCAACTCCCTTTGACTACTTTATCTCTCTATTTCACTAAAGGTGTATTTGGGAAGCATGTCCTTTGTCTTAAGTTTTCTCTGGGGAAAATCCTACTTTTATAATTCAAGGGTAGGTTGAATACCTTAAGAAGAAGTCTATTATTTTAGTCTTTCAGCTTTCCCTTAGAAAATTTCCGATCATCCTCTAGGTTCTTGATAGTCCCTTCCCATACCTCAGGATGTGATGACGTCCAAGGTAGCCAACCTTCAGACTCTTTGAGTCAGTCTTTTGAGCTTTTATTTTTTCATGATCACTTTCTAAGATGGATTGAGCACTTTCCTAGAAGTGTGACTTGGCATAATTTTGTCCCTCCCTCCCGCCTCCATGAGCTAGACTTTACGATTTTCGATGATATTATACATGCTCTAACTCATGTTTATCTTGTGCTTAACTTGCCATTGTTTTGGTTCATGATGAAGCACAGAGGCAAGTCTTATGATACATTGCTAGCATGGTTGTATTGGTTGTATGTTTATACATAGCATTTGACAGGTAAGTAGATGGAAGTAGGGGTAGGTAGGCATGTGCATCCATTGTATATACCATTGCATTTCATGTTGCCCTAGTTGTAATTTCATTTTTCATATTGTATTTCTCCATTATACATGCTTACTTTATATCACATATGAACAAGGGATGATATCACCACCCTAAGGATTACTGATGTATTTTGTTGAGATATAGCAGGAAAAGGTCATACCAGATATGTTGAGGTTCTCATGCACTCTACGGTAAGCAAATGTCCCCGATTTGGAGCCAAATGTTATCCCATATCCTAGGGATAACTAAGGAGATCGTGTCTTGAGGCCCACAGGTCCTATACATGGAGTGTTGAGAGCCAGATGACTTGATCATGGCCCTTGAGGGCCCATCTTTTCCTTAGTGCAGCCCATCTATCAGCAACAACAACATCCATCCCACCATCCTGGTCCCAAAGTAGCAGTAAGTATTGCTCCATGAGGTAATGCATCTGGGTATCATGGTATGTGTCACTCTGATTATTGAAGCACTTAAGTATGTTGCATTGAATTATCCTTCATTTCATAAAGTTTGCTTGGAAATTATTCTATTTAACTTGTTCATACATGGTAGGGTGACATGATTCCCTAGTAAGTTGATCTCCCTTTGGGATGAGTTTCCACTGGGAGGGTCTATGAAATTTCATCGTCCATTCCCTCCATACATACCAGTTTCCATCATTATTCCTCTCGCCTTCCCCCCACCTTGGTTCGATCATTGGGTTTGCCACACTAGGAAGGGTTGTAGGTTGCCTTACGGGAAGAAGGGGATAAATGCCCATATGGTAAAAGTAGCTAGCGATAGTTAAAATCCAAGATGAAACCTTTGAGATGCTTCTCCCAGGGATTCCCGAGAAAGAAATAAAAAGCTTCTCAGTAAGAAAAGGGAGCCCATAAGATAAATCAAAACTCAAGGTACTAGTTGGTGGATGGGAGGTCTCATCATGAGCCGACCTATTAGGACCATGGGCATGTAGCGGTATAACACTACCATCTATCTGGTCACCAAACGAGAGTAATGTCTCTTGGTAGAATAACCAAGAGAAAGGGGTTCTCATCACGAGCAAGCCTTCCAATCTCTATGAAATGCTTGTGGGTAACGTTGTCACCTCTGGTCACCAAGCCAGGACAATGTCCCCCATCTCTTCCCTCGAAGCATGAAATAAAAAGACCAAAAGAAATAAAACTAAGAATAAAAGGCATTGAATGGGATAGGAAACAATGGAATCCATGATAAGGCGCAACTCACCCTCTACAAAGGCACCCACAAGTAAGACCTACATTTCCCTGTTATCATTGCACCCTATGCCCAAACACTTCCCATGTCACCTCACATACACTTACATGACCTAGATTGGCTCTCACATGGGTAAAACCCTGAACTTAAGGAGGATTATCCCAATAGGACATCCTGAGACCTTCTCTAAACCCGACGTGTTAAATTGCATAACATCTTTAAGCATTTGTCTGGGTAAAGGGGGGTTTGAAGCACATGTTTCGGTAATTTGATTTGATTATTAGATGTGATTGACATTTCTATGATCCATGTGACTTATGAACCCCTGGAGGGTGTAGTTGTTGTTACTGCAGGACCTTGTTCGGTGGATAGGTACATATGGGGGAATGATTAGCTCAGACCTCCATGGGGCTGAAAGCCCATAGATGGACGTTGTGACCCCAACTAGGGGAATAGAGACACTAGAGGCTTGCACCAGGAAGAAAGAAGGACGTTTCCCCCAAGACACTCTGGCAGACCTAGACCTATGGGGATCTTGCCTTTCCACTTGGATGTTGAACCTTGAGATCCCATGACGTCATCATTTTGACCCTAGACGTCACCTAGTCAGGGTTTTCATTTATGAGGGAAGTTTTGTGTTAGTTGGTACGTGTGGTAGCATTCAAGGCCTTTGGAGGCAAAACATTATGCATTTGAGGCCTAATGTTCCACCCTAGGGGCCTAATGTCACCCTAGAAGGGCATGACGTCACCCTTGGAAATGATATTAGGGTTTAATTAATTTCATTTATGTAAAAAATGGATTTTTGATGTACTTTGGCCAGGTTGGCCTTTTTATGACCTGAATTTAATTAAAGGTTTTTGAAACTGTATGAATAGAGAGAAAATACTCTCATTTTTTCATCATCACTCATCACATAAGTAGTGTGGTCTGAAATTTGCGCCCTTTTTGGGGTTTATTGGCTGAAATTCTAGGTGCACTTTCTCTTGGAGGCTAAATTTTGCAACTTGGATCATTTCTTGGTGAAGTTACTTGGCATTATAGGGTTTTATGGCTTGATTATTCTTGGTGAAGTAAGTAAATATGAAAATCTTCTTTTTATTTGAACGGTTTATGGTAAATTTGCTTATTTATGTTAAAGATTATGAAATTTCTTGCTTGACAAACTGTAGGAGTAAAGGACTTAATTGGCTACTTCTTTACTCTTCATTTGCTAGACTTTGCTAAGGAGACCTTGACCTAGATTAACCTCTAGAGCCCTAAAATATTATCACTTTAGTGGTTATTACCTGGTCAATTGTCGCTTCTAATATATTTTAATAGTCTAAGGGAGGAAGGTTTTCTATAGCCTAAAATTGCTTACTCTCTAACAAATTCATCTTTAGGGTTTGGATGTTTTAGGCCTTGAAGAGCCAACACCTCTTCCATCCATCCATTATCCTTAGGCAATTACAATCATTGTGTCATTTTTTCCAAGAGAAAAACGTCATCTATAGACTCCATTACTCTATAAAGGCACTAGTTTACCCACTATAGTGATTGATTGATCAAAACAACTCTCAAACTATATTCCTTGAAACCTTTACTAACTTCTACTAACCTTAGACTAGTCTAATCCATTAACTAACTTGTTGTTGTTGCAAAAGATTGTTACATACATCTAACATCAACAAATCTATCTTGAAAAGCGACATTAAAAGCTTATGGGACATTGCCAATTTTGCTTCTGACAAGTTGTTATCAATCGATCAACTTAGAGCTATATTTTCTTGTTATTTTCAAGCATTTTTAAGGCATAATTATTGTGGTTGTTACAAATTACTTATTTTTGTTGTAAATAATTACGTTGCTGCAGTTTTATATCAGATTACTTATTTTTTAAAGGTTCATGGCCTTATGAAGCACTAACATCATATGGTACTTGGAAATTGCACTCTTTTTCTATTTTTTGTCTTGTTCTGGGCAGGTACACCTTATTCAACTTTTTGCTTTATCTCTATAAGACACAAAGAATCTTTAACTTGAGTGATCTGTGAGAGGGGGGGGGGGGACTTTCTTGTATCTTTCTCCTTAGTCTTCTCAAACCCTCAGGTCAGTGGCGATGTCTCCCTTGGGGAACTATAACATACTCCTAAATATAAAGGGGTTTCCTATTAAGGTGACAGTGATAGGTCACTACCTGTCACGCCAATCTTGCATCCACTTGCCTTGGGCTTTGGGAAAGTACAGATTGTGCAATAACAGGCTTGTCGTTCTTGCTTCTTTGTCGGCATTGTTTTTAACTATGTCTGCAGAGTCTTCATTTCTTGAGTTCCCTTCAAGCGCTCTGTGATTCTCACTGTTTTCTTTTGTTGCTTTATCTCTTGTATGGCAGTGTTGATTCTCTCCTCTTTTTGGTCCCATTGTTGGACCTTCTCGTCTTCTTCCAGGATAGTCCATATCTGCGCAGCTTTGTCGAACAACTCTTCTACTTCCCTTGCTTCTTTCTTCATTTTAGCTATATAGAGTGCATATTGTTGTTCTCTCTACTCTCCAACCTCAAGAGGAGTCGTAGGATTGAGCCTTTCTTTGAGCTCCTTAATTTCTTGCTTATATCTGTCAATTGTTTGTGTGATCATGTTGATATTATCCTCTGCACTCCTCTCAAGCGCTTGCACGTTGTCTAGGATGTCATCATAAACCATTGTTAATCCCTATTCTAGTTTATTTGTGCGTCCTTTCTCCTCCTCTTTCTCTAAGGTCAGTTGGTCGCATGTGATTTGTAGCATTTCAGTGACTCCTCTACCCACCTCTAAGTTGGTTGCATCTGCATGGGCCCTAGATTGCACCTCTTGCATTACATTGGCCTGGAGTTCGTATAGTTCCTTGGTGGGTATTTGTGTCATGAAAACTTTGAATTGTTCCACATCCCCCATGGATTTATATGCAGTCTCCTGATCCATTCTGATCATTGGGCGCGTGACTTTAAATGTCACCCTGCCTTGGACTACTAACTGCATTGTCTCCTCTCCTTGTTTCTACGTAGGGGGTCGCTGTGTATTTTCCTGTTGTTGCGCTTTGGCCTATGTTCCTACTTGAATCTGTAATTATTGGATATTCTCATGGACTTCCATGAGCTTGGCCGTGATCTCTTCTCGTTGCGCCTCTGAAATGTGGACCACTTCCTCCCCCCTATCTTGGACCTTGTCCGCGACTAACTCTCCATCATCCTATGTCAGGGTGATGATTGGGTCTTCTGTGACAGACTTCTGTTTCTTGGGCACCTCTTTTTTCTGCACTGGCTTACTTATTGTCTGTGACGGTTGTGCCACACTTGTTGTGTTGGACTACTGAGAGGGGGGGGGTGAATTAGTTGTTACTGTGCTTAAACAATTATGCCCATTTTAAACTCTTTATAGAACACTCAATGATGATCATAATAATGCAGGGAAGTAAGCAATATAATATTCAACATCAATCACACACATGAAATATACAGAGATAGATATTTACTGAGGAAACCCATAAAGGGAAAAACCTCTTCTTCTTGATATGATAAGTAATCTTTATTTTATGTACATTATCATTCTTATGAGCACCAACTCATTTTTTAGGCTACCACCTCTGTTTTACAAGAAACAACTTGTCGAGAGCACCAACTGTCTGGTTTCTCTAGCACCCACTAGAAGGAAGCACCAATTCCCTTTGTGTTCTAGCACCAACTAGATGGAAGCACCAACTTCCAGACACATAGGCACCAACCTATACAAGTTGCAACTTGCTGAGAGCACCAACTCTCTAGCTTCTCTATCACCCACAAGAAGGAAGCACCAACTCCCTAAGTGTTCCAACACCAACTGGATGGAAGCACTAACTTCCAGTCACACAGGCACCAACCTGCATAATAGAGAACAATGGTTCTCCCTTGCACCACTCTACCACCCTGGTTTTTCTGGATGCAACCAAATGGAAGCTACAACTCCCTGTTTTCAAGCACCCACTTGAAACTCTGAGGAAAACAATCCTCCATAGCACCTCCCTACCACCCTGAAATATAAATCTTTACTTAGTGGACTCTATTATAGTGATACAATATTTATCAACGACTTACTAGTCTCATCACTGTTCTTCTACACTGCTATGCTCTTCCTGCATCAATGTCCTCCTCCATGCATATTTTTGAGCTTTTTGTACTTTTTCTCTATCTCTGCATGCACACCTCAGATATTTCTTCCTCTCTCAGATATGCATTTATGTTCTATGCGCTATGCCTCTTTTGTGTGTTTCAACAACTGCACACAACATGCTTTTACCTGCATGAACAACTCTCCACATAAGCAACCCTCTCTTCTATGTTCTGTGTTTATTTATCATGCCAAGTCCTCTGTTTGATCATTCACCTAACTCTTCATCATCTCTGGAGAATATGATGAGTCTGTTCTTCATCAGTGGTCCTTATCCTGAGATTTTCTGGCTTCTCTGGCAGCTACAGTCTTCGACGCTTTTCCATCTGTCAATCGTCTCTATGATGAGTCTTCATTCCACTAGTAGTTACCTCAAGACTCTTCAGCTCCTCTGGCGATCACCTTGATATTCTTTGAATTCTATGGAAGACACAATCAGTCGTTTTCTGTCAGTTACCCAAAGAGCCTCCATGCACTGATGCCTTTGGTGCCTTTTCCCTTTCTAATAAAACTACATAGTGGGCACTCGCTTTTCTGGCTAAGCTCCTTCCTTTCACGTGACCACGAGTTGTGATCAGATGCCTATCCAAAAGGTGCTTTGCGACTTCGCACATTGGATATTTAGCTGCGAGTTGCCTTGAATCTCCCAACTCACGATATCCAAAATGGAGCTTAGCAGGGCTAGCTCCTTCCTTTATTCTCTCTCCACGTGACCGCTGGCTATGACCGCTCACTAATCAAAAAGGTGCTTTGCGATCTCACCGATCTCCGATGTGGAGCCTAGCGACGTGCTAGATCCTCCCTTAATCCTTCAACAACGTGACCTCCAACTCTGACCCAGGGCTTAACCTCTTGGGTGCTTCGTGACTTTGTGTATCACGAACTCCAGTTGTGAGTTTCCCTGATTCTCCCAACTCGCGATCTGCGAAGTGGAGCTTAGAAACATGCTAGCTCTTCCCTTAAACTTCGCCAATGTGACCATGGCTATGACCATGAGCCAAACATTCGAGTGCTTCCCTTTTCATGAGCTTGTTAAATTAGTTTTCAGTATCAGATCAACGGTCCACACTACTACCTCGATCAATGGTTGTGATCAAATCGTAACCTCGCATGTTGGGTGTTTGAACGTGAGAAAACCCTGACTCTTGCAACTCCCGATTCTGTGCTTTGCCAGATCAACGGTCTAGATCTCTCCTTGCAGCCAATGAATGAGATCAAATCGTAACCTCACGTGTCGAGTGTTTGAACGTGAGCCAACCTTGACTCTTCCAACTCTCGATTCTCGATTCTGCGCTTTGCCAGATCAACGGTCCACGCTTTCCCTTCGATCAACAGTTGTGATCAAATCTTGAACTCAGACATCATGAGTTCCTGCAACTTTGCCTTTGACTTTCCCGATTTACGATTCAGCGAAATGATGATCTCCCGCCACGTGTCCTTTGGATCCAACGCCTCATATCTCATCATGACTTCGCAGTTCGCAGAGTTGGAGGACTACTCACCTCCCTTCTCCCAACTTCCAATTTTACGCTTTGCCAAATCAACGATCATGAATTCTCTTCGATCTGACGGCTCAAATATCATCTCCTCTTCTGCACACTCCTCCTGTATGGACTCTGATCTGATGGCCCAAATCATTCACAGTGCTCGATCCAACGGTCATTATCGCTTCTCCTCTCGAGCTTTGGATTTCTCAAATCTCTAAGTGTCAAAGGCCATGACCTTTGATCCTTCTGTGAGCCTTGATGTATGGGATATCGTCTGCACATCTCAGAACGCTACCTCTCTTGATCTTTGTCAATGAATTTAACCTCGGCCCTGGCGCACACTTGCGCTCTGCGTGGAACTCTGCACTATCTCTTCTGATTTTCTCGAGCTTTCTCTTCTGCGACTTCCCAAAAGACTTTTGTTGCCCGCTTGGCACATTCTTCCTGTAATCATGCCATCATTGTTGTTGTTCTTTCCTGTAGACATGCCATCATCATTGTTTTTATTTCCTGTAAACATGCCATCATCGTTGTTGTTCTTTCCATCAATGACAAGCACACTCTTCCTGTAAACATGCCAACAATCTCCCCCTTTGGCATTGATGGAAACCTTGAACGGATGCACTATTCTGCTTAGACCTCCAACTGTAGCATGACCACACCTTGTATCCCCCTTTGACATCAATTTCAAAGAAAACATTCACCCCCTGAGCTGTTGCAGTACTTTTCGAAGGTATCAAATATTCAACCAACACATACTCCCCCTGACAGGATGGAATCTCTTATTTGAGTCCTGCAGAGTATTTGTATCTAAACCAGAGTCTTCTCCTTCTAATTCTTGGACCTGTTCATCTTCAGCTTCAGCTGTGTCCTCTTTAGTATACTCAATATTTCTCACCTCTCTTATTGGGACTCCTTCATCAACCTTTTCTTGTCATAACTAAATGAATCCCCCTGCATGCCAACAATATCCCCCTTTGTTTCTAAAAGGTTATATTTTTCCGACAAGGACTCTCCTCTTATTATCTCTACAAAATGTCATGTATTTGTACATCAGAATGTTGTTCATGCAGATGTCGTTGACTTACTGAAACACTGCACAATTGTAGCTCGTATTTTTTCAAACAACCCTTGGATCTACCCATTGATTCTCATCGATCTCTAACCAGATGTATCCATCTTTATCCAAGATGCTTCTTTGTTGTACATTGCTCTAAAGTCGCCTGAGAAAGTTTATACTATGCTTGTCACATGACTGCAATTCATTTTTCAACAATTAACTTCACTCATGTTCATGTGTTCAGTCTTTGTTATCCACATCTGTGAGTGTCTTGGTTTCTTGAACTTTGTTCTCTGATCTTCTATTACTTCAATTTCATTTTCTTCCTTGATGCCTTCAGTCCAAGGTTTTTATGACCATATTCATCACAATAAAAAATCGTTACAAACACTCTCATACCTCCTTTGATTCATCCATGAAGGTGTCTCTCTTCTAAACTTACTTTGAGGTGTATGAGTAGCTTTTGGATGTCTTCCTTGATCTGATCTTCTAAATATTGTAGTATTGCTTTAATTCTTTAAACATTAAGAACTTGAGTCATACCTTCTTTCCCTTTTTACAAATGAAGGAATTGCATCAGGTTTCTTAAGAGTACTGATTTCTTCCTTGTTGTATCCAAGACCAGATTTGTCATTTGGTGATCTCTGACTATCCAAGATCTCATCAAAGGTCATGGAGTTGTTCAAGAACTTGATTTGGGTGTTTGACTTCTCAACCTTCACAAATTCTTCTTCCAGATTATGACATGATTCATCTTCTACTTCTTCCATGGGATAAATGCTAACATAACATTATTTTATTGTATCTGAGTCTTCTTATTTACTTGTACGGGAGGATTCAATATCAAAATTATTATATGTCCTTATGATTTTAGCCACCACTTGTCCTGAGTTTACAGACTTTATCTTACAGTCTTTGGAAGTGACCACCAATTCACATCCTCTGTCACACATTTGACTTACACTGAGCAAATTATGTTTCATCCCATCTATAAGCAGAACATCCTAGGCATGTCCTTTTCCATTACTCAAACTCTCCATCCCTTTACCCTTGATTTTACCTGGTTCATCATTTCCAAAGGTCAGATTTCTTGTTTTTCTTTTACTTATAGACAAAAAATTATCCTTGTCTCCATTCACGTGCTTGGAGCATTCACTGTCTATATACGAGGGGTCTTTTTGTTTTTGAGCTGAAGGTACTAGACCACATTTTTCACTATCTTTCTTTTTCCATGTGCTGGCATTTCTATCTAAGGGTTTTATCCTTGGATCTACTTTGTAATTCTTCAGATGGCAGTTTGCAGTTTTGTGGCCGAAGTTATGACAGTTATAGCATTTGAGATCATCGTTCAATAGGTCAAAGTGATTGGTGCATATTTGTCTACTCATTGGTTGTTTAGTTCTATATTTCAAATATTGTTTATTTCTTGATCTCCTCATTTGCATGTCTCTAAACTTAATATGACCATTTGCAATCTTATGACCAAAATTAGAGCAGTAAAAACAGTAACCATGGAAGATATTTTGGTACTTGAAGGATGGAATTATTCTTGGCATTTCCTGCTCCATATTCTGATATCTTTGTTTTTTATTAGGGATCATCTTGTCTTTATCATCTTCTGGTGACAAAGTACTTACATGGTCTGAATGTTTGCTGACTTGGAACTTGATCATCTTTACTAGCTATTTGCTTTATGTCAGTATGCTTCTTGAACCACTTACATAGCCTAAACCAATCTTCAACAAAGGAATTCTTTGTTTTCTAAGAATGTCATTTAGTTCTGCTGAGGCTTTAATGCTTGGAAGATTTTGGACATACAATGCTTTAAACTTCTCCATCTCTTTTCTGGTTTTCACTACCTCTTCTTCCAAGGCTTCACATCTTGTCTTCTTCTCTGATAACTGTTGTTTCATAATGCGCTTGATTTTATTTTCCTCCTCTAATTCCACTTTTAGTAGGACAAAGTCTTCATCAGGTTATTTACTGTCTTTCTCGAACTGTATCAACATTTTTTTTGCTTTCTCTTCTTAAGTCTGAGTCTGCCAATCTCTTCTAAGGCACTGATCAGTTCTCCTTCCGAGTCAACCAAAACCTCTTCATCATTAACATCACTTTCTATGATTTTATTATCATAATCCTCTTTGTCCATAAGCATAAAGTCATTAACCTTATCTTCACAAGAAGAGTCACTATCTGTATCTTCCGAGGAGTCATCATTGTTTACACATAAACTTTTCTTTTTACCAAATATCTTGTATTTATACTCCTCTTCACCTTCAGAATTCTGGTCCTTCTTCTTCTGCGGACACTTATATGCAAAGTGACCTATCTTTCCACAGTTAAAACATTTGAAGGGCAACTTGACTTGGTACTTTCCTGATCCTTTCTTTAGTCTTATCACAAATTTTGCTTCAATTTCATCAGGCTCAGAATCCTCATTCTTATCTGCTTTAAATGATGCTTCTCTAGTGGTAGATTTATCTTTAATAATCCTCATTTCATAAGCAGTTAGAGTTCCTAGGAGTTGATCAATAGACATAGTCTTAAGATCATTCAGTTTTTATTGCAGAAACTTTTGGATTGAATCTATCAAGCAAATATCTTAAAATCTTCTGAACTAAAAATGTGTCTTCGATCTTCTCACCAAGTTCCTTCATGGCATTCACTATCTCTTCAATTCTCAGAAAGTACTTCCCAACTCTCAGAAAGTACTTCCCAACTGTTTCATCCTCTTTCATCTTTAGTTGTTCAAACTGTAATCTGTAGGTTTGAATGTTGGAATCCTTTACCTTCTCATTACCTTCATAACTGCTAATGATTTTGTCCCACATTCCTTTGGCAGATTCTAAGTGCATAGCTTTTACAAATTCTGCTTATGCAAGCCCACTCAGAATAACATTCATAGCCTTAGCGTAAAGCTGAATTCTAGCTTGGCATCCTTAGAATCTAGTACTACTGGCTTTACATAACCAGTCTCTACCACATCCTAGACATCTGCACCTAAAGCCATTATGTAGGTTCACATCCTAACTTTCCAAAAGCTCAAGTTTGTTCCATTGAATAGGGGGGCCTTATTGGTTGAAGTTCCTCCATGGATAGTCATGTTTAATCTCTAGGATCTACCCTTAAATAAAGGGAACTTGCTTTGATACCAATTGTTGGACAACTGAGAGGGGGGCGGGTGAATTAATTGTTATTGTGCTTAAACAATTATGCCCATTTTAAAATCTTTACAGAACACTCAATTATGATCACAATAATGCAGGGAAGTAACCAATAAAATATTCAACATCAATCACACACATGAAATATATAGAGATAGATATTTCCTGAGGAAACCCATAAAGGGAAAAACCTCTTCTTCTTGATATGATAAGTAATCTTTACTTTTTGTACATTATCATTATTATGAGCACCAACTCATTTTTTAGGATACCACCTCTGTTTTACAAGCAACAACTTGTTGAGAGAACCAACTCTCTAGTTTCTCTAACACCCATTAGAAGGAAGCACCAACTCCCTTTGTGTTCCAGCACCAACTGGATGGAAGCACCAACTTCCAAACACACAGGCAGCAACCTGTACAAGATGAAACTTGCTGAGACCACCAACTCTTTGGTTTCTCTAGCACCCACTATAAGGAAGCACCGACTCCCCGAGTGTTCCAGCACCAAATTCCAGTCACATAGGCACCAACCTTCATAATAGAGAACAATGGTTCTCTCTTGCACCACCCTACCACCCTGGTTTTTCTAGCTGCAACTAGATGGAAGATACAACTCCCTGTGTTCAAGCACCCACTTGAAACTCCGAGGACAACAGTCCTCCCTAGCACCTCCCTACCACCCTGAAATATAAATCTTTTCTTACTGGACTCTATTACAGTGATACAATATTTATCAACGACTTACTAGTCTCATCATTGTTCTGCTACACTCCTTTGTTCTGCCTACATTAGTGTCCTCCTCCACACATATTTTTGAGCTTTATTTTCTTCTTCTCGGTCTCTGCATGCGCACCTCAGTTTTTTATTCCTCTCTCAGATATGAATTTATGTTCTATGCGCTACACCTCTTCCGTGTTTTAGCAGCTGCACACAACATGCTTTTACCCGCATGAATAACTCTCCACAGAAGCAACCCTCTCTTCTTTGTTCTACGTTTATTTATCATTCCAAGTCCTTTGTTTGATCATTCACCTAACTCTTTGTCCTCTCTGGAGAATATTTTGGGTCTGTTCTTCATTAGTGGTCATTATCCAGATATTTTTTGGCTTCTCTGGCAGCAACAGTCTTCGATGCTTTTCCATCTGTCAATCGTCTCTATGATGAGTCTTCATTCCACTGGAAGTTACCTCAAGACTCTTTAGATCCTTTGGCGATCACCTTGAGATTCTTCTAATTCTCTATTAGATGCAATCAGTCGTTTTCTGTCAGTTACCCAGAGAACCTTTGTGTGCTCATGCCTTTGGCGCCTTTTCCCTTTTTGAGAAAACTACACAGTGGGCACTTATTTTTCTTGCTAAGCCCCTTCCTTTCACATGACCACGAGATGTGATCAGACGCCTATCCAAAAGGCGCTTCGCGACTTCGCACATCGAATATTCAGCTGCAAGTTTCCTCAAATCTCCCAACTTGCGATATCCGAAATGGAGCTTAGCAGTGCTAGCTCCTTCCTCTATTCTCTCTCCACGTGACCGTTGGATGTGACCGCTCGCTAATCAAAAGGGCGCTTCACAATCTCGAATTTCTGCGATGTGGAGACTAGCGACATGTTATCTCCTCCCTTAATCCTTCGACAATGTGACCTCCATCTCTGACCACGGGCTTAATGTCCTCGGTGCTTCGTGACTTCTCGTATCATGAACTCTTACTCGGAGTTGCCTCGATTCTCCCAACTCGTGATCTATGAAGTGGAGCTTAGGAACATGCTAGCTCTTCCCTTAACCTTGGCCGATGTGACCATGGCTATGACCATGGGCCAAAAATTCGAGCTCTTCATGTTACACGAGTTCACTAACTTTGTTTGTAGTGTCATATGAACGATCCACACTGCTACCTTGATCAACGGATGTGATCAACTCGTGACCTCGCATGTCGAGTGTTTGAACGCGAGCCAACCCCGAATCTTCCAACTCCCGATTCTCGATTATGTGCTTTTCCAGATCAACGGTCTAGATCTCTCCTTCCATCGAACGACTGAGATCAAATCACGACCTCACGTGTCGGGTGTTTGAACGTGAGACAACCCTGACTCTTCCAACTCCTGATTCCTAATTCTGTGCTTTTCTAGATCAACAGTTCACACTTTCCCTTCGATCGACGGTTGTGATCAAATCATGAACTAAGACCTTGCGAGTTCCTGCAACTCTGCCTTTGACTTTCCCAATTTGTGAGTTAGTGAAATGTTGATCTCCCACCACGTGTCCTCTGGATCCAATGGCTCAGATCTCATTGCGACTTCGCATTTCACAGAGTTGGAGGACTACTCACCTCCCTTCTCCTGACTTCCGATTTTACACTTTGCCAGATCAATAGTCACAACTTCTCTTTGATCTGACGACTCATATATCATCTCTTCTTCTATGCGCTCCTCCTGTCTGGACTTTGATATGATGGCCCAGATCATTCACAGTGCTCGATCCAATGGCCACTGTCTCTCCTCCTCCTGAGATTTAGCTTTCTCAAATCTCTAAGTGTCAAAGGCCATGACCTTTGATCCTTCTAAGAGCCTTGATGTATGGGATCTCGTCTACACATCTCAGAACGTTATCTCTTCTAAGCTTTGGCAATGAAGTTAACCTTGGCCCTGGTGCACGCTTGCACTCTGCGTGTAACTCTGCACTATATCTTCTGAGCTTGTTGAGATTTCTCTTCTGCGTCTTCCCAAAAGAATTCTGGTGCCCGCCTAACACATTCTGCCTGTAATAATTTCATCGTTGTTGTTGTTCTTACCTATATACATGCCATCGTCGCTGTTGTTCTTGCCTATAAACATGCCATCGTCGTTGTTGTTCTTGCCATCAATGAAAAGCATGCTCTTTCTGAAAACATGCCAACTTGTTGTACCCTTGACCCTCTCTTCTCTATCTTGTGGAGTATCCCCCTTTCTGGTCTACGGTTGGTTACTTGTCCCTACTTTTGTTTTCCTTGTTCATTTCGGTACTGCGCTTCTTCTGGTTGGATGATTCTGCGTTGCAGCCTTTCTAGTATTGTCGGCTGGGTTGTTTGTTCTTGATGAGGAAATTGCTTCAGCCTTGTACTTAGGCTTGGAGGATTACGCTGTGACTATCCATTCCATCTTTTCCTTGGTGATGCAATACTGCATTTCTAGCCATGCCTTCTCTGGATCCCTTGCGGCCTGGATCCACATGTGGTGTTGAGATTCCTTGAACTTGGCTATCCTTTCTATCTCCTCGATCATCTCCATAGGTATGTGCCATATATTAGTTGTGTGTTGTTGTATCTCTTCCAACAACATTGCAAAAACTGTGTTTTTTTCTTGTTGCGTTTTGTTATCCTTGGCTTGCCAGAGGGACTCATATTTGGCCGCATAACATTTCCCCTTCCTATCCAGGAATACTGAGAATTTTGGCTCCTGTCATCCTGCCAATGCTATCAGAATGATCAACCAGGAGTAATGGAACTCAGTTCCATTTTCCTGCACGTCTCTACAGTCTACCAAAAATTGGTTCAGTAGGTATGGTGCCAACGAAAAATTCTCCTTTTGTGCATTGCGCGACTATTGCGATAAATCCTGCCGACCCTTCTTATTTTCAGAATTTCCTCAATAGTTTGCAAGCCACGAGCTTGCTGGAAAACTTTGTCGCATTATCGTTGATATCCTTGAGTATGATGACTCTATTACCCCGATTGGTGCCAAACTGCACTTTGATAAGCTCTGTTATTTCCTTCTCGTGTGCCTTGTTATCTAGGTATCCCTCTGATTGCACATCAAATGTAGATAGTCCCGTGATCTTGGAAATCAATGCCACATCTATCTGTATTTTCTTATCCATCCACATGATCCCTCCATGTATGCAGGAAACTAGTTGTTTGACGTAAAGCCTGACGTTCTTACTACACCCGAAATGTGGTATGTCCAATAGGTTCATAATGCCAGAGTTATACAACTCGGTTATCCACTGTGTGGGCTCCATTAGTGGTTTACCCAATGGTTCAATTTCCCCTATGTTTATTAAATAAGTCTACTCATCCAAATTGGGGAATTTGGCCGCATCGCGCACATCATGGTCTATGTACCTAAGTTTTGGTACCTTTCCCAACACATCATCCACAGTGACCACTACATCTGGGAGATATGGGAGTGTAATATCCATGGTGTCTTGCGCCTTTATTTTCTGTTCCACAACAGATTGAACTTCCTTTGTTGTGTTTTCATCCTCTTCTTCCCTTTTGGACTCTGTTCGGTCGGTGATATCCTCAACCAACAATTCCTCACCTTCATGGGTCTGTCGCGGTCCCATTGTTTCGTCAAGATTCATAGGTGTCTCAGGGTTAGGATTCGAAATAGCATTATGAGGCTCAGAGCTCTGCCCTATTTCACCTTGTTGTGTTGTTGATGTTTCCTCTCCCACTTGTGTCAGGCTAATTGATTCTGTGTCTGAGGTGGTTACATCTTCCAACTCGACCACATTTTCGGGTTGTCGCATTCTTTCCTTACACCTCTGACCCTTTCGAGTAACCCGTACATACTGGCCTGGAGCACCAAACTTTGGTGGGGTCATATTCTCTCTAATTCCCACACTCTCTTACATCTTCATAAAATTCTAGCAAGGGAACGCTCTTTGTATTTCACTTTGCGCTAAAAAATTGCTAAGTGTTGAATAAACACGTGCTTTTCCATCTTTTATAGACCCAGTCGTGTCAGTTTTTCACTTTTTGTGTACATTTGCATCGAGTGTAATTTTTCCTACGCGTTGTCTTCCGATATTGTCAGAGTAATTGTTGCGCATGACTTTTTCTACTCATTCTTGTGGTGCATTCAACTTCTGCGTCTTTTTTTGTTTTTCTTCCTTTTTCTATTGTTGTTTTCCTTTTTTCTCCTTTTTCTCCTTTTTATCATTTTTCTTTCCTAATCTCTACTATAGTAAACTATATACATGCCTTTATTATTGTGTTGTAACTTTTAAGGATTAGTTGGATGACTGTCCCTATATAGTTTCAGTCGACTACCATTGATATTTTCTTTCAGTTTTTTTCCTCCCAAGTATTTTAGTTGTACAAATCCCCGATCTGTGATAGTCTTTACTTCATATGGCCCTAGCCAATGCATTCTAAACTTACCAGGGTATTGGAAAAAATTGTTATCATAGAGGAAGACTAGGTCTCCCCCCTTAAAACTCTTATTTTTAATATGTTTGTCATGCTGGGATTTGTCTCTTGCTTTTTGTATATCCTAGTGTAATTTTGCTAGAATCCTATCCTCTTCCATTTCCATTAGTTGACTTAACATTTCCTATACTGCACCTCTTTCTGTCATGTTGGTAATTGTTGCTACGCACATACTGGGTACCAGAAATTCCAATGGCACCATTGCTTTCTGTCCACACCCCAATCTGAATGGTGTCTGTCCTGTGAACTTCTTACATGTGGTCCTGTATGCCCGTAATATTGTTGGTATCTTCAAGTCCCAATCATCCCTGTTGACATTATAGATCTTTGTCAAAGCATTTTCCAAAATCTTATTTAAGCCTTCTACTATTGCATTTTCCTAAGGATGATATGGTGTACTCTTCTGGTTATAGACTTCAAACTCCTCATTCATAGCTTTGGTGGTATCCAAATATGGTGATCACTTTCTCAAACAAGAACTGTGTTGTTGTTTTTGCGCTACAGTATTTAATTGGTGTTTCTTCTTCCCATCTTGTTAAGTATTCAGTTGCAATAATGATATATCTAGATCTTGACCTTTTTTCTGGTGTATTAATAGGTCCCACAAAGTCTATTGCCCATTTGTGAAATACCTGCAGAGTCACTTGTGGTTTTAGAGACATATCATCCCTTATGTTGGGTTTGCCAACCCTTTGACAAACATCACATTTCTGGCAATATTCATTGTCATAGTTATGGACTATTGGCCACCATAATCATGCACACAATACCTTATGCACGGTAGCTTTTCCTACATAGTGTCATATAGCTATACCTTCATGAGATTCTACTAAAATTCTAGGCCTTTCATGTTCCAATACACAACTTCTCAAAATGACATCTGTGCCCATTTTGTATAAATGTCATGCAATAAGTTGATACTGTGCAACTCTGACTACCGGATTTTTCTTTTACACAATGCTAAACTCTTGTGGTGAAACCCATGTACTTAAGTGTTCAATATTATTAGCGAAGTATTCATCAACTACATGTACTGAAAATAGTTGCGCATCAGGGAAGTTGACTTCCAAGTTAGTAGGTTCTTCTCCATTAGTTACCCTTTACAGGTGATCAGGTGCCGCACTCAGGTCCCCTAGTTTGACTATCACTTCGAAATAAATTTATGGGAAAAACAATATCCATCTACAAATCCTCCCCCCCAACACTAGCTTATTGACTATATATTTGAGGGCATAATGGTCTGTGAACATTTTAAAGTGTTTACCTAGTAAATAGTGCCTGAACTTCTGAAGTGCATATACCATGGCCAAGCCTTCTCTTTCTGTGGTGTTGTAATTTTTCTCTGATTCTAACAACTTTCTGCTTGCAAATGCTATAGGATGGTCTAAGTCCCTTGCTCCTGTCTACGCCAGAATTTATCCAAGTGATGTGGATGGTGCATCTACGTGCACATGAAATTTCTTTTCCCAAACTAGAAATACTAGTATAGGTGTTGTTAGCATCTTTTGTTTTAAAGTGTCCAATCCTTGTTGACGGTCCTCATTCCACTTAAATATGGTTTCCTTCTTCAACAATTTTTCCTTTGGTGCAACAATCTGTGCATACCCCTTTATAAACTTTTTATAATAGCCTATATGTCCCAGTGTTTCTCTTAATTGGCGCACTAACTTTGGTGGTGGTAAATTTACAATGATTGCAACCTTAGCATGATCCACTAGTAAACCTTGTTTACACATTATATGTCTCAACAATATTCCAAAGGGTGTCCAAAAAATGCATTTCTTGATATTCAATGATATCTGACATTCCCTGCATCTTTCCAACATTAGTCTTAACACTTCCACATGGTCCTTTAACAAACTGTATACACTCCAGTCATCCAGATATATTTCTAGAAATTGATGTATGAATTCCTTAAAACAGCTATGACTACTCTTGAAAATATGGCTGGTGCATTTTTCATTCCAAATGGCATGACTGTATATTGGTAGGATCCCCATTCTGTAGCAAAAGTTCTCTTATACATGTCTTCTGGAGCTATTTTTATCTGATGGTAACCTAAGAAACCATCTGTAAATGAATATGATTCATGGCCTCCCACATTATTTAAGACCTCATCTGTAAAAGGGGTAGGGAAAGGGTCATGTAAGCAAGCATCATTAATTTTCTTCAGATCTACAAAAATTATTATCCCCCCTATTTATTTTCTTGGACTACCATAGGACTGATCCATTCAGATTCCTACTGGTTCTATGATACCAACTTCCAACATTCTATCAATTTATTCTTTCACTTTCTCCCTATACACCAGATTCAGTCTATAGGGTCTTTGTATGACAGGTCTAGCTTCATTTTTGAGGGGTTTCTTCATCTCACCTAGCTCCCTTGCTATGCATTTCATCTCTGTGAAAGTCATTGGAAATAGGTCATTGTATTCACATAGTAGCTTTGTTATTCTTTCTAATGTTTTCTCATCCTAATAGTCTCCAATACTTGCCATTTTAGGATTGTCATTCATCCCAATGTTGAATTTCTTCCCTTTGATTGGTTCAACAAATACTTTTGACTCCAAAGATGGACCTTTCACCTATATTTATCCTTCAATCTATGTAATCTGAATGTTGCGTAGATCGTCTTCATCCGGTGCTTCCTCTTCAACATGATAGCATGAGAGTAAATCTTTGATTGTCTGTATGTTTTGTTGTTGATATTCTATCATGATTTCAACTTATGTTTCATTAGTAAATATCATTCCCTATATCAACTTCAGTGATGAATCCATGTTGGGGTTATCATGTTCAAATGAGAAGGTTACTACGAAATTATTGTGTAATCCATTCCATTCTGTAGTGCCTATGCGCATCTCTTGGTATATATACTAGTTCCCTGGGATTCCTTCCAATGTATGGACAAAGTGATGAGTCCATTCCTCCGGTGGTGTCATCCTCCATTTTGCCTGGCACTTTTCCAAGTGTTCCACTGGTTTTCCCTATCCATCATACCTCTGCATTTTATTTCTCCCTTGCTCTACACCAAATCTAATGCACAATAGTTACTTACACTGGTACCAATACTGAATTGTTTATTTGTGCGCACCCCACCATCTTACAGGTGTGGCCTTGAGTGCGATATCTAGGGATAATAACCTATGATTTTCTAGTATTTCCTCTTCATATTTTGTCAAAAATTCCTCTATGTCATTTAACCCATGAAAACATGGAGGTTCTCTTATATCTGTATCAACCCACCTTACTGCGAGGTCTATTCTTGCACACCTCTTTATGGAAAATTCATGTAATATCTGTTGCCAATTATCCAAACCTGTGTCTGAGTCAAAATCACATGATGTAATTCTTCTCCAACTGAGTACCCCATCTGCAGTTGGGTTAACATAATCCTCTTCTCGTGCGGTAGTTTTGTACAACTGGTTTATTTCTTCCAGATCCAAACAAGTGGGTTCTATAAACCCTTCTGCTGATGGATCCAATGGTGAAATGACTCTATATTCACCTGATTCAAACGCCATTTTCCTTTTCTTCAGGTTGATTATAGCCCGGTTATCAAATTCCTAATCCAGTCCAAGCAATGTTGGGTAAGGTGTTGTTCCATATACTATCTCTATTACTTCAAAATCTGCCATAGTGCGCACTCCATACAAATCTATTTTCACAACTTTAAGTCTTCCAATTGGTAGTACTATGTGTTGATTTGTTAATTTCAAATGAACAGGTGAATAGCCTAGTGTGGGTTCTCCCATACACTGCCATGTCTTCTTAGGTAAGATGTTTACTTTAGAGCCTAAGTCCATGATAATATCACCCATGTTGAAGTCCCCAATGTTAACATTTAGTATGAATTCCCTACTTGTTCTTCTTCTTGTATGGAGATAATTCACTTTTTTCTGGTCTAATTTCCCTTATACCTTTGTGTTACATCTTTCTAGCATATTCTGTAATATCCTAACATATGATGGATCCTTCAATAACTTAACATAGGATTGCAGAAATTTTTTTATGTTACTTTCTCTAAAGGTTGTGCTTCACTGGTATGGTCCATTGAGGAGGTAATTTCGTACACTGGTAAGTTCTGAGTGTGTTGTGTAGCTGATGTAGATGCAACATTTTGCTTGAGAAACTCTTGTTTGGCCTCCTTGAATGTTTCATTTTTCTTTCTGTGCATCAAACTTCATTTTGGTTCAGTATTCTTCTAAGCCCATTGGTGTTGCGCTACATCTTGTTTTAGTGCGTCAGTTCATGTCTTGGATCCTCCTCGAGTGAATATATGGATGTTCCTCCCATCGTCCCAGGATTTTGTAGAAATCTACTGGGCATTCTGTTTGTTTTGGTTCCTTTTTTCTTGGATCTTCCCTAAGAGTGTTGAACAGTCATGTGTGTCGTGATCTACTGCGCGACAATACATACATGTCGCTGGTGGAATTGTACATTCCCTTGCATAATGTCCTAGTTGTTGGCATTTGTGGCACGCTACTGGTCCTCTACCTCATCCAAATCCTCCTCTTCCTTTTCCTCCACGTTTTTATCCACCTAGATCTCGTCATGGGGCGTTGTACTGAGATACTTGGTTATATTGCACGGGGTTATACCGTGGTTGCGCATTATTATACTGCGGTTGGGAATTGTTTTATTGCCAATGCACATTGTTGTATGGTGTTGGTACCTGGTTGAACTGAGGTGAAACTTGTCATATCATCATTTCTGCTTGCACCATTGTTACACATTATTTTGGTCACCCTAGTGATGTGTCTACAAGCATGTATCCAGCCTCTCAAAAGGATCTTTCCCATGAGAAAACTAACTGGTTTCCTGCTCTACAAGGTTTTGTTTTAGAAGGGCATTGTAGGCTAGTAGTATTATACAGTGTGGAAATTCCTGATTTCCGCAGGTTGCTCTAAACCTAGCCCGCGGGGTTTCCGTAGGCTGCTATATAGACAGGATGAGGCGACGTTCTAAAACTGAGAAAAAGGAAGAAGTTCACGAAATTTATAGAAGGAATCTTATAGAATATGAGGTGGCATTCGTGTGGTTGATATCCTACCTACCTCTCTGATTTGGTGGGATCATCTTGGTCTCTTTAACCATCTCTCTTTCTCCTATATAATGATGGATTTCTCATGGAAAAGGTTAAGCATTAAGTAAGCAAGAGCAAGTAAGAAAAGATTAAGGTTGTATAGGCTGTGAATTGTGTGAGGTAATCTACATCATATGCTTGAAGGCTTCATATCATCTTATCAAGTTATTGTAGATCATCTTCATGCAAGCTTGGAGCAAGTGTGTGTGTCAAGACCAAGGGCCACCGAAAGGGAACTTAGTGACAGTGGCATGTTTCTTTCCCATAAAATCATTCTCATTTCATTACATGATTCCTTGATCACATGTATAAGTCTTCATTGAATATACTATCATTGCTTTCACTTTGGTTGGTTGGTGTTCCATCGCAGGATCAATAGCACAAGAGCACCGGAGCGAAGCAGGGACAACAAAGAGATAAGGAAGTGATATTCAAAGGTATGTTACTCATCCTTTCTTTGACAATAGATTCAATGATTAGAGCTTAGGGAAAGTGCCATGTTTTGTCTTGTTTTGTTCTAGATCTAGGGGGATCTAGGGAGATTAGTTTATGTCTGCATTTACCGATATTATCCGATAACAAAATTGGCGACTCCACTGGGGATACGATCTATTTTTTATTTTTTGTTGTCCATTTTCCCTTAGCCTATATTTTTCATTATGTTTCAGTCTCTGAGTCTGTAAGGGATCAATCCAGACTCTTTGGCCCTGAAATTTTCCTAAATTTCTTTACTCTCTTTCCAATTTTCTTGTGTTTACAGGCGTTTCCGCACTGCACTCTATATGTCACCTACGAAAACTTTAGATTGTCACACCCTAAGTCTTTAGGCCAGTGTGGACTTTTCGCACCCTACCCATTTCTAGCCTGCGAAAACTAGTGATTTACACATTGTAACCTATTGTTGGCCTGCGACGATGTCTGTAAATTTTTTTGGATTGGGTCTTGATTTTCTTTTGATGCCCAGTTTTCCCTTGATCAGCTGGGGGGAACTTTTGAGGTCAGTATTTGATTGGTTGTTGAATTTAAAACTTGCTTTTTGATTGGTTTTCAAAGATTGCAAACCCTTCATTATCATTTGGTAAGTTTTTTCTTCTTGATTTTTTATCAACAATGATATAATCTCTGATTGTAGATATGGGTGCTTGATTGATTAAAAGCCTTTCATCTGAGTGAAGTTTTGGATTATTTTACATTTTTTTGATTGCTTGTTGATTTGAAAGATATTGCTTGTTTGCATTTTATAAACACTTTCTTGTCATCTTTATCTTTATCGTCATTGAATGTTTGATTCGGGTTTATGTTGAGTGTATCTATTTTCTTTGGTTACATTTCCTTTCGTTAGTATACCTCAGATTTGGTTCCGGAAAGGAAAATTAAAGTCATTCATTCTTTTAAAGTAATCATTCATAAAAAATCTTTGCATTCAAAACTGAAAGAGAACAAATTGAGTAATTTCATTGCTTATGATTGTTTGGAATTGTAGTTCATTCGAGAAAAGAAATTATATTTCGTAGCTTTCGTGTTTCTGGAAAGATATCTTCTTCGTATTGTAGATAGAATTCATTGAACGAAAGATTGCATCATTCATATCTATTTGGATATTGTTGGGTCAAGGTCTCTCACAAAATTGGTTTCATCTCCATCTCCCTCTTGAGTAAACAACAACCTCTAAAAAACATTGCGTAATTTAAAAATATACTTAGTAACTTTTATTTTCTAGGGATCTTTTACACCAACATTACTTAGGCTAGTGTTTTGGGATAGGTTTTGAGACACACTCTCTAAAGCACAAAACACACATTAGCATCTTGTGATATGAAGTGTTCAAATCCATTTTCAACATTTTGTCTTGGGAAGCCCTTCTCACACAAGGGTCAAACCTGAGGTCGCATTGAGACTAGAAGAGTTACTCACCCTACTTCGTTGGTTTTGGTGTAGAGTTTGCGTGTATTATTTGGGTCGCTTGAAGGTATACCCACAATGATGAGTGGAAGCCTCTCAAGTTGATTTTGGGCTAGATAACCTACCTTTGCACGTCGATCGGACTGTCAATTGTTTCCCCAGGCATCACTGTTTTTCTTGGTAGCCTTAGTTGCCTATCTTTTTAGGGTCTTACATGAGGTGATTGTGGAGGGGAAAGACTTCACGGTACCTGGAATCGACGTTGGCCAGACTCACTCGGGCTCCTTGGAGGGCACACCCACGATTATGTATGGGAGCTTGCACCAAAGTGTAAGTATTTTAAGCGGGTCGTCAACGTAACTTTTCCACCCGCTCTATCCTAGCCCCTTCTTGTCTTGACTTCGCGACCTTGGATTTCATCACCAATTAGTGACTTCGAAATAAGAAGGTTTGCTTGCTTGGTTTGATTCATAGATTTTATTAGTGAGTGTTGTTTGTTTTCGTAGTTGGCCATAAATATTTTGCGTAAAATATTTGGCTCGGCCAACATCGACCCTCCACGTCGTTCGCGTAGGGTCCAAGGAATTCCTCTCGAAAATATGGAGTATTTCCTCCCTCTACCCCCTCAGTCACTAGAGGGATCTCCTCAAGAGATCAAGGTCGAGGATATTGTAACCTCACAAGAGGAAGATTCCGCCTCTTTAGAAAGTTTTTGAATTATTTCTGATTCTCTAGAGGCTTTCCACATTCCTCCTAGATACGAGAGACGTATTCTTCGACTGAATTCACCCAAGGAACTTGTTGTTGACACTTCTAGAATACCGACCAGACCCCATTCAGGCCCTGGAGTCGGGGATCCTCTTTGGACTATTGACATATTTTGAAGCCCACCTCGCATGGTGCGAGACCTTTACGGCTTAGGGGCAGGTGCTGATATGCCTGTCGTATCACAAATACCCACAGTGTCTGCTACTTAGACGGTTCCACCAAACCGCTTTTCTGGTGCAACCAGTTGTATCACCGTCATTCCAGACACATAGTCCGTTGGTCCTATCTCGACTTTTTCTCTCCAGATGGCCCATTTTACTATGGTCTCGCACATTACGACTATTCCTACCGGGAATGTGGTGGTTGGCCAAGCTCCCATTGGTACACCACTCTTTTCTAGACCTATCGCGTCACTTCCTCCTGGGTATCACGCTTTGAATCCTTCCACTACTATCCCTGAGCAGGTCCCATCTGAAGTTTCTGGATTTTTTTTTCTACATGGGTACAATGTTGCTATCGATTTTGTTCCTACACCTTCCGAGGTCCTCTCCCGAGGGTCTTATCCACCTTTTCCCGGGGGATTTGGCCCTAGTGGCTCCAATCCAATTGGAAGCACTCATCATCCACTCACCTCTGGTCACTAGATTCCTGTTGGAGGGAAATCTAACATTGGGGGTATCCTCCACTTGGAGGACAACCTCAGGTTGGACTCTATAACCCACTCTATGGACAAAACACATCCGAATCACTAGCCCACCTTTGGAATCTCCTTGCCCAAGGAAATCCACAATCATCCGAGGTTCAACAACCTTAAGGAAACCCTTTTATACCCCCTCACTCGGGCCATCCATATCCGGTTTCTTTGGGTTCCACTTGGGGTCCACACGTTTAGTCTAGTGTCCCTTTTCAAGCGAACATTTCCAACCAACCCAACCCTATGGGCTACATGCCTTCACATCCTCGACTGAATTTGTTAGGACACTTCACGTACATGCAGACTTCTTACGGTCCTACTGGTATACTGATGAGACTTCCTCCCCAAAGTCACCAGTACCCTCAAGTGAATATACAACTTCCTTTTCTAGCCACTTTGGATATACCCGATTTGTCTAGGATCTTGAATGATCCTATCTTACGTTCTCCCCATTGGCCTGCCATACCAACCAAGATGTCGTTCGACATTCCCAAATATGATGGTAAACCGGGAAAATACCCAAATAACCATGCCATGAATTTTCACCTTTGGTGCTCGTCCAACTCTTTGATGGACAACTTCATTCAGTTACATCTCTTTCAACAAAATCTCACAGTTTCAGCTGCAAAGTGGTATATAAAATTACAACGAGGTTTCTTTAATGACTTCAACACCCTTTCCATGGATTTTCTCACACATTACCAATTGCCTATCATCTATGCGACAGGAACCGATATTCTGAGTTCTTTTGAGAAATCTTCGGCCATTCATATTTTCAATCACATCCGTGAGTGGAGACGAAGACGATGTTTGATCAAACTCAACCTTCTTGATCAGTTATTGGCTGAATGGTCCACTAAATCATATATGAATGAAATCTCCCATGATATTTCCATTGGTGGCGTTGTCACTGAAGAGCAGGCGATTAGTCGCGCTCAGTACCTAGATCTTATTTATTCGCAAACGGGCACTCCTTACGACTTGCTCCCTGATTCTCCTCGCCCTTCTACCACCGCTACCTCAACAACCCCAACAACTTCTCATGTTGTTGATGGTTTGATTGGCACATTCCATGCTGGCGCTAAATCCACATCGACCATTCACACCAATCCCAAATATCCTTCTTCTAATGTTCAAAGTGCTCCGACTCCTACTCCTTCCACCGACAAAACTTCTGAGGTTAACTTTGTTCAATCCACCCCTGCTGGAAAAAATAAATCTAAAAAAGGAAAGGGAAAGAATAAGGAGGATAGAAATAATAATCCACAATCCGATAAACCCAAGACCGAGTCTGTTGATGATAAGGATAAGCGTAAACCTCGATATCCTTGCCTTATCTGTGGTGATGATCACTACACGAAAGACTGTCCAAGACGTGCTAAGGTCACTAAGTTCCTTCAAGGGATCGGAAAACCTCCCACACCTACCGTTTTGTCACAACCTTTCCCATCTCAACAACAGGCTCAATTGGTCATCCACGACCAACCTTCTTTTTCCACCACTTCATATGTCCTTATGTGTACTGGTAATTCTATCAAGAACAACGTTGCCATCACCACTCGAGTCAAAGATTATTCTCCTTCCAAGGGGAACGTTGATGATTTACCACCTTTGTTGGTTCAACCACCTCATTCAACTTCACCTCCCAACGATCCTCTTCATCTAGAATGATTGGGTCCCAATACAGTTCTTCGCCCTCCTCCAAAGGGCGTTGTTCAAAATTCTTCCTTCAATCCTCATGCACGTGATGCTCAAAACTACAGTATTGTAGAAGATCTTGCACAAGCACCCTCTGCGATGTCAACTCTCGAATTCCTTCAAAGTTGTCCCACTCAACGGAAGGCAATGTTAAAGGCCATCGATGGAATTTATCCCACATATACTAATTTGATAATCTTTGACTTGGAATATCACATTCCAAGGCTACCTCCTCGGTCGACATTTCAGATTCAAGTTGTTGTTGAGAAAAAGAACATCTATAGAATTGTTATTGACGAGGGCGCCTCAACATGCGTCAAGTCTGCTGCTTGTTGGAAATCCATTGGCTCTCCTCCCCTCACCAAATCAGACAATACACTTAAGGATTTCAATGGTTCTAGTTTTAATCCCTACGGTGTTCTTCCCTTGTTCTCTATTACGTTGGAAGGAAAAACGGTCAACGTAGAGGTCGAGGTATTTGATGCACCTCTTGAATATAACCTCTTACTTGGTCGTAGCTGGATTGATTCCATGTGTGCCATCGTGTCAACCCTTTTCCGTGTATTACATTTCCCACATCAAGGAAAAGTCGTTACGGTTGACCAGTTGGCCTTTTTCAACTCCGATTCCCGTACTAGCAACGTGCCATTTATCTCGAAGACACCTCCTGGGTACGAGAATGTCAGTGTGGATCTCCTGAAAGATTCCACTCTAATGGGTACCTTCCCAATGCCACCACCCGATGTTCCACCTCCTTTGGTCGCCTCGATCAACATGATTTCCACCTCCGTCCGTGAAACCCCCGCATCTTATGACCCGTGGATAGTACCCGATCCTGGTTATTATCTTCGCTATGGAAAACAAATTCCTTTAAGTCCTGTTGAATATGCTTATCAATCCATTCAATCGACAACCCATTCTACTCCCTCTCTTGGGGATTCATCTCCCAATCTGTTTCACATCATCTTTCCTATGGATGAGATGATCATGTTGGTTATGTCTATGGAAGATACCTCGTGAAATGATAGACATCATCGTTCCATTCTCTTCATGGAGCAACACACCATAGAGAGTTACCAACTGATTTCGACTCCGCCAACCGTTGTTGTCATTTCCTCTGTCCCCGAGTCAACACACAATGTGATTTATGAAGGGAACCTGAGTAATATTTCACCCACCATTCCTCTTGACATATCTATTAAACTTGGAGTTGTCGAAAATGTTCACATTGGAGCCGCATGTTCCGATGATGAAGTCGTCACTTATAAAGCTATTTTTCAAGAATTCTGTGACGTTTTCTCTTGGAGCTATGAAGAGATGCTGGGTATTGAACCCGATATCATTGTGCATGAAATTAAGACCTACCCGGACGCTAAACCCATTCGGTAGATACTTCGCTTGGTCCACCCTCGTAAATCCACCGCTATCAAGCTTGAAGTTGAAAAACTTCTTAAAGCTGACTTTATCTATCCTGTGGCTTTAACCGATTGGGTATCCAATCTAGTTCGGTAAATAAAAAAATAAGGTACGATCCGTGTATGTGTTGATTATAGGGATATTAATAAAGCTTGCCCTAAGGACAATTATCCAACCCCCTTCGTTGACCAAATTGTCGATGATTGTGCTGGGAGTGAAATCCTCTCTTTAATGGATGGTTTCTCTAGCTATAATCAGATTAATATTTTTCCCACGGATCAACACAAGACCGCTTTCATCTATCCTTCGGGTACCTTTTCCTACTGGAAACTTTCTTTCGGTTTAAAGAACGTTGGCGCAATTTTTCAACGCGCTATGTCTTATGCTTTTCATGATATCAAGCACATCGTACAACCGTATCTCGATGATCTACCGACCCATTCAATACGCCACCAAGATCACCCAACCCATCTCCACGCCATTTTCATTCGTTGTCGTTATTATCGTATACGTTTAAACCCACACAAGTGTGTTTTTTGTGTGGAGTCCGGCCGACTTTTGGGTTTTATTGTGTCACTTCATGAAATTAGGGTGGACCCTCTGAAGGTTGAGGTTATCCTTAATCTACCTCCTCCTTCTACACTTCGCCAACTCCAAAGTTTGCAAGGGAAGGCAAACTTTTTGCGTTGATCCATCCCCAATTACGCTGAGTTAACGTTAGGATTTACTAGACTATTGAAGAAGGGTTACAATTTCGTATGGGATGAAACTGCCAACAAAGATTTCAAAGATTTGAAACTTGCCCTAACCCGTACACCACTATTTCCTCTACCTCGCCGCTGCGAACTCTACCATTGCCATGGTTTTTGTAATTTATTATTTGAGTTGGAGTCTCACAACTACCAAATCCAAATACCTACATGTCAAAAAACTGGCTTTGGTAGCCGTTCAAGCTGTTCAACGTTTCCGTCACTATATCCTATTTGGCAGAACCACGGTCATTTTCAATTGCAACCCTATGAAGCATATCCTTACGCCCTAATTTCTAGGGGGAAAGTACTCCAAATGGATTGTGATTCTCCAAGAGTTCGACTTAGAATTTGAACGCGCTAAGTCTAAGAAATCATTGGTTTTCGCTGAAATGATATGTGACCTTCCCTCCATTGAGACAAAAAACATGGTAGAGGATTCCTTGCCTGATGAATCCCTTTTTCTGATAAGTTATGATGACGCTTGGTATAGAGATATTATCATCTATCTCCAGACTCAAACTTTTCGGCCCAACCTTTCTAGCACAAACCATCGTTGTATACGGTATCAAGCCCGTCAATACATAATTCTCGGTGACACTCTTTATCGCTGTGGTGTTGACTCTATTTTCCGATGTTGTCTCACCTATGATGAGGATGATAAATCTTTGAATGACTACCACTCTAGAACATGTGGTGGTCATATGTCTAGTTATTCCAATGCCCAAAAGATCCTATGATTTAGGTACTTCTGGCCTTCTTTGTTTAAAGATTGTAATACTTTTGTCCATAAGTGTCATGCTTGTCAAACGTGTAATACTAAAATAAGATCTCATCCCGCTCCTTTACACCCTGTAGTTTCTGTTGGTCCTTTCGCAAAATGGGGCATTGACTTCATGACATGTAACCCTCACTCATCTGGGGGGCATGGATAGATCATTGTAGCCGTGGATTATTTCACTAAATGGGTCGAGGTGATGCCTACATTTGATAACACCAGAAAAACTATAGCACTTTTCATATTCAATCATATCATCACTCGATTTGGAATCCCGCAAGCTATCGTTACTGATCACGGTAGCCATTTTTGAAACTAGATGATGCCTAAACTGACTCAAAACTTGGGTCTTCGACATGAAAAATTAACCCCCTATTACCCATAGGCCAATGGCTAGGTTGAAGCGATAAACAAAGTTCTTATCACTATGCTTCGACGGATAATAGGAATTCACAAGACAAGTTGGCACACGATGTTGTTTTCAGCATTATGGGCCTATCGAACATCCTTAAAGTCTCCCATGGGGTTTACACTTTTCCAATTAGTGTATGGTATCGAAGTTGTCCTGTCAATTGAATCTTAGATACCATCTTTGAAACTAGCCGTTGAACTTCTCCCCAACACCTCTGCCGAAGAGGAACGTCTATTGTACTTGATGCAATTAGATGAAACTCATTGTGATGCCACCCTAGTTATTGAAGCTCAGAAAAAGCGTGTCAAAGCCCAATACGACAAGCATGTCAAGCCATGTATTTTCTCTGAAGATGATCTAGTTCTCCTCTATGAACAAGATCATGATTTACTAGGGGCCAGAAAATTCGAGGCTATGTGGCGAGGTCCTTATATTGTCAAATGGGTGTTGGAGAAGGGAGCTTATGAGTTACTGGATTATGATGGCATTCCTTTGAGTGAGCCTAGGAATGGGCTTTACTTAAATAATTACTATTCTTAGGCCATCTTTTCATGAGTTCTTGTATTTTTATTGTATCATACTATTGTGTGCTACGTTTTTGTTCTTTTTCGTTATTTGGTTTCGACCCCCAGCTGCTTACCTTGCATTGTGCTTGGTTTCCAAATGTCAGTGCCTTCACTACCCTCCATTGGATTCATCGATGATGTTATTTGTAGTACTCAGAACTTAACATCTGTTGCTTGGGCAATCTATGCACCTACGAACGAGTTAATCATTCTACACGGTGTCTGCCTCGGTCGTGCAACTAACAATATCGCAGAATATAGTGCAATCATCGAATTTTTGACTGACTCTATTTCACTTGGAATCCGTCACCTTGTTGTACGGATTGATTCGCAGTTAGTGGTAGTACAGTTAAGTAATGTCTATGCTATCTGAAGTCCTACTTTGTTACGGGTATATCTATGAATTCGCCTTTTGGAACATTACTTCGATTACATTGAATATCAACATATTCCAAGATGTCTAAATGCATTAACATATGCATTAGTGAATTATGTGTTAGACATAAATTTGAGACATATGTAAATCCAACCACAGTTCACATTAAAGCAAGTAAGTCAGTAGAAGCCTCTTGTATATATATAACGATAAAAGTGTTTTACAAAAAAGTGTTTTTGTCCGAAGACCAAACATATCAAAATGATAAGCACTTGGATTCATATACAAAATAACATCAAGGATGCTTTTCACAGTAGAACACTAATGCCTGTGCTACCCTACAAAGTAGTCGACTAAGTGAACCAGACACGCCCACAGTATGGCATTGATAACGCCTCAGAATCTCATCGATGGAGATATCTAGGATATTTGTTGTCAATCCCTCTAGGTTCTGCTCGACCGCCTCATAGTCACCAACATCCCATCCTACTACCACGACTGCTTACCCTCGTGTCTGAAAAGGGGATGTACTTGGAGGCCGATGTGGCCCTACATCTGCATTATAAAAAACGTTTTGATTAGTTATTGGATTGAAAGCATAAAAAACATTTTATATTTCAAAATTCACAAAAACATCATAAAAACAAAATGTATTTCTTACCTAGATCTCCCCACTGAAATCCCTTAGGTAGAACCAAGTCGGGGTCGCCTCTGAAATCCAACCCGACATATGCATAATCGTCCACCATCAGAAGCTGAGGCCTCAACCAGTCAAAAAATACATCATTATACTTCACGATGGGGCTAGCCACATGCCAGGAAATGAGGTCGCACCACCTCTTCATCCTCGGGTCTTGTGGAGCCGGTATGTCCCACTCTACCTGTAAGCGTAAATGGGGGACCCTCTCTAGGAAGAAAGACACTAATATAGACCCGTATCCAAATTGTTTCAGGTCCCCTTTCTTTCATTTTTTCAGCTGTGTCTTCATGCTACGAAGAACTCCGTCGCTCCAATTAAAAATATGAGGCTCCATGCACTCCACTGCATATTGAAAGTATCTTTGGAGGGCCATGTGAGGAGATGCACTCCCCACCATACGTGCAATGGTAAAAATAATAGTTTGGAGGGGTAAATATCAGACACCCCTGATGGCAACTTTGCCCTTGCGTCTCTCTGCCTCAGGATCACAGTATCGACGGGGATACTCACTCATTGGTAGACCACCACCTTTGCATCCTGTCAAGGTCACATGAGATCCATGATGAGATAATACCATCAATAAATAGATATCCTATATATCTATGGACAGTACGTGGGCACCCACATGAAACACCTGTTGGTCCACATCCCACATGTGGACTAGATACTCCAGTAACCTCAGTTGGGCCCTCATGACCTGGATTTTAAATAATTTCAGTAATCCACATTGTCAGAGGGAATTTACAGTGCCCGAGTCGTTCAAAGAAATGAAATCATCATATTCATGTTCTCTCTCCCTCCAGTCCAGCATTTTGATGATCAAAAACCTGTATTGGGACAATAAAAGGGAGTTAGCATCCTCTTTGCTACTTTGAAAAGTTTTTATTGGCTAAACGCGTATGAAGAAAATTTGATTTTAGGCCGCTGCAGGTGGAGTATTATACACAGTGTGGGGTTTCCGCAGGTCCCGATATAGCTCACCTGCGACGGCCCCAGCGTGCACCTACCGGCCTAAAAATCGACTCAAAAACCGATTTTACACCAATGAAAATGAAATTTAATCCATTGGAAAGCAAGGGGACAAGGAGATTACCGTTTTGGCATAAACCATTCGTTGAATGGTCACCCGTACCTCCCGCAATTGACAACCGAAGTCTGAGGTAAAAATAGGGTTTCTAGGCAAGTTTTGGGAAAAATGCAAATGAAATAGTAAAAAGAGATTTTACCTATATTTATTTCATTTTTTACTTTTTCTATTAACATTTCATATTATTTTATGCATTTTCTCCAAAACCTAAAGGTCTAATGGTATCGTGAGTGTTTTTTTTTATTGCAGATGGAAGAACTAAGATCCTGAACAATGAAATACATATATTTTTCTTGATTTGTTTTTCTGTTTGTCACATGTACAAGTACTTTTTAAGGTTTTTAAGAAAAACCTCGAGCCTAGTCTTTGTTCGTTCTTGTGCTTGAAAATCGATGAGAACGCAACCGAGTATACTTTTCTCGTCTTTTCGTACTCGTCATAGTAACACGAAAAAAACGAAGCTGATGGAGTATCCTTTAAGCTCTTTTCACACTCCATAAAAATGAAAATATTGCCGAACGACCTTGTTCTTTTCACGCTCGTAAAAGTATTTGAAGAAAACATTTTATGGGCGATAGTTTATCACTTTTTTAGTCTCATCAAACTACTTTATGAAAAATTAACTAAGAGAGTTCTCTTTAAGTGTTTTTTAGACTCTCTAAAACATGAAAAACCCCGAGTTTTCTATCTTTGGACTCGTTAAACAAGCATCGAAAGACCCATCTAGGATCGAACCACTCCTTCTTAGGGTTCATTAAACATACTTCGAGGGACTCGTTGGAAGGATGAGCTTACATCAACAAGCATATGTTATCCTCCTCAAGCTTGTGTAAAAATAAAGAGGTACTCGCTAGGAATGGTGAGGGAAAATTTGGGAAAGAAATATGTCTCTATATTTGTGTTTAGTGGCAGTAATAGTCGCTCTTGAACATGACACCGCCTTTTTTATTGAACCCGGGTTGGGAAAGTCATTTATTTCTCGTCTGACCTTCTGCAAGTTCATATCTTGGGTCATCTTTGAGTCAATGTTGCCAATACCATTGTCGTGTCGTTCATATGTTCAAGAGAAGTTCAACCTTGCACAAGCCTTCTATCGAGTCAACCATTTGCAGTTATCAATTCTTACCATGTAGGCCTTCCCTGTGTCAGTTTCAAATCATTTTAATACTTTTATATGCCCTAAATCTGTTACTTATTTCACGTCATTGATGGGGGATACATCAATGCCCTCCTGTGATGAGTCTTTTCCTCTCGAATTCAACTCATCATCTAGGAATAAGACTTAGAAATCATTTAGTACCTTAGAGCCTGCATGTCTCAATGGCAGGTTTCTTCGCTTTTGACAGTGTATTCACATCATTGGTCCCTAATCGAGAGATTTTATTGAGTGTTCGACTTCAACTCATTTATTCACATTTGATGGATTGTACTGAGGTACCTTGGGAGTCATTGACATCAATGGTGATTTCCCTCTCAATTGTTAACAATTTTCATCAATGACCGGTAATCAAGTGGTTTTTACCATGTTCGACTTCAACACCTGTAATCGCATGGCTAGATTTGTACTTGCGGAAGAAGGGATTGAAGACCCTGGATCTCATCATTTTGGTCTAGGTTGCGATGGAATATTTATGATTTGTATTGACACATAGATCCACTTTGTATGTATTTTGGTTATGTCTGAATTTGATTTTTCTAGAGCATAGATCCACAATGTATTCTTGGTGGCTATGTAGAATCCTGATGACATGTCTCCACGGTGTATGATTGATTCCCATGACTGACATTTATGGTTTAAATCATTTGTAGTCTGAGCATGGGAATGCCTACTTCATAAATGGTATAATATTTCGTAGATTCTTGGTTGTTTGCAGGTTCCCGATTGGTGCGCTCCTTGTTTCAGACACACATGCACGTTCTACAAAGTATTTCAGATGTCACAACTTCCAACCTCATACTTTGGGGGGCATTCTGTTACACATTATTTTGGTCACCCTGGTGATGTGTCTACAAGCATGTATTCAACCTCTCAAAAGGATATTTCCCATGAGAAAACTAACTGGTTTCCATCTCTACAAGGCTTGTTTTTAGAAGGGCGTCCCAGGCTATTAGTATTAAAAAGTGCGGAAATGCCTGATTTTCGCAGGCTGCTCTAAACCTAGCCCGCAGGCTTCTATATAGACAGGGTGCGGCGACGTTCTAAAACTAAGAAAAAGGAAGAAGTTCATGAAAGTTCTAGAAGGAATATTCTAGAATATGAGGTGGCATCCATGTGGTTGAGATCCTACCCGCCTCTCTGATTTGGTGGGATCATCTTGATCTTTTTAACCATCTCTCTTTCTCCTATATAATGATGGATTTCTCATGGAAAAGGTTAAGAATTAAGTAAGCAAGAGCAAGTAAGGAATGATTAAGGTTGAATAGGTTGTGAATTATGTGAGGTACTCTACATCAGATGCTTGAAGGCTTCATCTCAGCTTATCAAGTTATTGTATATCATCTTCATGCAAGCTTGGAGAAAGTGTGTGTGTCAAGAGCAAGGGCCACCGAAAGGGAACTTAGCGACATCAAAGTTGTTTGGTTGTATCTTCCATTTTCTCTTAATATAATACAGTGGCATGTTTCTTTCCCATAAAATCATTCTCATTTCATTACGTGATTCCTTGATCACATGTATAAGTCTTCATTGAATATACTATCATTGCTTTCACTTTGGTTGGTTCGTGTTCCATTGCAGGATCAATAGCACAAGAGCACCGGAGTGAAGCAGGGATGAAAAATACATAAGGAAGCGATATTCAAAGGTATGTTACTCATCCTTTCTTTGACAATAGATTCAATGATTAGAGCTTAGGGAAAGTGTCATGTCTTGTCTTATTTTTTTCTAGATCTAGGTGGATCTAGGGAGATCAATTTATGGCGGCATTTACTGATATTATCCAATAAAAACCATATAAGTATTTGAAGTTCTTTCTCTCATCAGATCCATTGTCCTACAATCCTTATCATCATGACCCATTGATTGCAGAAATTGCAATATGAACTTTTGGGTACTGTCTTATACTTATGCATCATTAGAGAAGGATATAGACCATGCCCACGTGTCTTACAAATCTCGCACCATGGTCATCTTATTGGCAATGGGTTTGCCACCCTTTTTTCCATATATTGCATGAAAGTTGGGCATTCATTCTTATGGTGTCCATCTGTCTTTCATTGGGTACACCAAACAACTTCTCTTTTCTATTTACCCTTATTCTGGTTAATTTGAAATGTTAAATTATTCAAATCCTCCTTCAACTCCTCTATTGTTGAATCTGTCCATTGATATTGGTTCTCTTCTAGTTGTAAGGCTGCTTGCAGTGCCTCTGTCCGAGTTTGGAACTTTTTTTGTCTTAATGGGTTTTTCAAATGTGATAACAGTGAGTTCACAAATAGATGCCTATGTTTCACGTCAGTCATTGCATATTTCAACTTACCTTTTAGTCTCTTAAACCTCTGATCAATCTCCCAAACCTCTGATCAATCTCCCAAACAAACTCACCTGTTTTCCTGATTTCAATCATTTCATTCATGTACTAGTCTTAGAAGTTGGGCTTCTGAAACTTGTTTATCAATAGTTTTTTCAAATGTGCAATAGTCTTTGTTACTCTTGGTGGACTATTTACATCTAGGCTCATATACCAGTCCAGTGTGCGGTCTCTTAGTGTGATATCTAACTGCGCGAGTTTTGTATCCTCATAGGTGATATTATTTTCTTCTTAGATCTTCTCATAGATGAATAAGTGCTTTTTAAAGTCCTCTGATGCCTCTCCCCAAAATTCTGGTAAACTGATCGTGGGATCATGTCCTGCCATTTTAAACTGTGTTGAACTACTACCTCTGCGTGGTGTATATATTTGATTGTTACTTCCTGAACTGGCTCCTCTAGTTGTTTCTCCTTGTTTTTATGTGTTTCTTGTTGTCTTTCTTCCACTAAAATTAGGTTGTCTAAATGTTGGTTTTCTTTCTGGTGTGTTAGTCACACATGTGGTTGTAGGTTCCACACTGATGGTGATCTGGATTGGAGTTCTTCCATTTGCTCCTACCCTTGGACCTCATGTTTTCCTTTCATATGTTGCACATAGGATTTCCTCAATCTCGTCCATAGCCCGAAGATCCTGTACCTCTTCTTCATTTCTTTCCAATCCCTCTCTATCAGCTATGTCTCTCTTCTTATTATTCATCTTATCTTGGTAGGGTACGCCACTGAGCGTCTTTCCATATTTTTCCATTATCTTCTTTATCTGATCTTCCTCCATCATGATTAGGTCCATGGTCTCCTTCTTCTTTCCCTTATCCATATCTTCCTCCATTTCTCATCCTCATGTCAGTGCTTCCCCCTTCCCCCATGCATGCAAGGAAGTTTAGTTGTCCGATTCCATGGTCATCACATCATTGTTATACAATAAAAGCTTGATTGAAGCATACATCAATCTGATGTAACTACCTCTGGGTCCCTTTAGAAAATCATGTTTTGTTGTGGTAAACCCTACAACAATACTATCTAACTAGAAATCTATTGTGCGTAATTTTTTTATTAACTTGCTGTAAATGTGTGATCTCCACAAGATTCCACTCCAGCTATCTGATTCAATTTGTAGGGTGGTTGTATTTTAATCTTAATAACCACTCCTGCAACAAATGCGGGAAATCACAGAAAAATACCTCATGCAGGTCGCTAAACACGTATTTGTCAAGATATTTGCGCGGTGTTAGGTTAGGGTTTATGTTGTCCTTCTGCACAAACTTGAGTTCTTTAATTTTCAACCGTCTTTCGATCTTCGCCTTTATTGGATTCCATGGCCTGAACATTTCCTTCCATACCTTCATCCTCTGCATGTTTCTTCCATAGATCTCGTCCACTCAATCCCATGCAGTTCTAGAGCATTTGTTGGTTATATATGTGACTTCTTACTTATTCTTGGGTTGACCCAAATTTAGATCTAAACAGTTTCCCAACAAAACCCTCTAAAACTATCGGCCCTCCTGGTAAACTAGAAGGCAACGCTATGCATAGGGTGCACAATGCAGTCTCACCTGAAATATCTCTATGGGTGACTGTAATACCAATGTGTTTGCAATCTAGGAATGGGTGGAGATATGGGAGTGTATTCTATCTTCCTTTATGCATTACACTTATTACTGATTCAGGTATTCCTAAGATTCACTCATCTTTAGGTTCATGCATGCATGTTAATACATCTAGTTATTCATTCATTCATAAACTAATCATTGACGGAAGGTAAACATTCAAGAACCATCACACATAACACAAGTTTTACCGTGGTTCACCCCCTCCTGGGCTACGTCCACAAAGATTTGGCTTCTCTGCTCTTTTATTTAGTTTGTTGTAGAATTTGGTGCTACGTGCATTACATATTCAATCATACAATCATGATGAGGTTAAGGAACCTCTGTGAGGTGGACTAGGTCACACCAAGATTCGTAGCCCATGATCTAACCCTCAAAATATAGCTTATTCAACTCTTCTGTAGCTCAACAAATTTCAACAACAATTATCAAAAATCTTTAGCCACTTAACCAACAATGACTGAACCCTTAACCTAGACCCCCTAGGTTTTTATTTATACTATTTTTCAGGATTATAGTCGTTACAACATTTTTTAAAAACCCTAACCCTATTATGGTTATGCCTGGGCACCACGTTGCTTTTCCTCTTGTTTTCTTGCCATCTTTTTCATGCACTCCAAAATTAGTTCTTCCTTTCCACAATTAGGTCTTTCCCAAAATAGATATGTTCTCCAAATTAGGCTTGTGCCCAAAATAACCTTCCTTCTCAAAATATGCTTGCACCAAACAACATGTACACCCCTCTTGCTACTCCCAACAAGCCCTGGGAATCCATCTCTATGGACTACATGTTGGGGCTTCCTTCAACCAAGTAGGGAAATGAATATGCTTTTGTGGTTGTTGATTGATTTTCCAAGATGGCGATTATGGTCACCTGGAAGAAGAGCATCACAGTAGAGGACACTGCCAAGATCTTCTTCGAATGAGTGTGGGTACATTTTTGGATACCACAAACCATCGTCTTCGAAAAGGACCGTTGGTTCCTTAGCATATTCTGGTCCAGCCTCTGGTCATGGATGGACACCAAGATCATCAAATCCATGTCCTTCCACCCCCAAACAGATGGCCAAACTAAGGTCGTCAATAGGATGATCATGCATATTTTGCGCATGTACAATTCCAAGCATCCGTGCACATGGGATGGGAGTCTTCCTTATGTTTAGAACAACTACAATAGAGTCATACATAGCTCAATTTTCCACAACCCCTTTCAGGTGTGGTTGGGATTTCAACCATTGGGACCCATGGATGTTGCACTACCCCTTGCGTCAACATAGGAAGAATCATCCCATGCGCAAATCAAAGATGACAAAGCCACCCGGTTCATTGAAAAAATGCAACACATGTGCCAACAGGCTCAGGATATTTCGTATAATTCCAATTCCAAATACGAGCATTGCCATGATCATCACAAGGTGCCACACAAGTTTCAGGTGGGAGATAAAGTTTGGTTCCACTTGCAGAAAGAACTCCTTATAGGACCCCATTTGAAGTTTCGTCAACTCCGCTATGGACCTTACACTATCACCAAGGTTGTGGGTGACAATGATTTAGAGATAAATATTCCCCCCTTCCTTAGCTTACACCGAGTGTTTAATGTAGACCTCCTTCGACCATACTTTCCACCCTTATTGGACACCTCAGATATAACATAACAGTTGACACTGACCAAGCTCAACCCTAACTACATGGAACATGAATCTGCTGATCAGATCATGGACACAAAAGTCAAGGGAACTTTCCAATAGAAGCTTCAACTTTATCGAGTTATCAAAGCAAGGAAGCTCCTACACCAAGGCAAGTGGTTCACATGGGGCCAAATTCAGCAGAAGTTTCCTCATTTGATGGGGGAACTCAATGCAATGGAGACCGTTGCTTCCTAAGGATGTAGGATTGATCCAAGTGGATATCGTTGGCCACCTAACTCTTCTAGTTAGATCACATACAACTTTCATCTTGGCAGTTACAATTTTTATCTTAGCAGTTTTTTTCTAGCTTTTCAGGTCCTAAACTTTCGGGGTTGTTTTGAGGCCCTAAATAACATTTTTTGGGCCCACCATAGTCACACCATAGGTTTTAGCTAGAGTGTAATGACATAATTTGTATTCCTCAGATAGACCTTTCCAACGGGCTATCGTGCACCTAAAATGGAGATCATATGCAAAAGTTATGACCTCGGGAAGTTGATGCACTAACTTACCCGATCAAGGCCCACATGACTTTTGGCACTTCATCTCCTGGGGTTAGGTTTTTGGATGTCTAGGGTTTTTTGTTTACTTATGGAGGATATAAAGGCCTGGAGGCCTCATTGTAATGTTCTCAGACGAATGCGCGTAGCTACCACATCTCTTCTCAAATATTAGCTACTACCATTTGAACAAGATTGTTTTCATTCTGCATTTTACAGTTTCAACAGATTTCTTATTTGATAGAATTTAAGTTCCATTGTATCTCTGTTATTGTTCTTTGTATATTTGTGATAATGTTGTAGTTCTATGTTCCATTTCGTTCCACTCATAAATTTGGATGAAACTATCCAATAAGCAGCCATAACTATGCTAAATGAATCCAAACTCCTAGATATATATTGGAGAGAAGCAATATATACAATAATATATATACTTAACAAATCACATATTAAAGTTAACCATGACAAGACACCATATGATTTGTGGTTTGGCAGAAAAACATCAGTAAAACACTTTAGATTCTTTGGGAGCAAATGCTATATAAAAAGAGATGATGATAATCTAGGAAAAATTGATTCCAGATCAGATGAAGGCATATTTCTTGGTTACTCATCCAATAAAAAGGCCTACAGATGTTACAATATGAGATTGCAAAAAATTGTGGAAAGTGAAAATGTAAAGGTGGATGATCTAACATCAAGAAGAATAAAATCTCAAGACAATTCACAAGTTGATGAAAGACTAAGAGATGATGATGATGAAGAAGAAACTGAAGAAATACAAGAAGAAGAATCACAAAGTGAAGAAGAAAACGAAGAGGAGGCATCACCAAGACAAGATTCAAAAGCACCATCAAGAAGAGTGCAAAGGGATCATCCTGAAAGTCAAATCATAGGAAACAAAAGTGTTGGAGTCGAAACAAGAAGAAGAATAACATATGAATCAAAACAAGCAATGCTCTCCCTAATAGAACCCAAAACATTTGCGGAAGCTAGCAAAGATGAAGAATGGATTAAATCCATGAAGAAGAACTTGATCCAATATATAAGAATGAGACTTGGGAACTTATACCAAGACCAAAAGATAAAAATTCGGTAGGGACCAAGTGTATTTTTAAGAATAAATTTAATGAAGATGGTCAAATTATAAGGAATAAAGCGAGATTAGTGTGAAAAGTATATGCACAAGTAGAAGGGATTGACTTTGAGGAAACATTTTCCGCTATGGCCAAATTGGAATCTATCAAAATGTTTTTGGCATTTGCATGTGTTATCCCCATTTTGTGGATAACTAAGGAGATGATGTCTTGAGGCCCTCACGTTGCAGATATGGAGTGTCGAGAGACTACATGACCAATAGTACCATTTACACACATGGAAAACCCATTCACCACCAGAGATGGTCACAGGTTTACAGATGGCATCCACCACACTAGTTGGATTCTAGAAGGCAGTGGTCCTTGTTCCATGAGGTACAAGTCAACATTATTGTAAGCATCATTTCAATACTTAATCCATTTGATTATCTTGTATCTTAGATTGCTCTAGATTTAATGATATGTGCTTGGACATTATGCCTTTTTCCCTGCTTCACCTTGGTGGTTGACATTGCGCCCTAGTAAGTGGTCTTCTTTGGGAATGGTTTTGTTGTTGGGAAATCCCTTAATGAGCCATTGTACCGTTCTCGACCATACTTACCATTTTCCATCATTTTCCCCCTCTGTTTCCTTATCTCTTTGGATTTTAGGGTGTATTGACCGAAGAAGGGGTTGTCCCTCATTCTATGGGAAGATGGGGCTAAAGGCCCAGAGGGATTGGTGTTGGGTAAAATATAAAATCCATATATGAACCTTCCACATGATTCGCCCAAGGATCACCCAAGACAAAAATAAAACACTTATCTTTTAATAAAAGGGGACCCATAATATAGCAAAGAAATTCTTGAAAGGTAGATTGAAGGATAGGAGGTCTCATCACGATCCAACCTATCACATCCATGGATATCTAGTGGCATGAAATTGTCATTATCTAGTCACCAAACTAGGGCAGTGAGTCTCAGTTGCATGGCTGAGAGAAAGGGGGTCTCATCACGAGACAACCTTCTCATTTCCATTAGGCATTTTTTGGTGACATTGCCACCATCTGGTCACCACGCCATGGAAGTGACCTTCAACCTTTCCTTGTGCTAAATAAAATATAAAGAAAGAAAGATAAAAGTCAAATGATGGGCTTGGAAAAAGTGCATTATGGACGAAGGTACAACACACCCTCTACAAGTGAACCCATGAATGAGACACTACTACCCCTAGTATGTCATGAGCCCTATGCCCATTGAGTCTTGATCCCATCCACCTCATACGCCTTACATGGCTTAGAGAGGGACCTCTTGGAGGCTCTCCTTGACCTAGAGAAATATCTACCTAATAGGACACCTTGTCAACCCTCCCATACTTAAGCTTGACAAGTCAGATAGTGTCTTTGAGTTGTTAATTGTTTGATATAGTAATCTTTGATGCACATGCTTAGATGGATTATTTATTGATTGAATCCACTTATCATGATGTTATGACTTGAGATCCTTGGAGGGAATTTTCATTTGTCTTTGCAGGACCTAGATGGTGGAATTTTTTGGGAGAAATGGCCCAACTTGGGCTTCCATGGGGATAAAATCCCACGGGTTGGATGCCAGAGGCCCGCATGCCAAATGAGAGAGAGATGACTTGGACATCCTTGATGATGACTTGGATGACCTATCCCACCCATTGCTTTCCAAACGATTTTCCCATGAGGGAAAAAACGCCCCACTTTTGAGCATGATGTCATGATATTGGGGGCTAGGGCTTGGTGGTGAGGTGCCACTCATTTTCACTTGGACGTTTTGAGGAGAAGAGGGTTTTTACTATGATGATATCACTTAGATGCTTGAAACATGGCTTTGGGAGGCCCTTCCATTCTTCTCCAATACCAACGACCTCCTCAAAGTGGCAAAACATCCACTAAAGGGGTGACATCATCCTAGATTAGGGTTTAATTTGTGCAAAAGATGAAATTTTAAGTGAATTGTTTAATATTATTGTGTTAAGGGGGAAATATTAGGGTTTTTGACCCATAACCTTGTGTTTTACTCTTTATTTTGTGGACAAGCCATGTTGGCTAATTTTTGTATAAATAGAGATCATAAGATCTCATTTTGAATCATAACTCTTAACTTGTGAGAGGCTTTAATCTGAAATTTTTGGCCTCCTTAGATATTTTATCTCTTGTGCACTTGTATTATGGCTTATTTTATGAATGGTTGATGGAGGAAGGCCTAGAGCTAGCTTTGGATGATGCTTTCTAACTCTTGTGGTGAATTGTCTTAGCATTTCTTTTGATATTGGTATGGTTTTTACTCTCTTGCTATCATTTATTTCAACTCAAGTTGTGTTATGCTAGGATATAGGTGGGAAGTATAATGGCATACACCCCCACGATAGTCTTCACCATTTTTTCTTGCTTCATTTCATTAATTAAGGGTTTGCTAAGAGAAGTATAAGGGCATACACCCTCTTAGCTTAAACCCTAGCTTAGACAAACTTGCTTTGGGAAGTAAAATGGCTTACACCCCCAAGGATTTAGCTTCTCTAAGCTCCTTGTGACTACATTAACCCAATATTAAAGGCACTAGTCATTGATTTGATTGGAGATATAAAATATTGCATTGGGAAACGTGAATTTTGATCATTTTTACTTCTTACAAAGTGGATTGTTTTCCTTGTGCCTTGGGAACCTAATAGCCACTAGGGAGTCCCCATATAGGGGCTACTTCTTGATGTTGTTACAAAATTGCATCTTCATCCATTAGGGTTGTAGAAACCCTAACTTACTTGCTCAAATAACTCTTTATTCAACCATCGGTTTTGGCTCAAATTTTGCACACTTACTCTACTTGTTCTAGTGCATTTTTTGGCAACTTTTGAGATGATTCCAGTGGCTTATTTTATTTCTGTAATACATTGAATGTTACAGCCATAAGGCTGATATAATTTGTTGCAAACAAGTGTTTACGATAGCCTTATATTTTGTGATATAAGTTTGGCTTTTCATATTGAGTCTAGCTAGTCTTTATCTTGTATTTTCTACTTGATATCTAGCACTTATTGAGCAGATTCTAGTATCATTTATTTTATGATATATATTTTTACCTACTACTGCAAATTAGGGATAGAAATCTTAACTTTTTGATCCAACTAACATATATTGTTGCAAAGTGTCTTTTCTTGTGTCTCGGGAAGGTACATTCATCCGGAAAAACACTATACATGTGGGGCAGTCATTATGTGACATACAAGGCATCTCTCCCTACCTTTCTTTCCATATAGACTTGACCTCTAGGGGATTATTTTCCACTTCTCTCCATCTCCATCTCAATCCCCCTAGGGTCACTGAGATCGCCTCCCTAGAGTGACCTAGTCACCCTTGAAGTGTGGGACCTACATCAAGGTGACATTGGGTGTAGGATTCCCATAGTTGTAGCACTTGTTCCTTCATTGGGTTGGGATTTTCCCAACCTACAACTTGTGCCGTAATATCATGCTTTAAGAACTTCAAAATATATCAAATGGATGTCAAATCATCATTCTTAAATGGAAATCTAGAGGAAGAATTTTATATAGAACAACCTAAAGGATTTATATTATTAGAAAATAAAGACTATGTATACAAATTAAATAAAGAATTGTATGGTCTCAAACAAGCTCCCATGGCATGGTTTTCAAGACTTGATAATCATCTGCAACAATAAGGATACAAAAGAGGATCCACCGACAACAATCTCTATATTAAAATTAAAAATCAGAATATGATTATTGTTGTTGTATATGTTGATGATATCATCTTTGGAAGTAATCTAAATCTTCTAAGAAAGCAATTTGCTACAGAAATGCAAAAAAAATTCGAGACGTCAATTCTTGGTGAATTGACATTCTTCCTAGGATTACAAGTTTCACAATTAGAAAAAGGCATATTCATATCTCAGACCAAATACATTAAGGAAATGTTGAAATTTTTTCAAATGGAAGATTGCAAACCTATGAACACTCCTATGATTACAGGATGCAAAGTAAGCAAAGATGATGAATCACTAAATGTAGAACAAACCATCTATAGATCAATAATTGGTAGCCTATTATATGCAAAAGCAACAAGACCAAATATCATGCAAGTTGTAGGATTAGTGGCCAGATTTCAATCTGCACCTAAAGAGACTCACATGAAGGCAGTTAAAAGGATTTTAGATATCTCAAAGGCACCTTGGATTTTGGATTGTGGTATCCTAAAACAAAAGACTTCAATTTAACTACATATATTGATGCAAACTCGGTTGAAAGTGTGGATGACAGGAAAATCACTAGTGGAGGAGCATTCCTCCTAGGAAAATGTCTTGTATCATGGCTAAGTAAAAACCAATCCTCCATATCATTGTCTATAGCAGAATCTGAATATATTGTTGTTGCATCTTGCTGCACTCAATTAATTTGGATGAAACAAACCCTATAAGACCTATAAGTAAAGTATGATCATCCTATTATTATTAACTGTGACAATACCATTGCTATAAATTTGTCTACGAATCATGTCACACACTAAAAAACCAATCATATCCCAATTAAATTACATTTCTTAAGGGAACAAGTTTCTCAAAAAAAAATTAAAGTGGAATATGTGGATACTAAAGAACAAATTGCAGATACATTCACAAAGCCTTTACCCATGAATACTTTTGCATACCTTAGACAGAAATTGGGGGTAACTCCCATATCTAATTGAATTGTACAAGCTTCATCAAAGAATGAGAACATGGGAAGAGGGAATATAACCTCAAGGGAGTAAAACCTCAGGGGGAGCAAAGAAATGTCCTTTCTGTCATTGTTGTCAAAGGGGGAGAATAAACAGTAAAACTAAGTTAAAATAAATATTTTTTACTTTGTTGCCATGAATGCCAAAGGGGGAGAATTTTGGAAACGATGTTATGTTGTCATTGATGTCAACAAGGGTTAATATGGGTTTATCATCTAGACAAGTACCCGACTATACCAGTTGCAAGAGAGATTTGCAAAGAACATTAATCTCTGATGAAGTAGATGGAGTAATGAGAATACTGAGAAGATGGTTTTTTATTCTAAGATATACATGTCTTAAGTTGTCCCATAGAAATAAAAAAAAGATCAAAATCTGGTGCTCAAATAAAATACAGTAATAATATATATGAACAAAAATCAAAAGGAACATGTTTCAAATCTACCTGAGATTATGTTCTTCGTTTATTATAATGATCGATGCTTTGATCATTATAAGTGTGAAAGTTTTAGGAATCGACATTAAAGAACAAAGAGTAATGTTGATCGTTAGATCAAAATAAGAACACGATCAAACAGAGGAATCGACGTTGAATGGTGAAGAACGAGGTTTATTTATCAATGATCATTGGATCAAAATGAAACCATGATCTAACGGCTCAAATATTTTTCTATGAGTCCACTGCACACCCCAAAAAATGGATAAGTATTATATTCTATCAGTCAGACTCATATAAAGAAGAACTTAAAATTTTCTAAGTATAGGTTCATTATGGAGGTAGCGGAAGATAAGCGTGCATTTTGATGACACCTTAGAAGACATGTGAATCTGCGAGTCTGAAAACCTAAGAAGAATCACTTAAAATTTTCTAAGTATATGTTCGTTATGGAGGTAGAGGCAGTTAGGTGTGCATTTTAATGACAACTGAGAAGACATGTGAGCCCACGAGTCCGCAAGTCTGTGAACCTGAGAAGAATCACTTGAAAATTTCTAAGTATAGGCTCATTATGGAGGTAGCGGAAGTGGGGCATGCATTTTGATGACACCCAAGAAGACATGTGAGTCCGTGAATCTACGAACCCGCCATGTAAAATAATTCTAAGTAAACAGTCCATGTTTGAAATAAATGAGGATCGTCGACTCAACGGTTGATTAAATCCAAACTGTGGATCTATCTATAGTGCCTAGGAAAGCCAAGATCATCCACTCAACGCCTGATTAAAACCCAACCTTCAAATCAAGGTGTAATAAATATCATGGGAGGTTCATATCTAACCATTCATTGGGACGATAGATCTATGATGGAGATGTAGCACGCATCTCCGAAGGGAGAAGAGGTTAATAGGAAGGTTAGCATCTACGTAGGTGGTGTTTAAATTACCACGATAGACATGTCGTAACATCCTGTGCATGTGGATACCCTGATACGATAACGGGTTTCTAAAACCATTATGATCACCCGTGCCACTAAGAGGGATACCACGAGTGGCAATACACTTAAAAAGGCTTGAAATATGATAACCATTGAAAGGAAAATACTCCAAGAAAAACTGATTGGCTTACCAGTAAAAATTAAGAACATGATTCTTGATTTAAACAAATATTGAAGAAAAAACCTACGCCACTCGTTTACTTAAAAATAATAATAATGAAGGAAGAAAGTTGTTATTAAAACAACATTATTATTGAATAAATGAAGAGGTGCAATGATATGTTATTATAAGACACGCTGGTTCGAATTTTATACTCGTTGAAAGACTATATAAACCCGAAAATATGGTGGAAGGAAGGCGTCTTTGTGGTCTAATTCAGAATATCAAAACATAGACATAGTCCAAGGAAGAACATGAAACATTCACATGAAGTGAGGGTGGAAGGGAGGAGAAAGGGGGGATTGGAGTCCTCTAAAGGTTGAAGCCTGAAACAAGGAGTTGCGGCTTCCTCAAGTTGATGCTTGAAAACAAGAGGATTGGAGTCCTCTACAAGATGGAGCCTGATCTACAGGGAGTTGGTGCTTCCTCAAGTTGGTTCTTGGAAAACAGGGGATTGGTGTCTCCTTGAGTTTGTGCTCAAAAGAAGAAAGATTGGTGTCTCTTACAAACTGTAACTTGTAAATGAAATATAATTTTTATGATTGTTACATTTAAAATTCAGAGTTTTGTACATTATTGTTGATAAATTGTTATAAATTAACAAACAATTAATTTAATTTAAGAAAAAAAAGTAACATTGATTCACCCCCCCCCCCTCTCAGTATTGAACAACATTCCAACATCCATCATAGTTTTAAAAGTATTTTTTATCACACTAAAAGGAAAAAAGAACATATATCCCACAAATGAGAGAACTTTAAAAGAGTACTTCCATTAATATCAAAAGAGAGTTTGATAAGTTGATTTTAAATATCTCATACTCAAGAGCTCAAAGTTACAAGATACAATTAAAATTAACCACGAAATAGTTCTCTAGGATTTTCTCAAAAATAATATATTATTTTACAGTCTAGAAAATAAAAGACGTTCGTCTATATATAGAGTAGGATTGGTCTCATGTGGACCATAAAATATATGTACAAGAAAATATGAGAGAAGAATGAGTAAAGCTGGAGAAAGACATGAGCAACAGAATTGTGATGGAATCTCTTACTATTTTTGTGTTGTTGGTGTCCTTATATTATCTTTGTTGACGGTTTCATGGCCAGTACTAATTGTTGCTTCTTGATTTTCCTCTATAATCTTGATTAAGGCTCCTTTTAACCACTCTTCAATATAATCTTTCATTCGGGGTACATTTGTTTCATGTCTAATTTTATATCAAATAATATGCCCTCCAAGTCTCTTAAGTCAAATGAAAGTTGACGAAGCATATCTTCAATATCTTCATTTTTGTTTGCATAGTTCACCAACCATTCCTATATTTCATTTTCATTATATTTAATAATACTATTAAATTTTTGGGTTGACAAACCCTTTAATATTTCCACTTCCTCTTGAAATCGTGCTCTTGTCATAAATATAGGATTTAAAATTAATTTTGGGTCTTATACTTCTCTTGTAGTTCTGGCTAAGTCTATTTCAATTAATATTTTATATAATCCCTCCTTTTTAGTAACCACAACATCACATTTTTTCCAAAATTTCTTTTAGAATATTTATCTTCTTGATCCAACAAGCCTTTAGTTGTTTTATCCAAGCAGGAGAAGGTAAATATTCTTCTTTTCTTTTCATTTCACTCATATTTGTAATCTTCAAAGTAAATGTAGTGACTGCATCTTTATAAAACCCTTCTTCATTTCCATAGTCACCTTGGAGGAAATCTCTAAAAACATTTAATTTATAAGCAAAAGAAATAATGTTACTTCCAACATCCCATGCTTGCAAAATAAGAGACATTCTCTTTTTAATGTTTTCTTCAACAAAATTTCGGACAACAACTAATAAACTTGATTTTCCGTTGAATTTTAAATCTGATGTTCTAGGTTGAACTATAGCCAATGGACTTGCAAGGATAGGGGGCGGCATCAAAGTGTATTCTAACTCTTGAATTTTTTCCTTTAGTTTTGCATTTTGTGCCTCCATATAATCAATCAAAACATATAAAGCATGCCCTATTATCTTGTGTATCTTAGCAATTCCAGATGGAGGTAAGTCGTTAAGATCATACTCATAATGTGATTTTCCCTTTTTATTTTTCGGGTCAAACCCTTCAAATATTAACTTTCTATATTTTTTGTCAAACAAAGTGTTCTGTATGGCAAATGACTCTTCTTATGAAAAATCTTCTTCTTGTGCAGGAAGTTTAGTTGCAACTTGTTGACTTTCTTGTAGTCTATGTTCTTCATCAGAGAAATAAATATTTTCAATATCAACCTCCAGTTCCATGTCCTTAAGAGATATATCATTTTCATATACATGATGTTCCACTTATTCTCGCTGATATTTTTTTCTTTTCCTCTTCACTTGGAGCTTATGAGCATTTTCATTTTTTCCTTGAGGAGGGTTTTTATCACCCCCGCCACCTTAATTACTCTTTGAAAACCTTTTCGGTTGTGATGTTTGTTGCTTGAAGACCATATTTTGGTAAGATGTTCTTTTGTAAAACCACGAGATATTGAGTACCTTTTTTATTTGAGCCTTCACCCTTTTGTTTATATTGGGTTGTCGAGCTTACCATAGTTTCAATATCATCAATAGATTTCATTGGAACATCATTAGTATTACCTTCCTCTTATTGAAACATAAGTGTATTAAAAAATGCATTGTTGAATCCAACTGATGTCATATGATCAACAAAGAAATGACTTGGTTCGAAGCCCTTTATCTTTTCTGCACACTCCATATTGAACTAGTTCAGGTGAGTTGAGTATTCATCAATTTTTGCAATGCCTCTTAATATAATTTCTCCAATTTTTCATGGCAACGAGATAAATTGCCTCTTTCTTTTCTTGTGAAAAAAGTGCATCCAGAAACTATATTGCCTAGCAACTTCAATAACAAATATTTTGTTTGAAATGTAATAAGGAAGAAAGAAAGCACTTTCACAGGAATGAAAAATTCTAATCACATTACAATTTTGCAATTTTTCTATAGTCCCCCTTTTGTTCAGAAAGGTCGTCGCTTCTAATGACAATCTAGTTGTATTTTCTCCAAAAATAAGTTTCTTGAAAACAATCACAAATTCATTGTATACTCATAAACGTAATAAGTAGATATCTGTCTCCATAGAGCCTCATACCACATAGTTACTGGGTCGATTTTTCTATTTACCCTTTTCCCAATAGTCAAATTTTTTAATACATGGCAATAAGTAATAGAAAATATCAAGTAAGAAGCCATATAGAACTTCTTTTCTTTCTTGAAATTTGAAAGTTGTGAATAAATTTCAACAAAGATGATTTTTCCTCAATCAAAGATAACTTTTTCATGAATTGTAAAATATAAGATATAGAGAGCCAACCGAGTAATGGTTGTCGTGGATCCTTGATAAGTAATAGTAGTAAAGAGCCATGCAACTTGTTGATAAGATTCCTTCAATAAGCTACCCTGAATTATGGATGTATAAACTACCATTGTCGCAAGATCCTATAAATATTCTTGTAAAAGATCCAATCCATTGTTTTTAATCTTGAGTAAACTCCTTGCTTCTTCTCCTTTAAAAGTAATGGTAGGCTCTGGAAACTTCGGCATTTTTCTTAAAAATAACAGCGCTAAGGAAATGGGGGTTTCGCTTTGAAGTTGAATAACCCTTCCACTTTGAACAAATTTATCAGTGCACCAGGTGACAATTTCCTTACAGTCAAATACTTTGGGTACTGATCCGAAAATCCTTACATTTTAAATTCTCTTTAACACATATCAACATCTAACCTGATTCATAATTATTTCTTGATTGTCTTTGACAGATTTGCATAACACATGCGAATATTTTACTTATCCAAAACTTTATAAAATGATGAATATCTTGCAAAATAATGAGAGATAACAGAACATAAAATAAAAGAAATATGAAGACAAGATTTGATGACAGAGTTCACCCCTCCTGGGCTACATCTTTGAGTCCCCTTTCAATAGTGAGACCTCTCTTCATTAATCTTAATGCCAAAATTACAATTAAAGGGACTTACAAATGCCAATTTGAAGTCACTCTTCAATTCTTCCACTCAACCTCAGAAATAGAGGTTACTACTGAATTCCTCTCGAAATTATGAGAAAAATGAGTATAAACTCAACTATGTTCTAAACAAGCTCAAAATGACCCCCTTCTTCATGCAAAACAATGCGCTAAAACTCTCATACAAGGAAATCTAAACTAAGATCTTCATAAACAACATCTTAGCACACAACATACATCACCATCACGCTCCTCTTGAAAAACTGAGAAAAACAAGTACAAACATAACTATGTTTGGACATGGTGCTCAATGGCACACAAAACAAGACAAAATCAACATAGTTTCCCCTCTTGCCACATATCCCAATTCACCGTATTGTCGAACTGTACCCTACATGAAATTCCATGTACCCTCGTACTTTGTGTACTATCCTCGATACAGGAACCAGTTTATGTAGGGCTTGGGCCCCCAATCTACCATCTGGAATCTCAATTCGAACTTAAATACAATTCCCTTAGTGGTTATAACCAACTGAAGTTGGTGGAACATTGGTTGGTGGTTGTTTGTGGAGTCATTGGAATATATGGCGGAAGGTCTAGGGTTCAAACCCCACAGACTCCATATTTGGTATATATGTTGTTATCTAGTTTAACAATATGGATTTGGTCCGCCCTCCATGGTGGGGGCATGTTTTTTGATCTCCAGGCCAACTTGGTCTTCTAGAAGGTGCCACATGGTGCCACTTGATTGATCCACGTGGTAGCCTATGATTAGTCCAGTTGTTTCTAATCGTGCCTTGCCATGTCACTTGCTGAATGTACCTATACGATATGCCACCTGTACCTTCCATGTCATTGTATGGTATGCCATGTCATCCATATAGATGACATGTGGCACTTTCCTAGTGGTCCAATTGGATGTCAAATCAGCCAAATTAATGTGACACGTGTCAACCTTTGGTGTTGCCTCGTCAGCGTGCCAATGTCACACTGATGTCATCTGTCTACGTGTCACTCTCTGAGCTTTCCACTTGTTGTACAGATATTGATGTCACCTATTGTAAGGAAGGACATGTTTCATCCTCTGATTCATCCAACTCACTATATGGATTCCACATGGAAGTCTATTGTGCTGCCACATCAACATGCTGGTGTCATCTGTATGGACTCCCTAGTCATATTTTTTCTTTGTTTTTACCGAAATTTTGAAAGGCCATAACTTTCTCATACGACATCTGTTTGAGGTGATTCACGCATCGTTGGAAAGATCTCGTCAAGATATACACAATGAAGTCATATTCATGAGAATTTGATATGATCAATTTTTTAGCGTTCCAGATCCTCTTGGATCATACCTTCCCACTGAAGAAGTTTTTGTCCACCAAAAGTATGGATATTTCAACAAATTAGTGATGATAACTCTTCTTCATTCTTCCACCTTACTGAATTTCTCTTCATGGATCATTCAACAATTTAGTGATGATAAAGCTTCTTCATTATTCCACCTTGCTCAAATGCACTTACACTGATTTCCATTTCGGCCTTGATCTTTGCCTTGGATATGGATTTGATATCCTTCTTGTTCTTTCATAAGCTCAAGGAAACCAATCTAGACCAGTGTGTTAGAACATAGGATGTGTAGGGGTCAAAATATTTTTGGATTTTTCTTGTTTTGAGTCATAGGGTCTTTTAATTTTAGGCTTTGGGTTATATCTCATGTCATAGCTCATGTTTGATTTTTTCCATGAGCATAGTCTATTTTTTAGTCTTTGTAAGAGCCTTGGTGTCATGGTATTTTTTATGATCAGAAAGGAAACAAGGGTCAGCATGGGTCACACCCCTAGTCTTAAAATCATCATCATCATATGTCTTGTCTCAAAGGTATGTACAAAAGTTCCATTATGTCATTTTCAACCGTTTGAAGGTCAAGTCGAATGTAAGATCTTCTTGCTGTAAACTCACCTAAAAGTTCGCAGTGCATCAAGAAGTACCTCATGCACTAAGTTCTCATCATTGTACTTTGAAAACATGTGGGGGAAGATCTCATTGTTTTCAATGCATTCAATTCATTATGATTTTCAGGATTGTTTCAAGGAACAACTCTAACAGTTTGAATGAAGCGCGTTGCCAGAGTTTGAAAGCTAACGCTGGGAACTGAATGTTGTAGATAAAAGTATTGGATGCTTCCACCTAAGACATCAAGCCAAGTTACAAAAACACCAGGCATTCCTTTGGTGATTGCATGATGATTAAGGGTTGATTGAAACTCCAAGTTGTTGTATTTTTTCCATGCGCTGCAAATTGTTTTAATACTTTATGCGCTGCCAACTCTCTGCACTATTTATAATTCACAGTTGTGGTATCCTACACCCTAGAATTTTTCAATATTGATATACCAAAGAAACATCTTACATTCTCCCCTTGCAAACAATAAAATTACCCATTGCCAACTATGCGCTGCAAATTATCCGTTATAACTCTGTGCAGTGAAGTAAGTGTTGCAGATTGGCACTACGAACCCCCCATATTTTGATCAACCAAACCCTTGTCAAAATTGATATTCGTCTAAGGCCGAAGTTTTAACCAGTCAATTATGTGTTTCCCCTCAGACATGGAAAGTCTTGCCAGTCTTTCATAAAAACCTAGTTCAGATTGCGCTACAGATTGACGTTGTGAACTCAACCATTGGCGTTGCAAACACTATGTTTTACACACAATTGTTTCTTTACTCTTGTCTGCAGTTTCATTCAGATTGAATTATTGTTCCTCTTTATCACATCCTACTTTCAACTTGGTCAACTTCACACTATTGTTATGTATAAGATTTTCAGTCAGGTAAACCTTAAGTGTTCCATCCCTATAAACAAACCCTAAAATTTCTTGTTTTATATTACATTTCTCATAGCAATTGTCATAAGAGGTTACAAGAGGTTTTCAAAATAGTAATTATGGACAGTCAGCAAGGCAAGAATATCCAAAAAGGGGGAGATATTATGAGATCTGAACCACATGACATGCAACTCATCCATTCTGAACCATTTTTCAAAGAATCTTTCCAGAGGGTGGGTTGCCTCAATTTTTGTCAGAAAATGCAAAGAGGACATCTTGAAGTAGCTAAGCAGTTTGCACTCAATTTCAATGGGACAAAAACTAAGGTGAGGATGTTGTAGTTTGAATTCTCTGAGCAATCTATTTATGTAGCCACAAAGATACCTAATTGTGGTGAGAAGTGGTTTAAATCCATGTCTTTGAACTCTTCTTTCTCTAATGAATTCCTTAAACCTGAATATCAAGGAGACAACCTATCTAAAGGAGTGCCCAAAAGTCACATCCTGGAATATTTTGACAAGATGCTTAGGGTCATTCAAAGGTACTTCAAATGTGAAGCAAGGTTCAATATGGTATATCAATACCATATCATATTACTACTACACTTCACTGGGAAAGATTCTATGAACCTTCCATTTTACCCTTTCAGGAGTATTGGAAAGATGTTAGATAGAGTCCAGGGTAAGTCCAAGCAGGTGGATACAAGTGTTTTTCACTCCGGTTTAATCAAGATGTTAGTACTGTAAGATTTGAATAAGACTAACACTAACTGGGACACTTTCCTAGATGCATCATATTTTCAGCTAAATATTGCTCCTAAACCACAGTCTAAAAGACAAACTCCTACCCCTGTTGAGAAGACTGTGCATTCATATTCAGGAAAGAAGAGGAAGATGACTAGGAGTGATAAATATTTTCAGGATACTGATAAAGCAACTGAAGGTGGTCCCTCACAATCTCCTGACAGAGAAATTTCACTTATGGTAGAACCTACACCTATGGAAATACCATCAAGAAAATAAAGGAGTTTGAAAGGAAAAAACCGTGGCTTTTCCCCATCGGTTGTTGCAGAAACAATCAAACTTAGAAGACCTTTTACTATATTAGCAGTTAAACAACATGTTCCTATGGAAGATGGTACAAAAAAAACTTCATCTCAACAAAATGAAAAATTTCGGTTTTCCAAGTAGCCCATGAAGATTATTGGTATCATCACTCCTCTCATAAAAGTAATGCTACTTTCAAAAGACTTGGGAGGCAACTTAAGGATGCAAAAACTGAATTTGACAAGTTGAAAAAAAAATATTTGGAGGCCCGAATCAAGCTAAAGGATATGTTAGATATATATGAGAAAACTATTGATAAAGAAAGGTTCATGGCTAAGAGGTCTTTACCCCTTCACTATGAACTCAAGAATGTATATAAGTAGAAGAGAGCTTGCCAAGCCGAGATCAGGAAATTAAAAGCAGAGTTGCAACCCTTCAAAGAGAAAGTAGAAAAAAGGACTCTAGATATGTTGGCTAAGGTGGCTACTAGGAGTACCAGAACCAAAATATGAATATAGGATAATATTTCACATCATCATCATTTTTGTCATGGTTTACTTTTTGCATGCAGTTACAACACTAAGTGATGATTTTGGATTTTGAGCTAAACTTAGCATCTTCATATGTTTTCTCCAAGGTTACTTCATGTTGTAAGGAGTTTTTAGCATTTATGGAAGGCTTATCCCACTTCTAGTGCAAGTTTTAAAGGTTGGAATTTTTTTTTCAAGTAAACAGGCTTCTACTCGAAAGTTCGCAGCACCAGGACTCACTGGCGTTGTGAACTGGGTGTTTTAGGACAGTTTGCAGTGCAAATGATGCGAACTTGGATTAATGAATATTTTGAAGATGAGAGGGATTTCCAGGTGTCAAGTTGAACTTGTATCAACGTTTAGGGGTTCAGTTGCACATTAGAAGGCCACCTACCTCCAGGAGCTACCCGCAGTAAATCTACACCATCAAGTTGTTAAGGGTTTTTCTAGACGTTGCCAACATTTTCATGCAAAATAACATTTTGTTATTTTTTTGTTGTACACTTGGTTCCACGCCTTTCTTAGGCATATAATCCTATGAGGAAATGAGGAGGAAGGTTTTAAACAAGTTTTCTTGGAGATTTTTTTATTTAAGATAGATTATAGCTTGATAGGAGGTCTTGATGCTTGAGGAGAAAAACTCTTATCTTTAGTCTCATACCGTAACATAGTTTTCCTGATGTATGTACCAAACTCAAGAATCTTTAATAGTGAAAAATCATTCTTTTTCCTACTATCATTTTTGTTCTATCTCACTTTGGTATCAGTCTCTGGTGAAGGATTCATCATGATGCTTGCTTCCTTATTTCAGCAAATGATTTATTGTTGGTATTTTATGCAAGTTGATAAAAGTGTTTTTCTCTTTTGATTAAGAAGTTCTTATTCAAATGAGTTTTCTTCCATATGTGTTGCAGAAATACCTGATGTGAACTGATACATACATTTCACTTTCCTTGCTAAGTCTTCTATCTTTCATTTATATATTTTAACATTGATTTGAAGCTATTCAAATCCTTGCTTGCTAGTGTGTATTTCATGGAAGGTTTTGTGATTGAAATCATAAACTGAGTATCAAATCCATTTGCCACACCTTATAAAACATTATTATTCACATTTTTATGGGTATTAGGATTACATCTACAACAATCTAGTGTGACTTCTAGTGCTAACACAATGTACTTCTGTCTGTTTCTCCGGAACATGGTTATGACTTTGGCTCCTGAAAATAGCTCTGATTTTGGCTCTGGCTCATTGGTTCCTTCATTACAGAAGTATTCTCAATGACTCTCTACTCCACAATATCCATATTTGAATCCTGACTCAATATTTACTCCCATCTCCTTCTCTTTTGAAGATAGTCCATATCAACAATCATGAAGCCAAGTCGAATGTTGGTCTATGCCTCACCCATTTTCGCTTAATTGTTCATGTACTGCTTGATGTAAGAGTCTCTGAATGAACTTCTTGTTCATTTCCACTCTCCTACCCTAAAATAAAAAACCCAAACATGTTTCCCACAAACATTTGTACCATTTGACTTGCTTCTGTATAAGGTATACATCTTACATGAACATCGCATAACATCTTGGAGATTTTTATAGCATATAGCATACATCTTACTTAAATATTTTACCTCATATATTTACACAAAGAATATTTATTTACCATCTCTAGGAATTTATTACATAGCTATAATGTTCTTCTCGCTCCTAATCTACATGTTCCAATGCCTGCATTCTTCTGTTCTTTCACCTTTATACTTCAAAATAAGAATGTTATTACTTAGGAAATTGATCCATATGCAGTTCATTAGCTGATAATTACAACAACTATCTACATTGTTGTCAAAAGGCTTTAGAAATCCCTACAATATCCTTCTCTCTCATTCTCCAAGAGCGACTAATAAAACCCTCTATTACAACAATGGAAACATAATTTAGAAGGTATTTACATATGCATGCTAACTTTGTTATTTTCACATATACATATTTACAAACGTTTTTTTCCAAAATGAAATCTTTTCTTGATACTTATCCTAGGACGGGATAGGTGGCTTCTTCGTGGAATCGTTCTTCCAATAGTACTAGAAGGATTCTCACAGCTTCCCATATCTGACAATGCCTTGGAAAATGAATTTGAATCTGACATTGAATCCAAATATCCAATGGATCTAAGTACAGGTCGTCCAAGTAACCTATATAGTCTCTCCTTTCTTACACCAAGCACCACAGTTTTGTCCCGAGTAGCTTCCTTTGAATACACTAGTACTTGTCCATTCTGGAATGTAATTGCATATCCTTCATCTTTGAAAGCTGAAACTAAGAGTAAGTTTACTTTCAAATCTGGAACATATAGCATATGTTCTATTCCCAAAAATCCCCTGACTCGAGTTGGAATATTACATAACCAACTACTTTCACTTCTTGTTTGGTGTTAGTCCCAATATGTCAATTTCTAAGAAAGTAAGGAATACCAATCTCATTCCTGTCATGTGACGAGATGATCCATTGTCCATGAACCATACCTCGATGTCTTCATACACTATATTGTTAAGACCAACCATCAAGAAAAATTCTCTCTCAAATCTCTTATCAAGATTATCAACTTTCGTTGAGGTTGTTACCTGTATTCTTGTAAGTGCTTTTACATCTTCCTAGTTCTGCTTCAGATATAAGTATGGATGAAGTGTCCAACACTTTTCAATCCGATTTCCATTCTTACCACAATGAGAGGAGAAGTTCTTGTTCCTTTCCTAGAACCACAATCCTTTTTTTTCCATTATCCCTATTCTTTTGTCTTGGAAAATGACCTTTGCTTTTGTCCTCTTTCTCAGATGGATTCTCTTGCAAGGATCGTATTTTCCCACATTTCTCCATGCAATGGTTATTAGTTCCACATAAAATACATGGATACATAGACCATAAATTCATACCAGTCTTAGTGGTAGGAAATGTCTTCATTCCTTCATTGAAATTCTCATCTCTTCATGGGGATGCTTTACATTTGATACCTTTCCTTGTGTTGGAAGGTAATACCAACTCCTTATGAAGGACCTCTTCATTTGAATTTCTCCTTACTTCAACCACCCTAGAGAATTATCCATCTTGACGGGGAGAAGAAGAATATGATAAACCATCTTCCTCGGTTACTATCTGTAAACTTTTAGTAGGAGATGATATCTCTTGCATAGGATACCTTTCCTTCTCCACTTTCCCAACTTCATGGAATGGTGCCAATATCTAGTCATTAGCCTACAAATCTCTTTCCAATTCATTAATAATACCTCTAAGGAGATCTTCATGACATATCAATCAATATTGAAGCCTTTGCTTCTCCTCCTCGAGGGATTGTAGTTGCATCCTTAATTCAAAATTCTCCTTCTGGATTTGTCGGTTCATGTCCCTATGAATCCTTAATTTCATGATAGCTTTACTCATGTTGTCCTTTGAAACAAAGAGATCTTGTGTTAAGGAGTCTTCAAACACCTTCACCAAATTGAGTCTTGGACCTCGTCACATCACTTGCAAACACTTGTCAAAACCAACTCTTATACCAACTTGATTTGAAAATCCTTATATGTCAAATTACTCTTTAACACACATCAACATCTAACCTGGTTAAGAATTATTTCTTGATCATCTTAGATAGATTTTCATAACACATGTGAATATTTTACTTATCCAAAACTTCATAAATGATGAATATATTGCAGAATAATGAGAGATAACACAACATAAAATAAAAGAACTACGAAGACAAGATTTGATGACGAAGTTCACCCCTCCTAGGCTACATCTTCGAGCCCTCTTTCAACAGTGAGACTGGTCTTCATTAATCTTAATGCCAAAATTACAATGAAATGGACTTACAAATGTCAATCTTGAAGTCACTCTTAAATTCTACTGCTCAACCTCATAAACAAATGATCTAAAAATGAAGAAGACTTGAAAAACTTGAATAATTATTGCAAGTGAAATGTTATGTGTTTAAAGCAACATGATCAGTTTGCAACACATAAATTAAGGATTACTTATGCAAAATACACATAGACAGCAGCATAAATATTGAACAACAGACATAAAACACATCAATTGATAAAGGAGTTCACCCCTCTTATGGGCTACATCTCCTGGTCCAACTTCCAATGGATCATTATTATTAATTGCTCAAAAAGTGCTCAAAAAAATCTCTTACAATGCTCAAACTGACAAACTGACTGCTCCAATGGCTTCCTAGCGTCCCAAAACCCCTGTCTGGGCTCTTTCGGCACCTCAATCGGTCAAAAAATGAGAAAGATAGGCCTCCTGGAAGTCTCCTTCTCCAAGCTTGTTGTCTCTGGTTCTACAATTCACACCCCTCCTTCCATGAACCTGGCTCACATGCTCTTTTAAGCGCAAAAACCCAGCACCGGGCGCAACCGCGCCAACGGTGCAAACCGTAGGACAGTTAAGGGCGCGCCAGCCCCTAACGACCTCGACACCTGGGCGTATGGCGCATATGAGAAAAAGCTGGGTGAAAAGGTGGTTAATCCGTTGAACCGCCCCAACTCCCGCTCCGGTCATGGGCATATGCAAAATGTATAAAATCGTGGGCTATCCAAACCCCACGCACCACAACCGTGCGCATATATAAAATGGTCGGGCTATGGTTCAAACCCCCGCACACAATGACATATATATATTATATACAATACAATACATTCACGCGCCAACCGGTCGGGCTATAACATATGTGTTGGGTCATATGTGGATCAAACGACCGCGGGTCGGGGCTAAGCCCCAACCCGACCCCCCTTTCCATCCAAACATTAATCAACATTAAATATATATGTGTTGGCATAGTAATCAAGGAACAAAGGGCGGCACGTTGGTTAACAGAGAGTTATGAAGTATTTACATAAAGGGGAGGTCCAGGGGTCGAACCCCATGGGCCTCAACAAATTTTTATATAACCAAATAGCCAGTCAACGAGTGACACATGGCGCCAAGGGATTGGGCCATGTGTCCTCACACCATTGACCACCAATGACACGTGTCATCCATCGATTCGACAACCATCAACCAATGAGAGTGTGCCATGTCATCCCCCTGACACATCATCATAAGGATGGTATGACCCTTCCACGTCACCGTAAGGACTGTACGGACTGTACGGATAGGTACAGTCAGCATCTAAAATTTTTGGTTGTTTTCCTTGGAGAACAGATCGCGATATCTTCTCCATACGGACTCCGTTTGAGAAAGTAAATATACCGTCGGAATCAAGAAGACGAGGCAGACGCAATGGCACTGTTTTCGTCACATTCCGAGCACTTTGAAAATTGAGCAAAATTTGATCCCCTGATCACACCTCCCCATTGGGAAGCTTTTGGACCACCAAAATACTATCTCAGTCTATGTGAAGATGAGGGTAAAGTTCCCTCACCCTTCCAACCAATATTATCTCATTTATGTGAAGATGAGGGTAGTTCACCCTTCCAACCTCAACCCACTTGGCCTTGCTTCGATTCGTCCCTTTAATACCAACTCACAAATACTCCACATTGCCGGGTTCGAGATTCTCCTCGTCAAGTATGGTGTCTTCCCTCTAGTTCTCATAGATACCGGAGAAAAATCATCTATGGAAGGAATCTCAACATGCTCTCCTTTGATCATCAATTAATGGAGGCTCATATAACTTCAAATTCTCAACATTAACCCATACACCCATATAAGGAGGCAAATCTAAACGAAAAAGCATTGTTACCAATCTTGTCGACAATTTTGAAGGAACCATATCTAATTGGTTTCAACTTTTTACCTTCTCCCTTAAGCCTCTCCTTGTTGATGTAAAGCCACACTTCATCACTAACTTCAACTTGATCAACACGATGCTTGTCATGTCTCGCTTTGTAATTCTATTCGACTCTTTTCCAACCGCTCTTGCACCAATTGATGTATCGAGATCGAATTTGTTCAATGAACTTCTCCGGCCCATCAATATCATATTTCCCATCAACAATATCTTTCCCAAAGATTAAATCTAAAAGCGACTTGGGAAAATAGCCAAATATGCTTCAAATGGCGACGTTTGAGACGAAGAGTTCTTAGCTCGATTGTAACATACCGCATTACATAGTGTAAATGTTCACTCCCAAAGCTTAGGATGCTTGGTTTAATAAGCACGAAGAAGATGTACCATCGTACGATTCACCACCTCTGTCTAAACATATGTCTGCGGATGAAAAGTTGTGCTCTTTAAGCTTGGTGTCCATGAGTGCCCACAAACTCGACCAAAACTTCCAACAAATCGGTGAATCCCATCAGAAATAATGGACGGGGAAACCCAAAATGCACCTAAACATTTTGGAAGAACAACTGTGATGTTTGTTCTCATTGCTACCGCTTAGTACAAGGTATCAATATACACATCTTGCTAAAATGATCAACCACAACATAGAGATAATCATGACCTCTTCGACATAGGTAAACCACCAACAAAATCCATGGATTTTGTTGGTGGTTTACCTTTGTCGAGAAGGAACTGGAAGTGAGTGTACAAACCCAACTTTCGATTACTAGGTTTACTTGTAGCACATGCAACGAATATCCTCAACATATCGTGGAAACACTCCTATTCATCTTGTAGGCCGCAAGTATCTTGCAAATTTGCCACCGGGCTCTGCCTACACTAAAATGACCAGCACTAAGAGAAGAATCTTCTTTATGATGTTGATTCTTTCTCCTCGTGGAATACAATAACTTGCCAAGATGATACAAGAGATTATTATGCAAATGATAATCCAATTCTTCAACATGGTTAGAGGGACACAAAGTTTCACATTACTTCCTTAAAGCTTCTAAAGATCTAAAAGCATATTGTTCCACATAACTTTCATGCATTATAGGACTTGCTTAAGAATAACTGAAGCACTATAATAGGCCTGGAAATCATATCTGCTACTTTGTTAAAATGCCCTTCTTATACATGATAACCAAATGAAACCTGAAGAAAACCCATCCATCTAAAATGCCTAGCTTGCTGTAGCTTTGACCGTGATTGTAAATATTGCAAAGGTTGATGACTGCGGTGAATAATGGTTTCTTCTCCCAACAAATAATGCTTCCATTTTTAACACTTTGAAAGAATGCATACAACTCTTTATCCTGGGTAGGATAATTAATCACGACACCATTAAATGTCTCTAAATGAAAACAAATTGGCTTACCATACCAAGCAAACCGCCTCCCATCGATAATTACTTGCATTCGGCTCTGATTTCAAAAGGTTGTTCTACTTGAAGTGCAAGAACTAAACCCAATCTTTTTCTTTCTCAAAGTATCAAAGCTCGGCTGCTTTCGTCTTCCCCATTGTAAAACTTGCTTGACACCTGTCATAGCATGTAATGGAGCTGCAATGGATGAAAAGTTAGCGATAAAATTCCTCCAATAATGGGTTCTAAAAAACTTCTTACCTCGTCATTACTGTCAGGTCCGACCATTCCAAAATAACTTTAACTTTTGAAGGATCAATTTTAATTCACCTCCACCAACAATGGCCTAAGTAAATAAGCCGGTGCTTGCCAAATTCACATTTGGACAACTTCAAAAACAACCTGTTTTCCTCAAAACATCCAAAACTTTTTTCACATGTTCAATATGCTCTTCACTAGATTTTACCGAAATCAAAATATCATCTAAGTAGACACAAAAATCATCCCGTAGCGGGGCCTCAAGACATCATTCATAACTCGCATGAAAGTAAAGTGTGCATTTCAAAGTCCAAAAGGCATTACCATATCCATTCAAACAAACCTTGCTTAGTCTTAAAAGTCGTCTTCCATGCGTCAAAGAATCCTCAGCTGATCCGATGATAACCACTTCTTAAATATAACTCAGTGAAATATTTTGCATCTTTAATTGATCATAAACAATCAATTTGCGGAAGAGGATAACGATTTCTAACTGTAATTTTGTTCAAAGCCCCGAATCAACACATTCGCTTTAATGCCCATCCTTCTTTGGAACTAACACAATTGATATCCACATATAAGAACTTGTCACAATTACCCCTTTGTCCAACAACTCCCCTCAATTTGTTTTTTAATCTCAACATTTTCCCCATAACTCCGACATTCTATACATACCAATATTTGAAGTGGACAATCTTGTTGTAACCGAATTTCATGTTGAATTCCTCTTTTCTGAGGCAACCCCTTAGGTTCTTTTAAACATGTCATTACATCGATTAACAACTTCAAATAGATTTGATTTAACTTAGTATCACAACTCGAAATGCTTCGCTCTCAACATCATTTTTAGGTTTAATCATTAAGAGAACAAAATTTTTACTTGCATTAACTAACCTCTTCATTTGCCCTCATTTATGATTGATAAATTCATCTTCTTAGTGTGAGCTCGACAACATACTCAACCCCATCTTTAAAAAAATGATACCTATTCTCCTCATCATAGGAAATAATAGCCTTCCTATCATACAAATAAGGACTTCCTAAAACAATACCACATATATCCAAATTTAATCAAAGATCCAACTATACTATCAACAAAATTGGCAGTTATGGAGAACCTAAGTTTACACTTCCGGTTACTTGTAACTTAGCATTATCACATATCCAACCAAGAGGGTATGGCTTAGGATGTGGACTTGTTTCCAACTTAAGTTTCTTTACAATCTCTTCTAAATAAGATTTGCTTGTGACCTGAAATCAAATAATGTGTCTATCTTAGTATGTTTTGAAACAACCCCATATGAAAAAGTTCAATTCTCGCTTTTCTTGTTGAGTTACATTGAAATTATTTGAAGATTACTTAGAAGAGCTAGTACTAGTAAACACAATTATTACCTTTGGTAAATCCATGGTCGGGATCTTCGCCTTATCACCGGACTTAACCCAAATTCAAAACAGAATCGCCTTTGACTTCCTGCTGCTGCAATTCTTGTCTTCGACGTGATGAAGCTTCCATCAGTTGGTCTTCATCATGGCCATCCTTTGAACAATGTTTACATGTGAAATTTTCTCCTTCCTTCTTCACAACAACATTCTTCCTCGCCATTGCCTTTTGAATTTCTTCTTCCCTTTGTCTCCTCGGCTGTATGTCTTCTTGAAATCTTCATGAGTATCGCTTCTTTCCCCGGCTTCCAAATGAGTAGCCTATAAACAAACTTCATCTAGATTCATGGGATTAAACATAAGTATAGTATGCCTCAAATAACCATGCAAAGCACCAATATATTTGAGCACTTTTCAGGAAGACAAATCAACTCCCAAACCAAAGCCTCCACCCCGAGTAAACTTTGTACATCTCATTCTTTTGTTTGTCTAAAATCGCCATTCCATGGTTTCCTTTGTGTATAAGACAATGATGAATTTTTTAATTGCTATTATGAAATAATTCCAAGAAAGCAAAATTTTTCCATTCTTTTTCATTTCTTCCTCGTGTCTTAGATTCCCACCAAATAAGTGTCCAACCATCTAATCTTAATGAAGCTAACCAATTTTGGTTTCATCGTTCGACTTTTGTATTCTAGAATAGGACTTCAATTTGACGTATCCAGCTATCCAACTTCAAATAAGTGAACTTCCATTAATATGGTAACCAAATTTTATATCAAACTTTAATGAAGGAATTTGTGAAGGATTTTTACCATGCCCATTGGGAAGATGTTTCAACCGGTAGAAGAAGAAGAAGAAGAAGATGATGGAGGAGGGAGGGTGGTGGAGAAGCACCATTCCCTCAATCTCTGCCTGGAGTCTTGTCACCACCTCCTCCCTTATGCATTGAAGGGTTAGAGCCTTTCACTCGACATCATAATCTCCTCCATCATGACCTTCATCATATCTCTCAACCTGTGATGATAGTCCGCCTGGTGATCTTTCTTCTTCACCGAACATGTTCATGACCTTCCACTAGCCATGCTTGGTGAATGTCTCTCTCACTTCATGTGAATGAAACTCAAGCTCTCCTTGTTGGATAAGAACTTGGCTCCAAAATTTTTCCTTCTCCTCTTGTGAGTTTCCAACTTGTGAGTTAATTATAAAACAAAACTTGCAAACAATCGTTCTCAAAAATCTGCTCGATACCAACTTGATCTAAAATGAAGAAGACTTGAGAAAGTTGAATAATTATTGCAAGTTAAACGTTATGTGTTTAAAGCAATAGGATCTAGTTGGCAACACATAAATTAAGGATTACTTATGCAAAATACACATAGACAACAACAACATAAATATTGAACAACGCATAAACACAACAATTGATAAAGGAGTTCACCCTCTTATGGGCTACATCTCCGGTCCAGCCCAATGGATCATTATTATTAATTTCAAAAAGTGCTCAAAAAAATGTCTTTACAATGCTCAAATTGACAACAAACCGACTGCTCCAATGGCTTCCCAGCATCCCAAAACCCCTGTCTGGGCTCTTTCGGCACCTCAATCGGTCGAAAAATGAGAAAGATAGGCCTCCTGGAAGTCTCCTTCTCCAAGCTTGTTGTCTCTGGTTCTACAATTCACACCCATCCTTCCATGAACTTGGCTCACATGCTCTTTTAAGCGCAAAAACCCAGCACCGGGCGCAACCGCGCTAACGATGCAAATCGTAGGACGGTTAAGGGCGCACCAGCCCCTAACGGCCTCGGCACCTGGGCGTATGGCGCATATGACCAATAGCTGGGCGAAAAGGTGGTTAATCCGTTGAACCGCCCCAACTCCCACTCCGGTCATGGGCATATGCAAAATGTAGAAAATCGGTGGCCTATCCAAACCCCATGCACCACAACCGTGCGCATATATAAAATGGTCGGGCTATGGTTCAAACCCCCGCACACAATGACATATATATATTATATACAATACAATACATTCATGCGCCAACCGGTCAGGCTATAACATATGTGTTGGGTCATATGTGGATCAAATGACCGCGGGTCAGGGCTAAGCCCCGGCCCGACCCCCCCTTTCCATCAAAACATTAATCAACATTAAATATATATGTGTTGGCATAGTAATCAAGGAACAAAGGGCGGCATGTTGGTTAGCGGAGAGTTATGAAGCCTTTACATAAAGGGGAGGTCCGGGGGTCGAACCCCATGGGCCTCAACAAATTTTTATATAACCAAATAGCCAGTCAACGAGCGACACGTGGCGCCAAGAGATTGGGCCACGTGTCCTCACACCATTGACCACCAATGACACGTTTCATCCATCGATTCGACAACCATCAACCAATGAGAGTGTGCCACATCATCCCCCTGACACATCATCGTATGGACGGTATGGCCCTGCCACGTCACCGTACGGACTGTACGGACAGGTACAGTCAGCATCTAAAATTTTTGCCTGTTTTCTTTGGCGAACAGATCGCGATATCTTCTCCATACGGACTCCGTTTGAGAAAGTAAATATACCGTCGGAATCAGGAAGACGAGACGGATGCAATGGCACTATTTTCATCGCATTCTGAGAACTCGTAAAATTGAGCAAAATTTGATCCCCTGATCAACAAAGGTTACTACTGAACTCCTCTCAAAATTATGAGAAAAATGAGTATAAACTCGACTATGTTTTAAACAAGCTCAAAATGACCCCCTTCTTCATGCAAAACAATGCTGTTAAACTCTCATAGAAGTAAATATGAACTAATATCTTCATAAATAGTATCTTAGCTCAAAAAAATCATCACCATCATGATCCTATCGAAAACCTGAGAAGAATGAGTATAAACATGACTATGTTTGGACATGGTACTCAATGGCACGCAAAATGAGACAAACTCAATGTAGTTTCCCTTCTTGGCATGTATCCCAATGCATCGTACTGTCAAATTGTACCTTGCATGGAATTCCATGTATCCCCATACTACATGTACTATCCTTGATCTCGGTGCAAGTTTATATATGGTGTGAGCCCCCGAACCACCTTCCATAATCTCGGCTTGAACTGAAATACAATTCCCTTTGTGTTTGTAACAAACTGAAGTTGATGGCGCATTGGTTGGAGGTTGTTTTTGGAGTCGTTGGAATATATGGTGGAAGGTCCAGGGTTCAAGCCCCATTAACTCCATGTTTGGTATATATATTTAACCATATGGATTTGGTCCGCCCTCCATGGGGGGCGGCAATTTTTTATTTCCAAGCCAACTTGGCCTTCTAGAAGGTGACACATGGTGTCATTTTATTGACCCACATGGTAGCCTACGACTAGTCCACTTGTCGCCAATTCTGCCCTTCCATGTCACTTGTTGATTGTACATGTACGATATGCCACCTGTACCCACCATGTCATCGTATTGTAGGCCACATCATCCATACAGATGACACATGGAATTTTCTTAGTGGTCCAATTGGATTCCAAATGGTCCAAATCTGGGTGACACATAGCAGCCTTTGGTGCTTCCACGTCAACATGTTGATGTCATGCTTACATCATATGTCTACGTGTCACTCTCTGAGATTTCCAGTTGTCGTATGAATGATGACATCATTTTTTTTTATGGAAGGACACGTGTCATCCTCTTATCCATCCAACTCACTATACATATGCCACATAACAGTCTATTGTGTTGTCATGTCATCAAGATAATGTCATGTTGTAGTCATTTGTAAAAACTGCCCATTCATACATTTTTCCTCTTTTGTCGAAACTTTGAAAGGCCATAAATTTCTCCTACGACGTATGTTTGAGGTGATTCACATGTCGTTAGAAATCTCTCACCGAGTTATGCGTAATGAAGTCATTTTCTTGAGAATTTGAGATGATCAATTTTTGAGTGTTTCAGATCATCTTGGATCACACCTTACCACTAAAGAACTTTCGGTCCTCCAAAAGTATGGATATTTCAAAAACTTAGTGATGATAACTCTCCTTCATTGTTCCACCTTACTGAATTTCTCTTCATCGATCATTCAACAACTTAGTGATGATAAAGATTCTTCACTCTTCCACCTTGTTGAAATGCACTTGGACCGATTTCCATTTTGGCCTTGATATTTTCCTTGTATCTTCATCTTAGATACAAATTTGATCTCCTTCTTAAACTTTCGTAAGCTCAAGGAAACCAATCTAGACCAGTGTACTTTTGTTTATTTCTCTAGAACATATCTCTAACTTTAGATCCTCACAATAGCACTAAATCTGGATCTAGATCACTGGTTCCTTCATCACAAAAGTATGCTCATTGACTCTCTACTCAACAATATCCAGATCTAAATCCTGACTCAACATTCACTCCCATCTCCTTCTCTTCTGAAGATAGTCCATCTTGGAAATCATGAAGCCAAGTCGAATGTTGGTCTATACCTCGCCCATTTTGGATTAATTGTTCCTCTACTTCTTGAAGTATCTGTAGGAGTCTCTAAATGAACTTCTTGTTCATTGATCCAGATTATTTATGGCAGGAAATGGGAGCGGAGATATAAAACATAAATATACAGAGATATTACAAGAGATCCAATAATATAATAGGGATATATTGGATATATAAGAAGAGGCACATATATACAATAATACACAATTTCTATTAATGAGTGAAATGTACAAAATATTAGAAATACAGAGTGAAAGAATCACTAGAATGGTGACAAATTATCTATGAGAAGAGATGTGACGGATACTCACATTCACAAGAAGATGATTATTACAATGAGGCTCCAAAGGCCTTTTTAACAGAAAGAAAATCCAAAACCCTAACCCCGAAAGATGAAAAACCAATAGTTTTGTGGACCCCATTTTGGGTGGTTTGGTGTATCAACTTCTCGGGGGGCATAACTTTGGCGTAAATTTGGCATATAATCCCCTTCGGCATCAGAAAAATATGAGAAGGAAAGAATTAGCAAAGTACGTAAAGAAATCGTTGATAGCCAATGCCCGATGCTCTTTATCTTGATTCTGGAAATCCAGAAAGGTTATAACAATCATTTTGACGGTGATAAAATTATCACCAATCGCCAATCCCCGATGCGTTTTTGGAATCGAGATTTTTTCGAGAGAGATGATCCGAGAGAACTTGGGTAAGTTTATCGTCAATCGTCGATACTTGAAATTTTTTGGCATCGGCAAGATAGGATTGGGTTTTAGAACGTATGGCTTAAATAAGGTCCCAACTCCGCTTAACACAAGAAAATGAAGTCACTGGTCTCGAATGCCACGTGTCTTTACCATGTAAGGGGGTCGTACAACCTAGTTTTACCCTAAGTTATTTTAGATTCCCTGAGTCCTAGTCACGCCCCCTAGGCAGATTTTCCACGTCATCTCTGTACAGAAATATCGATCAACATCGGAGCTTTTGCAAGGAGATATCAACGAAAATGTTTGAAGCACAATCCTGACACTCGATCCACCAACTAGACTAGTGAAACGATGGGATGTTTACAACATAAGATATGATCGTATTTGGACATTTAATAGACCATTTAGTACCCAATCCCAGATTTGTTTCTACCGCATGCGGTGATTAGACAACAACAATTTGAAATTGTCGATAAACCACATTACCACCTATGTTGTCAACCCACGATGAATTTAAGTTTAAACATATTTGAATATCTGGCGATAGATTTAATGAAATTACACTCATAACCTGAATTGAATGGTTGATACGAAAATGTAAGTTCATTCCTGTTTAAATATCTAGAATGGTTCTGAATGAATTCATTCTGTGCACAATTTGAATTCCAGAGAATCTGAAGGAGCAAAGAAAACGTCTCAAGACTGTACCGACCCTCTGATTATCAAAACTAGGTTTAACAAGTTGCAGAGGTATGCATTCAAGTTTTTCAATTCGTTGGATGTAATATATGCACCTCGCTTGCTTGCACAATATATAAACTATGTTATAGCTGCAGGTAAGATGTCGTCGATAAATCCAACCACCAAAATCTCACTAAGATCTCCCAAACTGAAATAGGCGAAGGTTCTTCTCCAGGGACCGTGAGGCAGTTGGAGTACACTCTCAAGGTGGAACCCCTCATTAAAACAAAAACCAAGAAAGATTTTGTCCAGCCTCTGGCCTTTGGTGATACAGAGGCAAGCACTAGACCCAAAGTGATGCTCCCACAGTGGGGGAATCTCTTCAACAGAATTATTTGAGAAGATTACCCAGAGTATATCCCTCACAACGACTTGTACATAAGGGCGCTCGATGACCAGGTGTTCCCGAACATATGGAGGTCGTATTTACACATGGTAGCAAGCAGAACCTCGGTTTTCCCCTGCATAGAGGTTCTGAAATGGCTCATAGACCATACGAATGGGCATAAATTCTTAATCAACGATGAGAATGGAGGATGTGTCAGAGTTTTCCTCTTGACAAAATTCCATAAATACTACAAGCTCAGGGACCTAGAGGAGCGGCTCAACACGGACTTCATGGTGAAGTTCTATGAATTTCATGTCACTAGCTGGTTTATGGCCTCATGGTGGAAGGAAGACAAGAATTTCACTAACTGGAGAAATGGCTGGTATGGAACGATTAACCTGAGGGAGCCATACATCTATTTGATTGCTCTCATCTGTCGGTTATATGGAGAGAAGGATTGATCCAAGTTTTCGGAAGCATGGATTTCGTTGTCATACACGATGGCGATCTCCAGGATCAATTTCAAGTGGGGAGCGATAATCTCAAAACAATTAAGCATTTGTATACAACAGGCTCAGACGCCGAAAGAAGGGGAGGCACCCACTTTCTAGATGGTCTCGTACCTTCTCGATGTCATGTGCGCAAGGAATGTCTTCGCTGGCATGAATTTAAGTTGGTATGTTGTTGAGATCTTGGTCCACGTCTACTTCAACATACTATGAGAGAATAGGTACAATAAATCTTATGCACTCATCTGCGATGAATTCATCGCTCACATTCATTTTATTATTTTTAAGAAGGATTGCCCAAGATTATCTGTAGCATCCAAGAAAATGATAGCGAAGGTTGGTCATTGGTATCTAGACAAATTCTCAACCTACCTCAGTGTGTTTGGGGCCACCGGAGCACCACATCTCCTACCTGCTCATGTCCCAGACCGACTAGTCATGGGAGAAATATGCTATTAGACTATCCTGCAAGGCTACAATGCCACATTAGTCAAGGACAAAAAATGAGCTTTCATACCCTATGGTTTCCATGTGGGATTCTATCTAGTGAAGGATATTGCTCAAGACAAACAAGAAGAGCTTACCCAATTGGAATTTAGGTTCCCGATAGACCGATTTTGCAAGTACGACCCTAAAGGCCTAGTCCTCCAACATGCTTCAAAGGTATCATCATGTTAGTCATACTCCCATGATAATTTCGAGGACAAAATCTTCATAGAGTGCATCCAGGACTGGGACGAGGTGGTACAGAGAATGGACAACCCAAATATGACCAGGTTCAATGCCATGAGCATGGATGAACAGGTGGAAACAATAGAGTAGTCGACTCAAGAGTCCATCAGAGCCAGGGAAGAAATCAGAGTGGCAGAGACAACAGAGGCACAAAGAAGGGGATTACTCTTGATAGAAGGGGCATAGAGGATCATTGATCAATTGAAAAATGATCCCGATCTGATAGAAATGACGAGGATTCCCGCTGATAACCTAATCGAAAGCCGAGGGGAACCAAGTGGCCTAGAGCTGATACGACTTGAAGAAATCATCGGGTCAGAAAACCATGAGGTTCCACCACCGCAGACCGGATCAACAGGGGAAATTTTGACCAAGCTTGAGATAGAAGGGACATCAAGGAGAACAAATGTACCAAATCCCTTGTTCTATTTGATAACCATATATGATGATGAGGAGAGTTCAGAGGTGTCCCTGGTCACCCCAGTGTAGATTACAGAAGAGAAAGAACCTGAGAAAGCATCCACCCCGAGTCCTGATGCTCTAGTTCAGATTTATCCACAGATCGAGTATGAGGCAGAAAGTGCTTTAGACACCGAGCCACTTGACATACCAGGAACCCCAATGGACATCTCAAAGGATGAGTTAGGAGTGGGCGAACAAGAAGAATAAATTCCACAATAGGAAATCGACATTTCAACAGCCAACCATCAAGTAAGTACTGAAGCTGCCCTTGATTCCTTAGTTTTGGTCGGTGAATTACCACCCAATGAGCAACAACCAGAGGTCGAGTCATCGAGACATACATAATAAGTGCAGGAACCAAGCCTTGAACAAATATACACAACTGGGAGCCAAGGAAACACTCTAACTTGGGGAGAACAACAAATCCTCGAACCTGTTGATGAGTTCACCAATATACAAGCAATTGCCTACGACTGAAAGAGGAAATCCATCATAAATATAACCACTAAGAAGATGAGGCTTATGGTGGACAGTTCAATCCTCATCACCACAGAGGAAAAATTGATCAACACAAAGCATGACAGGATGTCCGAGCTTATCCTCACAGGCATGGTGATCATAGATGCCACCCTGGATAGAGGAAGGAAAGATTAAGAGGATTTGGCCACTACGTTAAAGGAGTTGGAGCATCTGCACCATTTGGCTAAATACTATCAGGACTCCACATAGGCCATGATGTTTTTGAGAAGTGAATTCCAAGATGCCTACAACAAATTCACAAGTGAACGACACCTTTTCACTGCAACGATAGCCGAATTCCAAGAAGACATTCTTATGGCACTAACAACCTGCAAAGATGTGGAAATATGGTACGAGAAGGCCCACCAAGTAGTGGAAAGAATTGATTACATCAGTGTGGTTCAAAAGGGTCGAGACGTCGAAGAGCACAACATTCAAGTGCTAATGGACATCATCATAGATCGAATAAGGAATGCGGTTGAATACTGGGTGAAAATGGCCCAATAACCTCAGTGGGAGATTTAAGACAGATGGGTCGATTGCGAAAGGAGTTGGGTCAATATTAATCGGGAGATGAAAGACATCGATCTCCCATAATTCGGCTCACCCGAGGATTTTGTCAACTTTCATGACATATTCAAACAACATGCAGAACAAGACTCGGCATGACTACAGAGATAGAAAAGGTGGCGAACACAGCGCCAGGACAAGTACAACAGTTCATGGAGCACCCGATCAAGGCTCGAAAAATATTACAATAGTTAAGCATCAAGATAGTCAAGTATCAGGCACAGGAAGTAGAAGTAAAGGAGATCCTTTTGGCCCTGATGGACCAAGACAGATTCCTGTATGCCAACACATGCGAGGAACTCTTTGTCAAATGGTCAGAGTATGAGAAGAGTCATCCACTTCAGTGAAACCATTCGATGACTCTCATAATATAGAGAGATGGAAGCACCATATGGCGATGCTTTTTTTTACTTAGCTTGCACTTTTGATAGTTATTTTTAGTTAATGATTTGTTATAAATAAGAGGATCGACCTTTTAGAAAAGGTCGATGGTTTTGGCAAAGACCCTCATTTTTGGAATTGTAAAGAACTATTTCTGAACTACCTTAATTGAGAAGTCTTGTTTAGGGCTGGAGACAAACTTCTGTTTTTCATGAAAGGCGTGTGTGATTGGATTTGAGGAGGAACTAATTCCGACCTTGTTTCATGAATGGATGTTGTAATGAATAAGAGTTTATGAATCTATTGATAAGTTAGTTGATTCCATGTTTTTATAATTCTTGTCTCTAATGATGGAAGGAAAAATCATTGTGTTAATGTGTGATTAATGATCAGAGCTAAGGAAACTATTTTTCTTGCCATCGTTTTATTGCATGTATGTTTTCTTTTGATAATTTTATCTCAGTCAATAATTGACATACCAACAAGTATATGTATTAGTACTAGGCTTGTCATAGGTTTGAAAATCTTTGTCTGCATGCTTGAGTACAAGCGTTATCCCAAGCTCAACCTTCTTCAGTAGTTTAGATTTCCCCTTTTACCAACTGGTTTATACCAGCACACATCTTTTAGCAGGCCCACCTAATAAAAGAAAATACAAAAGAGAACATTTAAAATGGAGGAACTTTCATAAGAAGATATCATGTAGATCACTACGTAAATCCCATCGATTATTTGGTCGGATCAACAGATATGGAGAACCATTCCACTATCAAATGTTGCAGAGTCTAATTGGGCCTCAGTGGTGGGTTTGGTGCATGTTGTTGAGTTAAAGGGATTCAAGACCCCTCAACACAGGGTCGAGACTCATAAATAGAATGGCACTTCCACATATATGGCTGGCCCAAAAAAACATCACAAACATCTAGTGGGGCAACATGACATAATACCTCATCCTTGACGGGATGGATGTTGTATAACAATTGTTATCACTGAAATTTCGTCCGCACATGATTACAAGAACTCAACATCGTCAAACAGTGATGAAGTCATTCATGGACCTGAATTAATACCATAGAATTTTAAAAAGGTCAAAAACTATACAAAGTAGTGAAAAATTGAAGAGCGCTATGCAGACATTGGGTGCGCGCGCACATGCGCGTAACAGGAACGCAGAAATAGCGCACAGGCGCACGATGCGCGACTGTTATCGGAAAAAGCCGTGCACCTGCTAAACGGTGCATTTATGAGAGTGGTCAGTCTCCCACCCACTTATGGTTCAGCTCCCAAGCCGATTTGACCCTCAAATCTGGACTGGATCCGACTGGTGGGCTGGTCACAGACCTAGGAATGCCCTAAATGGCCTCTTTTCACACTACAAAGCAGTTAAACAATAACCCAAAGAAATGCTATAAAAAGCCATGAAATCACCTCATTTTCTCAAGGAATTCAAAGTAATGTTATGCTGCCTCTATTGTCTTGAGTACTCCATCCTTGTCAAGAGCATATTGGCACCATTACATTGGACAATCCACCTCACCCATTGAGTGGATTTGTAAAGAGTTATTTCATCATCATTTTCCATTTTTCTTTGTTGTAAGAAGAGCTAGCTAGTGGGGGTCCAAGCGCCCTCCCTTGGAGGAAGAAGTGACTCATAGTCCCCTTTCTTCTTGGTGCTTTGTTTTAACTAATAGATCAACCTCAAACATTGGTGACATGGGTCTTATGGTTCTTTTTGTTTCTATGTCCCTATGCTCATGAATTTAGTTGTTATTGAATTTATTAGTTTAATTCTTAATTGTAGCTTTTATTTTCTTTCCCTAACTCTTTTCCTTGCAGCTGTCCTGCTCATCAGACCCAACTGAGCTTGCAAGCACCTCTATTTTTCTCACCAAGGTGACGAAAGAGGTGAAACAACAATCAACACTGTTGGTTGACACAGAGGTCTCGTCCCTGGCGAAGCCACTCGTTGTTGTATGGTTGCGATCGTGGTGTTGTCAACAATCCCAACTGTTTGAAAGCCTTTGCTGAGATGAGGTTCTTCTGGTTTCCACTATCAATAATAAAATGCAACGGGGCCCCCTTCACCTATACATGTGAATGAAAAAGGCGCTCCCCCTCTTCAGGATCTGTTGGTTCTTCTGGTTGAATAGTTGTGGTCGCTACAATAGCAGTGGGGTCTGCGTTGATGATCTATCTTTTCCCATTATTTTCTTAATCAGATTCCAAATCAGGGTTCGACTCCTTGTCTTTGATCTCGGCCACCAATGAATTTTTTGAGCGACATTCATCGGTGTTGTGCCAAGGGCTTTTGTGGAAATTGCACCACTTTCCAGTGCCCTTGTTCATCTTTATGTTTCCTGTGGCTTGGGATGGTTTTCTAGAGGTTGTTTGTTAGGGTCGTCTTTATCATGCTTTGGTTGTTGTAGATTTGCATACCTGAACTCCCATTTGTTTTGGTGCCTAAATTTTTTCTCAATTTTGAAAACATATCAATAGGTAGCTCCCAGTGATAAGATATCCAAGAAATCCATTTTGGTTTGGATGTATCTATGTAGAGGCCCACGGTATTTCAGAACCAAATGTCCCTCGCAGTATTTGATACCCATCTTAGTACGCAAGGTATGTAAGGTATTCGTGAACTCAGGCATCGATTGGCCCCTTTCTTGCCGCAATGTGGTCCATCTCATGTATTGGTCGTCATAGTTGCCAACAAGGTAATATTGTTCCTTGAACACATCCATAAAAAAATCCCAAGTGGGCTTGACCCCATATATTCTAGACTCCTCCGTGGAACTTTTCTCCCAGTAAGTTTCCCACCAATTTTTGACATGAGGGAGAACCTTAAGGAGTGCGAAGGTGATATTTTCCCTGTCAAATAATTTATGAATAGAGAAATAACCTTCTAACATATTTAACCATTTTTCTAGGGCATTCACATATATCTATCTTTCAAATACGAGAATATCAAAATTAACTTGTACCTTGAAAGGTGAAGTGCCTCCAAAGTGGCCTCTTAATGAAGACATGCCTGTATTCATTTGCAGGCATTGAAGGATGTGGGAAAAATTCTCCATCATTTTGTCCCTTTGTCGCGTGAGAGCTTGTTGAAGAAACAAATTAATATAATATTTTGCTCCATTATTTTTCTTTTCTTCCACCATGGAGGGTTTATTGGGCTTGTGAGATTGATTTTCCTCAAGAGAGACAAGCTTGAGACCCAACTTGCTATACTCAGACCTCGTTAGAGACATGAACTGAAAAATGATCAAGAACAACTTGCTCTGATACCATTGATCCAGATTATTTTCGGAACGAAATGAGAGTGGAGATATAACACATACATATATAAAGATAATGCAAGAGATAAAATAATATAATAGGATTCTATGCCTAAGGGAAGTGTGGCACCAAGTGTACAACAAGAATGTAACATAATGTTATTTTCAAGGAAAGTGTTGGAAATATTTAGAACAACCCTTAACAACTTAATGATGTGGCTTTACTGTAGGAAGTTCTTTGAGGTAGGTGGCCTTCTGATGTGCAACTAATCTCCTATATGCTTATCGGATCTCAACTTGACACTTGGCAATCACTTTCTTCTTCAAAATCTTCATTATCCCAAGTTCGTAGCACTTGCATTGCACACTGTCTTAAAACACCCAGTTCACAACGCTAGTGAGTCCACACATTGTGAACTTTCCTATAGGTGTCTGTTTACTTCCCAAAAAGTTTCCAACCTTTATAACTTGCACAAGAAGTGGGATAAACCTTCCAGAAGCTGCTACCAATTCCTTGCAACACAAAATAACCTTGGAGAAATCATATGAAGCTGCTAAAGTTAGCTCAAGACCCAAAATCGTCACTTAGGTTATAATTATATGCAAAAATTTAATCATGACAAAAATGGTGTTGATATGAAGTATTATCCTGTATTCATATTTTTCTTGTACTCCTCCTATTAGCCACCTTATCCAACATATCTAGATTCGTTTTTGTTACTTTCTCTTTGAAGGGTTTCAACTCTACTTTTAATTTTTTGATCTTGGCTTGAAAAGCTCCCTTTTGTTTATACATATTCTTGAGTTGCTTGTGAAGGGGTAAAGACCTCTTAGCCATGAATTTTTCCTTATCAATATTATCCTCATATAGTTCTATCATATACTTCATCTTGATTTGTCTCTCCAAATCCTTCTTTTTCAATTTTTCATTTTCAGTTGTTACCTCCTGAGCCTTTTGAAAGTAGGATTAATTTCATGAGGAGGAGTGTTGATATCAATAATCTCTATGGGATACTTGGAAGGTTGAGATTTTTCCTTTTGCTGAGCTGAAGCTTCTACTACATCATCTTCCATAGGAACATGTTATTTAGTTGCTGATTTGGTGAAAGGTATTCTAAATTTGACTGTTTCTACAGCAACAGGTGGGGAAGGATGAGTTTATTGCCCTTCAAACTCCTTGCTTTTCCTGATGATATATCCATAGGTGTAAGTTCTGCCACAGGGGAAATTTCTCTATCAAGAGGTTGTGAGGGGCCACCTTGAGTTGTTTTATTAATAACCTGAAAGGATTTATCACTCCTAGTCATATTCCTCTTCTTGATTGAATCTTAATGCACAGTCTTTTCAACAAGGGTAGGTGTTTGTCTTTTGGACTATGGTGTAGGAGAAATATCTGGTTGAAAACTTGATGCAACTAGGAAATTCTCCCAGTCAGTGTTAGTCTTCTTCAATTCTTCCAGTACTAAAATCTTGATTAAACCAAAGTGAAAAACACTGGTATACACTTGCTTAGACTTAACCTGGACTCTATCTGACATCTTGTCAATACTCCTAAAAAGATAAAAGGTAAGGTCCATGGACTCTTTCCCAGTGAAGTGTAATAGTAATCTGATATGGTATTGATATACAATGTTGAACCTTCTTTCACAATTGAAGTACCTTTGAATGACCCTGAGCATCTTGTCAAAATACTCCAACATGTGACTTCTTGTCACTCCCTTCGATAGGTTGTCCCCTTGATATTCAGGTAGGAAGTGATAATAGAGAAACATAAATCAACTGGTTGAAAATTTCAGATGAACAGAAATGAAGCAACTTTGTGTAAAACAGAGGGTTTGCAGCGTGCTGGTTAAGTTTGTAGGGCCAGTTTGCAACCCAAATTGAACTAGGTTTTTAAGAAAGAATGCAAGGTTTTCCACACCTGAGGAGAGAGATATGAATTTATTGGTTAAGATCTATATCCTGAACAAATCTCGACTGAAAAAGGGTTTGATCTATCAAAGAACAAAGGGTTCACAACGTAGAGTTGTAATGGAAATTTTGCAGCGCAGATTTGGCAGTGAATAATGCTACTATTTGCAAGAGGAAACTGTAATATGACCCCGTAAGATAAAAATCTTAAAAATGGCCAGGTGTTAGGACACCAAAGTTGTGGTTTTTAATAGTGCAGAGAGTTGGAAACGCATAGAACATTTAACAGTTTGCAATGCAAGAACAATATACAACAGTTTTATATTCTCAATCAACCGTTTAAGCAACATGAAATCATCAAAGGAGTACCTGGCGTGTCTGAACTAGGCTGGTTTTTTGTGAACTCGATTTGGACTTAAGTGGAAGCATCCAATCCTTTTCAATCTATTACATCCAGTTCGCAGTGCCAATTTTTAAACTCTAGTAGTGCGCTTCATTCAAACTGTTAGAGTTGTTCCTTGACACAATCCTGAAAATCATGATGAATTGAATGTGCTGAAGACGATGAGATATCCCCTGGCACATTTTCAAAGTGCAATGATGAGATATTAGTGCATAAGGTGCTTATTGGCATGTTGCTAACTTTTAGGTGAGTTGGCAACAAGTAAATTTGACATCTGACCTGACCTTCAAACGATTGAAAATGACATAATGGAACTTTTGTACACACCTTTGTGGCAAGACATATGATGATGAGGATTTTAAGACCATGGGTGTGACCCATGCAAACCCTTACTCCTTTCATGATGATGAACAATATCATGATGCAAAAGCTTCTTCAAAGACTAAAATCACAACTATGCTCATGGAAAAATCAAACATGAGTTATGACATGAGACATAATTTCAAAACCTAAAAAAATTAAAGACCCTATGACTCAAACCTAGAAATCTAAAACTATTTTGATCCCTACACGTCCTATGTGCTAACAGTATGAATAAGATGCTTGATTACAAATGAATGCCCTGTATATATACCTAGCCAGGAATTCCCTTTCATTAATAGTCATGTCCTTTCATTATTACTTATTACTTATTATTTAATGATATTTATATTTATATATATTTATAGTTGTTACAAGGTTCTTCCACTTAATGAGGTACTCAGTAATTGATCAATTTCACAGTTGCTTGATCCTTGTTTCAAGGATTGTTTCTAGTTCTAGTATTATTTTATCTTCTTCATTAATATTTGGTAAAATAGTATGAACTAGGATCTTGTTACTGATTACCTTCTTTAAGCAAGAGACATGGAAGACTAGACGTACACATGAATATGGAAGCAACTCCAATTTGTAATCCATACTTCCAATCCTCTGCAGCACCTTATAGGAACCATAGTACTTGGGTGCTAATTGATTGTCCTTCTTTTGTTGATTTAGGGACATATATTTGTATGGTTGTAGCCTCGAAAATATCCAATCCCACACTTCAAATTCCCTTTCACTACGATATTAATTTGCTTGTTGTATCATCCTTTTTTATGATATAACCAAGTTATTCTTTAATAGTTGGAGAACCTCTTGTTGGTGCTTTATGTGGTCCTCCATTGCTGGAACCTTCGCTTTCCCTCTCAAGGGTGATGTGATAGATGGATGATGATAGCCATAAAGTTCCATAAATGGGGACCTTTTTTATGAAGTATGGAAGGATTTGGTGTACCACCATTCTACCAGGGGAAATCACTTAACCCATTCTTTTTATTTATCATATGCAAAGAAACGAAGATACTCTTCTAGAAATGTATTCATAATATCAATTTTCCCATTGGATTCAGGATGATAACATGAGTTGTTAGTCAATTGAGTACCCAAACAAGAAAATAATTCAGTCCAAAAATTACTAGTGAAAATTGGATCTCTATCACTTACTGATGCAGGAGCATCCTTGGGCTCGGGGAATCTGCATCACCCAAAAATATTTCTATTTTGCAAAGAGGAAATAAGTCGAATAAGGACTCTGTTAGTGGTCCATTTTATTTAGTCAGTTTGATGTAAATTGGAACTGTTGATTACTCCTGCAACTACTCTTTCTATGTCGAAACTCATGTTGAAACACGTGCTGAAACTCATGCTGAAACTCGTGCTGAAACACGTGTTGAAACTCATGTTGAAACACATGTTGAAACTCGTGTTGAAACTCATGCTGAAACTCGTGTTGAAACTCATGCTGAAACATGAGCACATAATGAAATTTTACAAGTGTCACGATATTTCTTTATTTGCAACATTGTGGTCGTACACATTTGATTTTCCCACGCTAGTATGCATTCATGATGAATCACAACTATCACAGCTAAAGGACAAAATGTGACCCGAGGCCAAAATGAAGTTGAAGCAATCCAGAAGACAGAGAGATGGTTTGAGTAACAACTCGTTCTTGGAGGGAAGGAAAATCGTTTCATAGGTAGGGAGGAGTTTTAAAAAGAAATGGAGCGCGGTTTTGAAGGGGTAGGTGAACCACGAAGCAAGGAAATTGTAGAAGGTGGATTGGAGAGAAAGATTTCAGATTGGGTGAGCACACAGGAGGGAGAAACAGGATCACAACCCATACACGCAGACCATTACCCTATGGATGATTTCGTAGTGGTTTTCAGCCATGCAAGCAACAATTCATGGCGGTCCTTTTGGCTCAGGCTCGATGTAATCTAGAAATCTATTCTCTACATTGAATTAATAAACAAATGGTATTAAAATTCGTGGGTTTTCGATTGTTTTAGGTTCTAGTGGATTCCTCATTATTTGGAAAAAGTATTTATGTTTTATTTTTCCGTTGTACATTCTATAACAGGGTGTGTGTGTTGCAACCCAGTTACCTCTGCATTATGTGGTATCAGAGCTCAGTTCTGCTATGGGATTAACATCTAATCTTCTTTTGTGAGATAGGGTACAAAATATGTGTTTGTGGTGGTTTCTTAGCAACAGTGTTGGAAGTCAAGTTGGGTTACAAAACCGTGTGAGGTCTATGGATGTTGGTGAGACACCTACAACTTGGAGGAATGTCATCGTGAAGGAGAGGAGCAGGAAGGGGAGGTGCATGAAATCAAGAACTGGAAAATTTGAGAAGAAGAATAGAGGAATTGGAAAATCGTAGGAATGGAGATGATGAAGTATACTCAGATCCAGCAGAAGAAATCGAAGATGAATGGGACGGTGATGAAAGATACCTAGAAGCTAGACTGATTTTTTATTTGAGTAACAGGGGTAGTTCAAAGGTTGAGGTTTCCTGTTATGATGGCAGCCTGAGAGCTTATGTTCTCATTGAATGGATTGGAGAACTCAAAAGATACTTCAAGTATGAAAATTTTCAGGACCCAAATCGGGTAACATTTGTTGTTAAGAAACTAAAAGGCCATGCATCACTATGGCGGGATATGCCGCAGAAGGATAGAGTGAATAATCAACTGGATAAAATCAGAACTTAGAAGAAGATGGTTACCAAGCTTAAAGAGAAATTTCTTCCTATCAATTACCAACAGAATTTGTTCTGATAAGTCCAAAACCTCGGACAAAGGGAGACATATGTTCATGAATACACTAAAGAGTTATTTAAGTTGTCACTCAGGGCAGGCTTCAAGGAACCATAATTCCAACGAGTTGAAAGGCATGTAAATGGGATAAAGTATTTAATTCAGGATGAAATGAGAACACATTATTTTCGCATTGTTGATGAAGCTTATCAAGTTTCCATGAAGGCAGAATAAAATATTAAGAGGAAAACACAACCTAGAGGTAGATGAAGAGGTTTTAAAGGATGAGGTAAAGCAGGGATTTCTAAAGGTAGCGAAAAGGAAGAAGAATCTGCCAATGGTCAAGTTGGCAGAGGAGGAAATGGAGCTGGTAGAGGCAGAGGCTTCAGAAGAGGAAAAGGAAAATATGTAATCACTTGTTATCACTGTGGTGTAGAGGGACACAAGAAGTCTGAATGTACAAAAGGAAAACTTTAGAGAGAAGAGGTGAAGCATGGGAACAAGTCACACAAGATGACAAAGCTTCAGTAGTTGGAGAAAATGTGATTGTTCTTCAACAAGAAAAAGGTGAGAATTTGTTGTTCCGAAGAGTGTTTCTTAAATCTGAACAAAAAGAGGCAAAGGAACCAGAACAATGAAAGAAAGTTTTTAAGACAAAATGTAAGGTTTGAGGAAAATGTTGTAACCTGATTATAGATGGAGGAAGTAAAGAAAATTTGGTATCCATTGAATTCATGAACAAACTGAAATTGACAAGGTTGAACCATCCAAACCCTTACCGTGTTTCTTGGTTGAAAAAGGGATAGTAGGTGACTGTGATTGAGCAATGTTTATTGAATTTTCAAATAGGGAGTTTTCAGGAGAAGGTGTTATGTGATGCGATTGAGATGGATGTGTGCCATATATTGTTGGTAAGACCGTGATTGTTTGATCGACAAGTTCACCATGATGGTAAGAAAAACACATATGATTTCAAGAAAGATGGACAATGATATAAATTAACACCAATGTTGGAGGATACAGTAGTAGCAACAAGAAATTGTGTTGATATAAACATGAGTAGTAGTAGGATCATGTTTTTTTCTGCTAAGGAATTCTTACAGGAAGAAAGAAAATTAGCATTTTTTTTAGCAGTGATTCCAAAAGAAGTGAAAAGTGTAGAGGAGCCAAATGTTGTACCTACATAAATAAAGTTGTTGATGGATGAATTTAAGGAGATTATTGCTAATGATCTGCCAAAAGGATTGCCTCCAATGAGAAGTATTTATCATCAAATTGATTTAATGGCTAGATCAAGTTTATGTAATAAAGCGCCTTACAATATGACCCCAACATAGAGTGAAGAACTGAATCAACAAGTGAAGGAATTGCTTGATCGAGGGTTAATTCATGAGAGTTTGAGTCTGTGTGCAGTACCAACAGTATTTACTCTAAAGAAAATAGGGGAATGGTGAATGTGTATTGATTCATGTGCTATAAACAAGATCACTATCAAGTATCGGTTTCCATTGCCCATAATGGATGACCTTATGGATTTCCCGAGTGGTTCAACATATTTTTCAAAAAATTATTTGAAGAGTGGTTATCACCAAATATGGATCAAAGAAGGTGATGAATGGAAGACATCATTCAAGACGAAAGATGGACTATTTCAATGGTTACTGATGTCATTCGGGTTAACTAATGTGCCTAACACGTTCATGAGATTGATGAATGAAGTCTTGAAGCCATTTTTAGGTAAGTTCATGGTTGTATATTTGGATGATATATTGATTTTTAGTAGGAACAGAACAAAGCATGTTGATCATGTGAGAGCAATGTTACAACCCTTGAAAGAAGAGAAGCTATTGATAAACTTGAAGAAGTGTACATTCATGCAACGAGAGTTAGTGTACATGGGTTTTTTTGTTTGAAAGGAAGGACTGAAAATGGATCCTGAGAAAGTGAAGGTTGTCCTTGAATGGACAATGCCAAGATGCACATTTGATGTGAGGATTTTCCATGGACTGGAAGGCTTTTACCAAAAATTCATTAGGAAATTTAGCCAAATATGTGCACCTCTTACAAAATGTATGAAGAAGGGAGTGTTTCAGTGGACTGCAACAGGAGAGAAGTCATTGGAAGAATTGAAGAAGAGAGTAACAACATAGCTAGTATTAACATTACCAGATTTTATTAAAGTGTTTCATGTTGATTGTGACGCTAGTGGAACAAAAAATGGAGTAGTTCTAAGTCAAGAATAGACCCATTGAATTTTTCAGCGAGAATTTGAACGAGTCCAGAAAGAATTATTCTGTTATGATCAGGAATTTTATGCTATTGTGCAAGCTTTGAAGAAATGGCGACATTATCCACTGCCAAAGGAGTTTGTCTTGTTCACGGATCACAAAGCTCTACAGTACATTAACAACCAAGGTAAGTTGAATCAAAAGCATACTAAATGGGTAGAATTCTTGCAAAGTTACTCTTTTGTGTTGAAACATAGATCTGGGAAGTTCGATAAGGTAGTTGATGCATTAAGTCAGAGAATAGCGTTACTCAAAACCATGTCGGTAAAAGTGGTAAGCATGAAATGTCTAAAGAAATTGTATGAAGAAGATGCAGATTTCTCATATGCTTGGAAGGCACGTAAGGAGCCTTCGAGTTTAGACAAAACACCATATCTCAACTACCATATCCAGGAGGGGTTTTTGTTTAAAAATCAACAGTTGTGTATTCCCAGAAGTTCCATATGACTGAATATCATTAAAGAGTTACATAGTGGTGGTTTAGGAGGACATTTTGGGATGGATAAGACTGCAACCTTGGTAAAGGAGAGGTACTTTTGAACCAACTTTAATAAGGATTTTCGAAAGTTTGTTGAAGGTTGCAGGATCTTCCAACTAGACAAAGGAAAAAGTTGGAACACGAGACTCTATACTCCATTACCAGTACCCAAAGGACCTTGAGAGGATATCAGTATGGATTTTGTCTTAGGATTGACTATGAATCGATGAAAACATGATTCAACAATGGTAGTGGTGGATAGATTTTTGAAAATGGTACACTTCATAGCGTGTAAGAAGACTTGTGATGCTAGTGAAGTAGATGCATTATTTTTCAATGAAGTGGTCAGATTGCATGGATTTCCACATAGTATTACTTTAGATCGTGATACCATGTTTCTTGGGAATTTTTTGAGGACACTCTGGAAAAATTTAGGGTCATATTTGTTGTACATTTCAATGTATCATACTCAAAAGGACGGTCAAACAGAAGTAGTGAACGAGAGTCTAGGAAATTTGTTGAGAATTTTAAGTGGAGAGAATCCTAGTCAATGGAATTTGGCATTGGCCCAAGTTGAATTCACATATAATGATTCAGTGAACATATCTACGGGAAAGAGTCCATTTCAAATTGTTTATGGATGGTTTTCAAAAGGTGTGGTAGATTTGGTTGCATTGACGGATTTGGAAGGCAAGAAGAGTGTTGATGCGAACGATTTTGTGGCCAATATGCATGAATTACAAGAATCGGTAAATAAGAAATTACAGACCAACAATGATAGTTATAAGCAAAGAACAAATCATCATAGAATACGAAAGGTATTCTAAGATGGTGAGTTGGTCATGGCTCACTTGACGAAGGAGTGATTTCTTCAAGGAACATATAATAAACTCAAGTACAAGAAGATAGGTCCATGCCAAATGCTAAAAAATATCTTTGATAATGCTTATCAGATCGAACTTTCGAAGAAATTTGACATATCTCCTACTATCACACACCCATCCGTAGACTTGTTGGGCTATGCCACACTTAAACTCTTGTGGAACTTAATACATTGTAACATACCCAGCCTACCCAGACTGGGTCATGCCACTTAAAAACTTACAATAATTTCATATGTATACATGTAACTTTAAACAGACAAATACATTCTCCCAATATGCACATTTATGCGGAAATAACAGTAAACATATACATGCAACATACACAGACAATGCCCACAATTATAAAACATGTATAAATACACAACATGCAATTGAGCACATAATTGATACTTATCTTTTTATAGAAGACCAAAAACTGTGTGCAGACCTTCCACGATCCTCCCAGCCTTAGACCATGCTGCTCATCACTCTCAATAGTGGCTCACCCCCGAGCTGGGACTAAACTCCACCCGGGTAAAGGGATTCCTAGGTTAGGCTGAGACAACAGGAAGATACACAGTCAATAAGAAGGATTTCGTTCCAGGATGATAACTCAAACTACCATCCTACAGTCTCTCATTCCCCACATGCATGTCCCACCCCAGGAAGTGTGCCCCTTCTCTGCTCAACAATCCTTCGGCTGCCCCACTTCCCTTCCCGGGCTTCAACAACAGGTTGGACAATAATTCTCAGAAAACTATAGCTTTAGTTGGGATTCCTCAGAAAAAATCACTTCCCCAACAAACTCTCTCACTTAGAGAAAGTTTCTCACGGACCTGACAACCTGCCTCTTCACACCCACAGGCCTGACAACTTACTTATTTTGTCCAACTCCTAAGTCAATCAAGTATGGGAGATGGAAGCAACAACGTTTGGGTATGGAATAGGTAATGGCAACAACCACGCTAAGTTAAGGAACTGTTTTAGCATCAACAACATTCAAGTAAAGCATAGTACGGGCTCAGGCAAGGTACACGTGCGCTAGTCCTCCCAGTATGGGTACAGGTTACTACTGGTAACAAGAAATATTGTACAGGGTAGCTTAGAGTGCACACAGGTTTCAGAGGTGCATGAATGATGTAGAGGTTGATTCCTGGAGGGAATGGATGGCTACGTGAATTCTCAGTGAATGAATGGGAAAATATAGGAAAATAGATTTATTCCCCACATATATTTGCATGTGCCCTGATTGACACATGGCTCTCCATAAACTCACTTCTCTCCACTTGGGATTCATGCTCTTTCCCACAAGAACTTAGGATAAAATAATTATCCTTACCATAGTCTTTAAGAATAATAATATAATATTCCCTTAGAGTCAAGCCCTCTAGCTTAGCCCCTTTTCTAGGCTCTTAGCCCCTCCCTTTCCCTTCCTAGTGTAGTTTTGTCGCCCGTACTCTTTTATCGTGGTTGGTCTACATGCAGTGATGTATTATATTAATTATATGAGTGTTTACATATACAAAATTAGGCTCACTGGACTTTAGCATCTAGGCTCTCCGGCCTAATCATTACATAAGCCTCCTAGCTTATAATCACTTGGCTCACCAACCTATAAAACATATTTACAATTCAACTAGGGCTCAGTCTTTGGGTATTACAATCCCCTCCCTTTATTTTTTCACTGTCCTCGGTGCAATACATATATATACCTTTAACACCAAGATTTTCAAAAATATTCAAAAAGATACGAGTATTCTGCTCGCATAGAATCCTCGTGCTCCCAAGTCGCATCCTCAGGACCGTACCAGGTCCATTGGACCTTTACTAGCTCTATGGCTCAATTTAAGAGCTGCTTGATCTTATGGTCCAGTATGCATACCAGATGCACTTGAAAAGCACTTTCTTGCTCCACCTGAATCACATTACAATCAATAACATGATTAGCATAAGGTACATACCTTTTGAGCAATGACACATGGAATACATTATGAATAAACATTGATGCATGTTATAAAAGCATATAAGATACATGCCCAATCCTCTCTAGGATTTCAAACGGCCCACAATAACGAGCTTCCAACTTTAAACAATTTCCCAACTTTAGGGAACTTCTGTTGGCCTTCACTTTCAAGAATACATTATCACCCACTTTAAATTCACTGTGAGTTCTTCCCTTATCAACATAGATTTTTTGCCTGTCTTGAGCAAATCTGACCCAACCACTGCTCTATATGTTGTGTTGTCCCAATTTACAGGTGTGTTGCACTTTCTGCCATAAAGTACCTCAAATGGGCTCATCTTTAGAGATGCTTGGTACCCATTGTTGTAATCAAACTCTACCAAGTGTATATAGTCTTCCCATTTTGATGGTTTATCCATCATATACATCCTCTACATATCCTCAATCATTTGATTCACCTCTCTATTTTCCCATCAGATTTTGGATGATAAGCCGTGCTAAAATTCAAATTTGTCCCAAATCCTTTAAATAATCCTTTCCAGAAATTCGATGTGAATTTTGGATCTTTGTTAGACATCGTTGTCTTGGGTATACCATGAAATAGAGAAATTTACCTCATATAAATATCAACAACGTTAGTTGCTTTGTGAGTGAGTTTCATTGGAAAAAAATGGGTAGCTTTGGTAAGCTTGTCCACCACTACCATGATTGAATCATGTTGTTTGCTTTTTCTGGGAGGTTTGGTGATGAAGTCCATTGTTACCACTTCCCATTTACACTCAGGAATGGGTAATGGCTGCAAAAACCCAACTGGGTGTCTATGCTCAGCCTTGACCTTTTGACACTCCAAACATCTGGCAATGTACTCAACAATTTCTTTCTTCATGCCTGGCCAATAATATTGGCTCTTGATTGTTGCAATTGTTTTCTGATACCCTCGGTGTCCAACATAAGTTACGTTATGCATTTCCATCAATATCATATCTTTCAATTATTGAGAATTGGGTACATAAATTGTGTTTTTGTACATGATAATTTCATCAATTCCCAGCTTGTAAACCTTAATTTTCTGTTGCAAAATACCTTGCTGTAATTTTACCACTGATTCATTGTATTGCAAATCTGATTATGCCGCCTCCAAGATTTTGTCTTTCAGATCCGATTGGTACATGTTGATGGTTGTAGCATGCAACTCATGCACTCTTCTGTTGAGTGCATCAACCACCTTGTTCTCTTTCCCTTTGATACGATTTATATCAAAGTCGTATTCACTGAGAAATTCCAACCACCTGCTTTGCTTGGCATTTAGAGTTAGTTGATCAGATAAATCTTTCAGACCATCATGGTTTGTCCTCAACTCAAATATTTTCCCCATGAGTTAGTATCTCCACTTATTTAAGGCATGCACTATGGCCTCCAACTCCAAATCATGAGTGGCATAATGCCTTTCATGCTCCTTCAACTTCCTTGATTCATAACATAAAACATACCCATTTTAACTGAGGACTCCACCGAGTCCTTCTTTACATGCATTTGTGCATACAATGAAATCTTCATTTGGATCAGCAATCCTCAGAATTGGGGCACTGGTTAATAATTGCTTCAAGTGCTAAAAACTCTTTTCACACTCCTCTGTCCAATGAAATTTCATTCCCTTCTTTTGCAAGGAAGTGATCGGGTGTGCAATCTTTGATAATCCTGCAATAAATATTTTGCAGTAGCCTGCAAGGCCCATGAAGGATCTAACTTATGTCACATTATTAGGTTTTGACCATCCTCTAATGGCCTCAATATTTTCAAGGTCCATTGCTATCCCTTCTTCAGAAATGATATGCCCCAAATAATAAATTTGGTTATGATAAAATGAGCACTTTCTCAATTTGGCATACAACTGATGCTCCCTTAATACTTGCAGTACCATCTTCAAGTGTTTCTCATGTTCTTCTTCGGACTTGGAATATATAAGAATTTCATCCAAAAAGACAATGGCAAACTTATCTAAGTACTATCTAAAAATACCATTCATTAAACACATGAAAACAACTGGTGCATTTGATAACCCAGATGGCACCACTGTGAACTCATAATGCCCATACCTTGCTCTGAAAGAAATCTTGTTGATGTCTTCCTCTTTAATTCTTATCCGATGATAACCTGAACTAAGATCAATCTTGGAAAATATTTTTTCATTCTTCAAATGATCAAAGAGGTCATCGATCCTTGGAAAATGATACTTATTCTTTACAGTTATTGTGTTCAACTTCCCGAAGTCTATACAAAGTCTCAATGTTCCATCTTTATTTTTCACAAATAATACTAGAGCACCCTAAGGTGACACACTTGGGTGTATATACCCCTTCTTCAGAAGTTTTCAAGTTGCATTTTCAACTCCTTTAATTCTGGTGTACTCATCCTGTAAGGAGTCTTGGATACTGAAGCTGCTCTAGGCATCATATTTATAGAGAAATCAATATCTCTTTTAGGGGGTAATCCTGGTATTTCTTTAAATACATCTTCAAATTCCTTTAGGACTGGATAGTATTCAATATTTGGTACTTTATCCTTAGGTGTTTCTTCCATATGGGATGCAAATGTTTGACAACCCTTTCTATAACACTTCTTCAGTTGCATTGCAGAGATTTCTCTGATAGTTACTACCCTGTAATTCCCTGCACTGTCCTTAGGTTCCCTTCCTCGTACCAACAAGTAAATGTTTTGTTATGACAGTCTAATAAATCATGGTGTTGTTCCAACCAATCCATCCCAATTAGACAGTCATAGGAACCTAAAGGCAAGATGGTCAAATATGCCTTGGTGCTCAGCCCATTCATGCCCATTGGACATGACTTAACCATCTTGTTAACTTTTCTTTTGGCTCAGGTAGCCAGCTGCACCAACCAAGATTTTCCATGATTTCTTCTTGTAAAATGAAATATTTCCACCATCTTAGGATCTATATAACTATGACTAGCTCCCGAATCAATTAAAATTTCAATGGCTTGGTTGTTGATCATACCTTCCACTTCAATCATGTGTGATTTAAATTCAACTTGCTTGTCATCCAAGGCTGCATAGATCCCAGGTACATTTATGCACATGTCCTCCACTGTTTCATCTTGTTGTACATTGTGAACAACTCTCACTTTTTCACTTTTGTGAGGACAATATCTATACATATGATCTCCTTTACAACCCCAACATTGAATGGGTGGTTTCCTTGGCCTTTTTCCACTTGTCTCAATCGTTTTGGGCTCTCTAGAAGTTGGTTGTTCCTGAGGACTATTTCTGAAGAATGGTGGCTTATTGCCTTTCTTCCTCTATTCCATATTGAACTTCTTCTTGTCTTCCCAAGATTTTTGGAAAGTTGGCTTTCCTTTATGCTGATCATATAGGCATTTAACTCGCCTTATGGTCTCCTCCAAAGTCTTGGGATCATCATATTGAATCTTGTCACTTATGAAAGATGGAAGCCCACTCAAATACCTATGAATTTTAATTGTCTCATCCTTGATGAAGGAGACATACTTTAACAGTTCCAAAAATCTTATTTCATATTCATCAATGGTCATACTTCCAAGCTTGAGTTCAAAGAAATCCTTAATTTTCTTGTCATAATATCTCTTAGTCAAGTATTTCTTTTCAAAATGCTTCTTGAATTTCTTCCAAGTAACATTTTTATCTTTAATGTGTTGCACCTGCATAAGTTGATCCCACCACATGGATGTCTTTCCCTCGAGCTGATAGATAACAATTCTTCCTTCTGCGTGTGAAGAATAATTATGCAATTGAAAATATCTTCTCATGCCTAGCAGCCATGTTTCAGCATCTTCATGGTTCTTGTGTTCACCATGAAATGTAGGAGGTTTGATTTTGTTCATTTCTCCTCGCAGTTCATCCACCCCAGGGTTATTCTGATGCTTCCTGACAGGGGATGGACTTGAGTTGTTGTGTGCTCTCCTATTGGAATTCCTTGGGGAGTGGTGGTGATGTCTGCTAACACTCCTTGATTTTCCTTTCTCCTCAGGAGACCTATGCCTTCCTAATTTGCTTGAGCCATTCTCCTTATCCAATTTCTTTTCAATTATATCCAGGATCTGCATTAACTTCATGTTGAAGTCTTCCTGTTTTTCCTTGGATTTCATAAGCCTTTCATTATCAACTTTATGACTTTGGACATCTTTCTGCAAATTTTTAATGGTCTCTACCATATTCATGTTTTCGTCCTTTCCTTCTCCATGTCCATTGGAGTTTGTTCCTTCAATACCCACATGGACATCCATCCCTCTGGTCTCATGTCCCTGGATGTAAGCCCCATGTGTCTCTTCCATCCCTCTACACTTTGTGTTGATCCTGGTCTGATCTAGTTGTTGTTAACTCTGCAAAATGTGCAGCTAACAGAACTTTGTCAAGTTAACTAAATCAACAATTTCATGAAAATATGAACCATTATGGTTCAATAATACATCAGACTTCTTTCTTCTGATTTTCTTAGAAATTGACTGGTCACCTCAATTTTCTAGGTGAATAGTTAGGTTCTACTGTCCAATATATTTCTAATGACTTCTCCCTTGCTCAGTTATGAGTCTTGAGCAGAAAGTTATGGATATTTGAACAATTGTGCTTCTTGGGAGGTAATCCATGTACAATTCTTCTTATTTCTCAGAGTCAAATTGGCTCTTGGACCCATGTTGGATCCTCTCATAAAGTACACAGGCCTTCTTCACATCTTTAGGTGTAGGTCTATACCAATCAATACCCCATAGACTCCTTCTTTTAGCCTATTTATGTCCTTGAAAACAACAATTCGGGTACTAGCTCTCTTTTATTCCGACCGAAGTCTCATATGACCAAGAGCTAAGTGCAAGCGCTTAGCTGATATGTGGTTATCTGGATCTTTAGGAATTCGGGGCTCTGGAACTTTGGGCTTCGGAGGCTCTTACTACCTCATGCTTTATTTTTCCTGAACGTCGAACTGGCGAACTCTTGAACGATACATCTTCAGAGCTTCGGGGCTCCACTACTTCGGAGCTTTGGGACTTCGGAACTTCAGGCTTCGAAAGTTCCTCTTACTCCACACATCGTTCCCTTCGAATGCCGAACTAGCGAATTCCTGGAGAAGCTCTCCGAAGCTTCGTGCTTCAGAGGTTCTTGCATCAATATACTCACATTCCCTCGAACACCAAAATTTTGAATTCTCGGGCTGACACTTTAGCGTTTCGTTACTCCGATGATCCCTTACTTCGGAAGGTCTTGCAACAACATACACACATTCCTCTGAACACCGATTTGGTGAGCTCCCAGAGTCTCATTAGCAATTACGCACCAGGGGGGTGCTACGTGGAAGAAATATAGAGATGACACATGGCCCAATCTGATGGGTGACACATGTCAAGTTATAACTAGTACAAAAGGTCTTTGAAAAGCACGAAACAAGATGACACATAGCAAGCATCAAGTGTGTCCATGTCACCCTATGTGATGTCAACAGGCCACGTTGTTAATGTTGAGGAACTAAAGAGTCCCCAACACCAACATTTCAACCTCCCGTGGGGCTAGGCGAGAAGAGACGGGAATATCACCCTAAGCTTAAAGCCCCATACAAGAAGGCACATTGAACTCTAGGCTAAATATCCTCTAACCTAGAGTCCAAGCGCGAGTCCTTCACTTTTTATTTCACTTTTTAACAATATTTGATTTTTATGCGATTTTATAATTTTATTACTTCTATGTGAAGTTTTATACAAATCTATCTAGTTCATGGACTTCGATATATCATCCACTAAAAAGGGAGTACTTGTAATCATTGGATTCCGAAGACCGAGAGTTCTTGACTTATGCTTCTTTCAATATGAAGTGTAATGTGTCAAAGACTTAACCCAAACTTTGTATCCTCTTTAAATATTTGCAACTTGTGCTCATGACATTCGTTTACTTTTTTTTAGAGGGCATAAGGTGCCTTGAATGAAAGCTTTAATAAATATAATCTTAATAATAAGGTTGGTTATTGAAATATGGAAAAGGCATGTGTGTATAAAACATGATGGAGTGGTTTCAAAACATAAAGTAGTTTAATCCACGTTTAAAGATAAAGTGGAGACCTAGATTTCTTAGACATGTGGAAAAGAACATGGAAAGAAAGATATAATTTTGTTTTTGGCATGGGCTGAGAAAGTATAAAAATTATATCCCAAAGATATGACATAATGCTATAATTAAAAGTATTGGAAAGTGAAGTATTGGAAAGTGAATTATGAGGTAGAATTTTTTTGAAAAGGTGGTTCATGAAAGAAGTGATATGAGATGGAGTGAGTCAATAAAATCAAGGTCCACACATGGTTTTAATGGAGTGAAACAATATGGCCCATATAATGATGTATTTAATTTTTGGTATGTTATGAAAAAGTGCCAATAATTATAAGTTAAAGTTATGGTAATAAAGTGAGGTATAGGGTGATGAAGTAAAGAGATGTATATGAGAAATGAGATACAATTTTTTAATATGGTAATAAAGTGAGGCATAGGGTGATGAAGTAAAGAGATGTATATGGGAAATGAGATACAAATTTCTAATAGTTCAAGAGTCTCACAACCTTATCGAGTACTATATCATCTTTTTCAAATGTACCCGTGTCTATCTCGAACTCTGTAAATTGTGCAACCTCAAAATTGATCACTAACCATCTTCATCATAAATTAAAATATTATTTAATGACATCTTCTTTGAATGTGTAGCAACAACTCAGCGGGAGCACACAAGACTTTGCGCAAGCGATTGCTAAATGAGAGGGGGAGCCTGGAAACGCTTTGTCGACTGAGTACTGTTGACAAAAATTGTCGTCAACACACGTCACTCTAGTGCTTTGTGACTTTGGAACTCTGGGCTTCGAAGGTTTCTTCTACGACACCCTTCAAAACTCTCGAACGCCGAATTTTCGAACAGGTCCACGTCACTCTAGGTGACATCATCATGCCATGTCACTCTGGCATTCCAGGAATTCAACACTTCAGGCTTCAAAATATTTCACACCCACATACTTGATAACTCTCGAATGTCGAACTTGCGAACAGTTGTTCCTCGGAGCTCCGGGACTTCGAAAAACTTCTCATCTGCACACTTTAAAACTCCCGATCGCCGAGCTTTCGAACTCCCGATCAGGTCCATGTCACCCACGGTGACGTCATCATGTCGCATCACTCCGGTGATCCGACACTTTGGGACTTCAGGACTTCGGAGAATCCCACACCAGAGCACATCAAAACACCTGAATGTCGAACTTCTGAACAGGTGTTCCCCAGAGCTTCGAGACTTCAGAGCTCTGAGGCTTTAGAAATTCGGGCTTCAAAGAATTTCACTATTGAACACCTCCCCACCCCCAAACTGTCAAACGTCGAAATTTTGAACACCTGCTAATCTTTGGACACATGTCCCTGAATATGAATGATTTAGATTGGTTCTGAACTTTGGAACTTCGGGGAAAACTCCACTCCACGCAACCACAACCAGATTTCCTCGAATGTCGAACTGTTGAACCACTTGGGGGATCCAACGGTCTGCCTTCTCCCAAATAATCTATGGTGTATATTCACTCCGGGACTTTGGAGCTTCGGGGGGTTTTCCTCCTAATCTTAAAATTTGTCGAAGCAACGAATTCTGAAGGGCTTGGAGGGTTAATCATCATGCTCCCTTCCCAAATTTGATGGATGTGGAGGATTTGGATATTTCCTGAACAAATCCTACGCCCACTACTGTTTCCCGAATTGCTACACCTCCTAAGATTTCAAACACAGTAAGGTTGGCTCTCAGTGCCCTCTTGGCACTCATGGACACTCTGAAACTCGAATTCTGTCCATTTCGACAACAATTCTCTGTAAAACTTTTACTTCAATTTCCACTTACACAACCTAATCCAGGCTTAGTGTTGAAAACCAGAGCTCTAATACTAGATTGTCACACACCCAACCATAGACCTGTTGGGCTATGCCACACTTAAACTCTTGCAGAACTTATTACATTGTAACATTCCCAACCTACCTAGATTGGGTCATGCCACTTAAAAACTTACAATAATTTCATTTGTATACATGTAACTTTAAACAGAAAAATACATTCTACAAATATACACATTTATGTGGAAATAACAGTAAACATATACATGCAACATACACAAGAAATGCCCACAATTATACTACATGTATAAATACACAACATGCAATTAAGCACATAATTGATACTTATATTTTTATAAAAGACCACCAACTGTGTGCAAGCCTTCCACGATCCTCCCAGCCTTAGACCACGCTACTCATCACTCTCAACAGTGGGTCACCCCCAAGCTAGGACTAAACTCCACCTGGGTAAAGGGATTCCTAGGCTAGGTTGAGACAATAGGAAGATACACAATCAACAGGAAGGATTTCGTTCCAGGATGCCAACTCAAACTACCAGCCTACAACCTCTCATTCCCCACATGCTTGTCCCACCCCAAGAAGTGTGCCCCTTCTCTGTTCAACAATCCTTCGATTGCCCCACTTCCCTTCAAGGGATTCAACAAGAGGCCGAACATGAATTCTCATAGCACTATAGTTGCAGTTGGGCTTCCTTAGGAAAAATCACTTCCCCAACAAACTCTCTCACCTAGAGAGAGTTGCTCACTGGCCTGACAAATCGCCTATTCAATTCACGGGCCTGTCAACCCACATCTTCAAACCCACATGCCTGAATACCTTCTTCTTCTGTCCATCTCCTAAGTCAATCAAGTATGGGAGATGGCAGCAACAAAGTTCGGGTATGGAACAGGTAATGACAACAACCACGCTCAGTCAAGTAACTGCGTTGGCAACAAAAAAATTCATGTAAATCATAGTATGGGCTCATGGAAGGTATAGGTGCGCTACTCCTCCCAAGACAGGTATGGGTTACTGCTGGTAACGGAAAATGTACATGGTATCTTAGAGTGCGCATAGGTTCTAGAGGTACATGAATGATGTAGAGGTCGATTCCTGTAGGGAATGGATGGTTGCGTGAATGCTCAATGAGTGAATGGGAAAAGATGGGAAAACATACTAATTTTCCCACATATATTTGCATGTGCCCTGATTGACACATGGCTCTCTAGGAGCTCGCTTCTCTCCACTTGGGATTCATGCTCTTTCCCACAAGAACTTAAAATAAAATAATTATCCTCACCATAGTCTTTAGGAATAATAATATAATATTCCCTTAGAGTCAAGCCCTCTAGCTTAGCCCCTTTTCCATGCTCTTATCCCCTCTCTTTCCCTTCCTAGTGGAGTTTAGTCCCCCTTACTCTGTTATCGTGGTCCATCTACACACAACAATGTATTATATTAATGATATGAGTGTTTACATATACAAAATTAGGCTGACTGGTCTTTAGCATTTAGGCTCTCTGACCTAATCATCACATAAGCCTCCTAGCTTATAATCACTTGGCTCAAGAGCCTATAAAACATATTTACAATTCAAGTGGGGCTTGGTCTTGGGGTATTACACCTACATTCAATGTTGTTGACCCCTATGAGTTTCATGAAGGGGACAAAAGAGCAGATGAAGGTGCCCTCAACGAATGGGAACAACATCTACCAATTAAGTCTGAGGAGTAGATTGAAGAAATTCTTGCTACCAAAATTGGTAAGAAGACTCTTCAAAAGGAGTACATGGAATATTTGATCAAGTGGAAGAATCGAGGAGCAAAAGATGCATCGTGGGTGACTGAAGATCAATTAGGACATGTGCAGAACTCTTCACTTCAACAGTGATCTACACATGAGTTGGAGCTCATGTTTTTCTTACCAGGGGTGTTTGATGCAAGAGCATCCTTGGGCTTGGACAATCTGCATCACCCAAAAATATTTCCGTTATGCAAATAGGAAATAATTTAAATAAGCACTGTGTTAGTGGTCCATTTTATTTAGTCAGTTTGTTTTAAATTCGAACTACTGATTACTCCTGCAACTACTCTTGTTATGCTGAAACTCATGATGAAACACGTGCTGAAACTCATGATAAAACTCATGATAAAACTCGTGTTGAAACACATGTTGAAACATGTGTTGAAACTTGTGCTGAAACACACGCACATAATGGAATTTTACAAGTGTCACGCCATTTCTTTATTTGCAACATTGTGGTTGCACGCATTTGATTTTTCCACACTAGTATGCATTCATGATGGGTTGCAGCTATCATGGCTAAAGGACAAAATGTGACCTGAGGCCAAAAGGAAGTTGGAAAAATACGGAAGACAGAGAGATGGTTTGAGTAACAACTCATTCTTGGAGGGAAGGAAAATCGTTTCAGAGTTGAGGAGGATTTTTAAAAATAAATGGAGCGCGATTTTGAAGGGGTTGGTGAACCATGAAGAAATGAAATCATAGGTGGATTGGAGAGAAAGATTCCAGATTGGGTGAGCACACAGGTAGGTGAAACATAATTGCAGCCCATACACATAGACCATTACCCTCTTGATGATTTCCTTGTGGTTTTAAGCCATGCAAGCAACAATTCATGGCAATCCTTTTGGCTCAAGCTCAATGTAATAGAGAAATATGTTCTCTGCATTTAATTAATAAATGAATGGCATTGAAATTCGTGGGTTTTCGAGTGTTTTAGTTTCCAGTGGATTCCTCATTATTTGGAAAAAGTATTTTTGTTTTATTTTTCCGTTGTACATTCTGTAGCAGGATGTGTGTTGTAATTGTGTGCATGTTGCAACCCAATTACCTCTGCATTACTTACAATAATCTTGGGAAATCCATGTAGCTTCTAAATTGTTTCCATGAATTTTGTAGCTAATCTACTTGCTTTAAAATGATGAGAAAGAGAGAAAAATGGGCATACTTTGTGAGTTGATCCACCACTACCATGATGACATTCTTTCCTTTGGACTTGGATAGACCTGTAATAAAATCCATTGAAACCTCTTCCCAAAGTTGATTTTGCATGGCTAATGGTTATAGGAGACCCAAGGTCTTGATTGTCTCTCCCTTACTCTAATGGAAAAATATATATTCGTCCAAAAAATTTTGAATTTTAGTTTTAAGACCTTCCTAGGAAAATCCTTCTTGATCCCATGGTAAGTTTTCAAGAACCCTGAATGTCCTCCTATAGGATAAGTGTGCAATGCCAAAAGGACCTTTTGTTTGAGTTGGGAATTCTTACATAACTGTAAGTAATCTTTATACCATAGTGAATCATTCTTTCACATAAATTTATCTGATGCACTTGAGTCTTCTTGTGGTTATTGAATGATCTTGCATATATTATAATCTTGCTTCTATTATATCCTTTCTTCTTCCACCCAATCAGATTGAAAAATGGGAATAGCACACAATAAGCCCTCTATGTCTTCTTCTTTCCTTCAAAGTGCATCTGCCACAACATTTTATTTTCATTTTTTGTGGATAATTTCAAATTCATAACATAGCATCTATGTATCCATTTTTGTTACTCTTATGAAGATAATCATTGTTCAAAGAAGTACTTCAAACTATCATGATTGTTTTTTACCTTGAAGTGTCTTCCTACTGTAAGGTAGTCATTTCTTAACTATGTGTAATATGGACAACATTTCCTTTTCATAAATGTGTTTGACTAAATTCTCTCCTTTAATCTGTTTTAAAACAACATCAGAGTTTTATGAATGACTTTCAGTTCGCATCACTACTTATGTAGTTCTTGTTGTACCTACATATATCTTGTTTAAACTTGATGATTTTTTATTTTTCCCTCTTTCTTCTTTCTCGTGATTCCCTCCATGAGTGAATCATCATAAAATCATGCCATAAATTTTTTGCAGAAATTTGAGGAGAAGAAGATACCAACAAACTTTACTTTCAGCTTCAAAACAATAACCAAAAGAATTTTGAGTTCTAAGCCTGCTATGATTGGACTTCCATGATATTGACTCAAATTTTCATCACCTATATAAAAGCTCGCAAATTGTTGAGAAGCCTATGATTATAACTACTATATAGCTATTAGGTGGGGTCCCCAAAGAGAAAATGCAAAATAATTGGTCTCTAAAAGCTTTTCTTCATCACAATATTTTTCAGTTTTGTCCTCTGCAAACATTGTTCATGGTTATCTTGGTCATGTGTATGGTTAATGTTGAAATATTTCACTTGCATGATGTTTTGGATGCAAATAAGTTTTAATATCATGGCAGTTTGATGGTCTTTAGAAGAATTCTTGTTCTCAACATTCCAATAAAATAATGAACAACACATGTATAAAAGCATTAAGTCATGCAAGCATTGCTCTATCTACAATATTGCAAGTTACATGCTATGATGGTGTTTAAGGTTGGTTTGTGTTATGATTCCAAAGTTGATATACGATCATCATATCTATCAAATATTTGGTTGCATGGTTATAAAATTCTTTTTTGGGTTTATGTGATTGAAATACCCATTAAGAAATAACATCTAGTATGGACTTATATGGCTCTTACCCATATGCAAATATCATTGGTTATATGGTGTTAAAGACTTTGGGTTATGATTCAAATCATATAATACTTCACATTGAAAATAATTTGATACATAGTATAGTTATGAGGTATATTATATGTGACTTGTTGGTTTCGGGTTACGAACCACATGTTACATATAGTTGCAAAGGTTGATGTAAATTGCATGTGGTATAAGTTTATGGTATGGTTTATAATGGATTTATTTCTAGCGAGCTCGAGGTTTATTTGATTTTATATATTGATGGAATCCACATATTACAAGGGTTTTGTTTGATGACATGGCATATATGTAATCAGAATGTTTGGTTGGCATAATGTTGAAACTCGCCATGAATGAAGGCGACGAGACGTGGGTAATTACTCCACAGTCGTTCTCTTTCGCTCTTCATTCACCTTGAATTTCGATCATTTGTGTTGTTAGAGGCTGAAAGAAAGAGATATGAGCTATGTTGATGAAGACCCTCACACTTGGTAGTTTGATAACAAACTTGGTCATCTGTCACTGGTATAAAAGCTTTCTGGTGCAAAGGTATGGAATTTCAATTGGTTTACATCTTCTACAATAATTTTGTCACTAAAATGATTAAAATTGGCTCTGGTTTGACATCTCTATGTGTATGGATGTTTTCTCTTTCCCTTCTCCATCATTCCTTGAAAAACAAATGAAAAGAATATTTTCTTACTAAAGATTGATAACATTCCATTCTTGCACTTTCCATTTCAATTTACAATGAAAAGAAAAGTTTCTTGACTATCCCTCTTTATCTACGGTGGAGATTTGAACTTGAGCTCTCTGTATTTGTTTATTTATTAAGGTCATGCTGGGAAATACCCATCCAGTTATGGGGTTTTGGTGTTATATTTTAATAATGGGTTAGACCCAAAACATTATCTTTTCACATGGAGTTGTACAGGACTTCAATGGCCGGGTTTGTATATATGATTTCTCGTTTTTTTTATGAAAGGTTGAGCATGGAGTTAAACCACCCATTGACAAAAGTTCACTTGCATGCCTTTGAGTATTACTAGGTCTTCTTTTGATTTTAATTTTTTATAATTTTGGAACCACTATATATGGCTATCTTTATCTTGAAGACTTGATTTGATGATTTGTTTGGGGTTGTTGAATCCACATGCAATCAATCTTTCGATGCTCTGTCGCACTCTTGGACCCATTTGGTTTACAAGAAGTTATGAGTTTGAAACCCTAGCATGATATTAAATTCCAGATTCATATCGTTTGAGCCACACAAACTTATTCTCTTTATCATTTGATTGCCAACGTCTTATGGTATTTAATTGCAAGTTCTTTTGAAAACAATTTAGTTGTTGACGACTTCACTTTGAGTTTGAAGTCATGCATTGAAATTGTAGGTTTCAAACTTTTCTTTGTAAATGATGGGCTGTGAGATTCGAACCCTGGTTTTCAAATTGATATATACGATGTAATACAGTCAAACTATGGTTATTCTTTTGATTATTTGGTATTCACGAATGGTTGATATCATTCTCATTTGGTATTCACGAATGGTTATTTGAAGGATGTTGTGAGATGGTGAATAAAGAATAACGAATTAAAGGTTATATTGTGGTGGTATTGGACGATGAATTTCAGTTTTAATAAGCATACTATATGGATTTACTACTATTTAAGATTCCTTGTTAAATCCTAAACTCTACATAAGCATACTATATGGATTTACTACTATTTAAAATTAATTCCTTGTTAAATCCTAAGCCCTACATGCATATTCTAATTGAAATTTACATATGCATGTGGTTAAGTGAGAATATATGTGGACGATGCTACAAGTTTGCATTTAAAAGAAAGAAGTAATTTAAGGTATATGAATGATTACATAGACCCTTCATCAATTCCATTGCACACAAATTATTCCCTCTAATCCCATGCATTGATTTCATGTTTTCAAATATGCCCCATCTATGTAATTAGGATGAAATATGTGGCATCATAAATGACACTTTCTGGATGTATAATCAAAAGGAAAGTTTTTGTTATGACAACTATGGAAATACAACCTTGAATATATCCTTAGAATGGTTAGTTTTTGGTTTAATTGAGACAAAGAACAATAGGGACAGTTTTGGTCAATGACTTGGTGAAAGTGAAGTTCATTAAAAGGAATTCATATATTTATTATATAGTTTCCCTCATCAATATCACTTTTCATAAGCATTCTCCTAAACTCCTTATTATTAATTTCATTTCTCCATTATAGCCATGTCCATATAATAAAATATGCATAAGAAAATGAATTGTTTGATGTGGTCAGCATGGTAAAAATAACATAGAAACATATAAGTAATTTTTTGATTGGTAAACACTTGTATATTGATATAGTTTGAAATAAAATATGGACATTCTTCTTTTGGAAGTAATGATCAACATGTCTGGTTTGCAGATTTTGATGTTGTTTACTGGATGTGATGGTTGGATGATGTATTTATGACCCTGTTGCATTTTCCCTTTTCATAACCCATTTGTGTTTCACGGTAGAGTCGTGTCAGAGCCTTAGACAAATTGTATTATATGTCTTATCTTACTGGCATTTTATGCTTGTGCTAATTGGATTGTCATTGTTTTAGATGAGCTTCTTCAGTAGAGGAAGCAATAGAGGTGGGAACAAAGGAAGAATAGGTTGAGGGCCTAACACCTTTTGGCATCCTAGTGGGCACAAAACACAAATATTCTCTATTCATTTTGACGCTGACACTGATGAGTTCCAACATCTGATCCAAACAGGGAATTTGAACCTTGATGATCAACAAGCCTTGCCACAACCTCATGCATCCCAAAATGTTATCTTGTAGCCTCACCCTGGAATTGTGAACATCCATGAGTCTCCTTTGTATCCTAACATTGACAGATGGGGTAATTTAGCTACTAATCCTTCTTATGGATCCAATCAGTGTCTTGTGCCTTCCCCTCCACCAATTCATACTATTGTTTCTAGTGCATATGTTCCTTTACCTCTGGTTCAACCAGTGCTACATGTTCACACAGTCGCAACACATGAGTCCATGCCTCCTCCTCCTCCAAAGGATCATAAAATCACACCACATTGCTCCCAGAATGACAAAGGTAAACAACTTGTTACTTCAACCAACATGGCTAGATCCTCTTCCTCTGCTCATTCAAATATTAAATCAGCATGTAGTGGGAAGATAAGTGTACATGAAGAGCATCCTTAAATTGCCTAGTTGGAGGACAAGTTCCAATATGAGAAATTTATTAAAGAAAGAGAACAATTTTTTAGGAAGAAATTTCTTGAATTATTTTGATCATGTTTTGGATTGATTTTGACTATGACATTTTTTGAGGATAGATGGCAGAACCATGATATTTGATTTTGAATTTTTTTGAAATATCATGTTATTTTATGGGAGACATAAGTGTTATACGCCATGATTATGAGATGCATGTTTTTAGTATGTTATATGATGCTGATATATTTTTATATTTGATTGGTTTTATGATGGAGCAATAAGGAAAGGATTTTGTGATTTTTGAAATAAAAAGATGCATAAATAGAGGGGGACCCTAGCTATTTAGTTATTGTTTATTTATTAATAATCCTTATCAATACAAGTTATTTGTCCTATTTATTAACTAATGTTATTTAACTTTAGTAAACTAAACATATCTCAAATACTTGATGAACTACCTTTTGGAGAATACAAGGAAGAACCAAAGGACAAATAAGATATGATGAATTTGAGAGAATTTGAGAGAAACACTTCTAATAAGGTTTTCTCTTGTTTCATATTGAGATTTCTGAGTTTCATCATTCCATTTTCCGAGTTTCTTAAAAATGCTTAATCCTCTTGTTGATAGTAGGATCTTTCTAAAGGTGGAAAAGAAGAAAGGACTAGGAAGCATTGATATTTGACATGCTTCAGAAGGTCGTTCAATTCTCTTGATAGCCTGTGTAGTTTTATTAGAATTTATGAATTAAGTTTCAGGTTTGATTAAGATTATTTTGGAGAGTCAAGCTTAGTGGGATTGTGACTTGGTTGATCCATTGTATATAGTCTTGGTCTTTTTCTTTCAAATACCATTTGTCTATGTATGATGTTGAATTCCATATTTTATTTCTAAGTATGATCTTGGTCCTCACCCTCGCAAGGGTTTGAAAAGAGGCATTCTTGTTGTAACTCAGAAAGCATTTTATCAATAAAATACGGTTTTCTCAATTGAGACTTGTGTATTTCTTATTTTCAGATTGTAATATTTATTTACTTCATTCTTTTTTATTCAGTAAATATTTACAAAAAAAAACTTTTTAAATTTTATTTTACTATTGAAACACATAACTTTAAAATAGCATCAGGTCCAAGAACATATTTCTCGAGGGATGATTGGTATTTTTGCAAGGCTATAAACCCAGAGTGACATTCCTGCCTATCTTAGCTTAGCCTAGTAAGACTTGAAAATGTTTGAGTGAGGATTTTCCATTCCTCACCTCAACAACAATGTCCTCTATCTAGATCATGAACACTTGAAATGGTGGCAATGGTGTAAAATATATTGCTAAGGGTATGTTGCTTGGACATACTTTGTGGCCAAACTTTATGAATTCTTTGACACCAGAACACACCATCTGGACCATTTGACCAAGTTGAAACAATCTGTTACCATGGAAGATTTTATCCCTGCATTTGAGAAATTGGCTTTAAAAATAGAGTGCATGTATGATGTCTTCTTCAATGAATGCTTTATTAGTGGCCTAAAGGATGAAATATGAGCCTAGGTCCTCATGTCTCGCCCCCATACTTGGTTGGAAGCTACTCAATGTGTCAAGGAATCACAACATGTTTTCTTTTCCTAGAACCAAAAACCCTCTTTTCTTCCTTGTCCTCTACCTACCAATAATTCCCCTCATGCCACTCCTCTAAAGATCCAAAAATTAACTCAGGCATAATTGGTTGAACACCAACTAAAGGGTCTTTCCTATAATTGTGATGACAAATGTTTTTCAGGGCACAAGTATCAAGAACATAAGATTTTTATGGCCATTTATGAGGATGTTTCTAATGACAAGACAAAAGTTTCCTTGGTGGAAGAACTACCCCCAATAGTTGATCCTACTCCACCCTTTGATCCACTAGAAATTGATCTATTGATTTCGCTACATACCCTCACTGGATTCTCTGCTCCCCAAACCCTCAAACTCATTGGCTACATTAAGCATAGGAAGGTAATAATCCTCGTTGATAGTGGAAACACCCATAATTTTATTCATCATTTATTTTCCCAGTAAATCAATTGCTATATACGTGTAGTAAAAAAAATTCCATGAAATTTGGCAGGCATTGTGAAAATGTGCACCTACAAATTGGTTAGTACCACCTGAAATCTCATATGTTTGCTATCGACATGGGCGGTTTTGAAATTGTGCTTGGTGCTAAATGGTTACTAAATCTCAACCCCATCCTCATGGACTTTAAGGACCTCACCATGCAATTCCAACATGAGTGATAGTGGTAAAAATTCCAAGACATCACAACAGGTTCACTTGAGATCATCAGTTCCCAGCAAATGGAAAAGTTACTCAAAAAAGGTCACTCTAGCATTATTTCCCAACTCCATTCCATTCACATCATTGAGAAATCCTTTGTGAACCATGACTTCCAATCTATATTGTCCTGACACCAAGCTATCTTTAACACTCCCCATGGAATTCCTTTTTCGCGTGGTTACCATGATCATTCCATTCCTTTAGTACCCGACAATATTCCACCCAATATTCACCATTATTGTCATCCCTTTTCTCGAAAAAATGAAATTGAGAAAATTGTTCAACAATTGCTCGAATTTGGTGTTATTCATCCTAGTACCAACCTCTATTCTTCTCCAATATCCATGGTACTCAAGAAATAAGGAACTTGGCATCTGTGTCTTGATTTCCATGATCTCAACAAACTTACAAGGAATGGAAAATTTCCCATTAGTGTCATAGATGACCTTTTGGATGAATTTAGTGTTGCCCAATACTTTACAAAACTTGATCTTCATTCTGGCTACCACCAAATATGCATGAAAGAGGAGTACATCCCCAAGAATACCTTTATAACTCATGAGGGTCACTGTGAGTTCTTGGTCATGCCCTTTGGCCTGTGTAATGCCCCCTCCACTTTTCAAAGTCTAATGAATCATGTCTTATTTCTTTTCCTCTGTCATTTTGTCTTAGTTTTCTTTGATGATATCCTCATCTATAGTAAAAGTTGGCAAGCCCATCTCGCCCATGTAGCTCAAGTTATCCATCTATTATCTCAGCAAATTTTTTTTCTCAAACAATCTGAATATTCTTTTGGCACCTTTGAAGTTGAGTACCTGGTTCATATCGTAGGGAAGGATGGTGTATGGGTGTATCCTATGAAAATTGAAGCTATGAAGGATTGGCATCACCCTAAAACTCTTAAAAGGTTGCGTGGTTTCTTGGGTTTAATGAACTATTATCGTAAGTTTTTTCATAATTATGGAAAAAATGCAGCTCCTCTCATTGCTCTCCTTAAAAAGAATGCTTTCAGTTGGAATCCAACAATTGATCAATCCTTCCAAGCCTTGAAAGATGCTCTATGCACAACCCTTGTCCTAACTCTACCTGACTTCACCAAGTCTTTTGTCCTGGAATGTGATGCATCAGGGAAAGGAATTGGGGCATTCCTCATGCAAGATGGTAGACCTTTTGCTTTCACTAGCAAACAACTATTAGAGAAACATTTAATCCAATCCACCTATGAAATGGAAATGTTGTTTATTTTGCATGCAGTGGATCTCTGGAATCCTTATGTATTGAGGAAATGCTTCCAAGTTAAAATTTATCATCGTAACCTCAAGTATTTTATGGAACAAATAATTTCATCCATGGAGCAGCAAAAATGGGTGACCAAGTTGTCTGGATATGATTATGAGATCATCTATAAGAAGGGTAAATAAAACATGGTTTTTGATGCTCTTTCAGGGAAATATGAAGATGAAGGGTCCCTCTTTTCCCTCTCCTTCATTATAGTAGAATGGTTTCAAGTTGTTCACCGGAAATTATTGCAAGACTCCAAACTTTCTAGCATGATCCAAAAATTGCAACAGGATCCCCAAGCTTCCCTAGGGTACTCTTCGAATAATGAAGAGTTTCTCTATAAATGTATTTTTCATTTAAGAAAACAATCAAAACTTAAATCCACAATGCTCTTTGAGTTGCATACTTTACCCACAACTCGACATTCATGGTTTACCAAAACCTAAGAATGGGTCAAACGTTCTTTTCTCGTAAGGTATGAAACATGACATCTATACCTTTGTGGCTGAATGTGATACCTGTCAATGCAATAAGGGTGAAACAATCAAAGCTCCAAGCACACTCCAATTGCTCCCAATTCCCCCTGTTATTTGGATGGATATTTCTATGGATTTCATTGTTGGCTCTCCTAAATCAGGCAATAAGTCAATCATCATGGTGGTAGTATATCGTCTCTTCAAATATGCTCATTTTTGTGCTCTTCAATACCCATTCATTGCATCCATAGTGGCTCAAATTTTTATGGATAATATATTCAAACTCCATGGCATGCCCCATTCTATTGTGTCTGACTGAGACCCCATTTTCACCAACAATTTTTGGCAAGAATTTTTCAAGATCAAGGGAACCCAATTGCATCTCAACACCGACTATAATCCCCAGACTAATGTACAAACTATAGTTTTCAACAAGTGTTTGGAAACATATTTGTGTTGTTCTACAACTGACAAACAAACACAATGGTCTATGTGGTTACCCCTAGATGAATGGTGGTACAACGAATCTTACCATACTGCCACTTGCATGACTCCTTTTGAAATAGTCTACGGGAAAAATCAATTGTCTGTTATGTCATACATGCTAGGTGTCTCGTTGAAAACAATCTTATAGTTCGGGAGGCCATTCTCCGTGCCCTCAAAGAAAATTTGGTCATGGCTCAGAATCACATGAAGCAAAAAGAAGATCAAGGTCATTCTGAACGCCCATTCAATGAAGGGGACTAGGTGTTTCTCCATCTGCAACCTCATAAGAAGACCTCACTCAAAGTTGAATGTTTTCATAAACTTACCCCCAAATTTTATGGTCCTTATACAATTCTCAAGCGATTGGGACTAGTGGCCTACTAACTAGCTCTGCCCAGACATTCTAAGCTCCATCTTGTTTTTCATGTCTCATGCTAAGAAAGTGATTGGAAATAAGTGTCAGACTCAAACCAATATCCCTAAGTTGAATGAAGAAGGTTCCATTTTGTTGTATCCATAAGTATTCTTCGATGAGCGAGAGCATCGTCTCTGTCAATGCACCATCAAAGAAGTGTTAGTTCAGTGGAAAGATACAACTCCAAAATATGCCACCTAGGATCCCGCTACCATTCTGCAACAATTTCTCCATATCAATCCTTGAGGACAAGGTTATTCTTCAAGGGGGAGGGCATGTTATGGATCTAACCTCCATAACCCCTCACGTACGTAGAAAAAGGCCTATGTAGATCAAGGACCTAACAAATCTAATAAATACTGATATTAGTTAATAAGGCCTATTTAATAATGTGAACAAGTCTCATGTAAGAATACTTAATAAAAGCTTTCACTTCCATAAAGATCCTCCTATAGAATGTTATTTAGAAGATAGAATTAGTATAAAATAGGAATAGAAGGCATGAGAAAGTATCATCTTTAGAATTATTGTAGTAGAGCTTTGCTCTACTATAGGTTGCCCCCTCGAAGAGAAAAGTGAACATTACTTTCATTCAATAAAGATATTATTTGTAGTGTTGTTATTCTCATTATTTTGTTGTTTCATTGATAATTGTTGCAGTATTTTTGTTTATGCTTATTATCATACATATGGAACCTTACAAATTCATCTAATAATTCATCAATGATAGGAATAAGAAACTTATCTTTAATGGTCATTTTGTAGAGCTTTGTATAATCTAGACACATATTCCATGAACCATCCTTCTTTTGAACCATCGCCACAAGTGAAGAGAAAGAACTTTGGCTAGCTTGAATGATGCCATCCTCTAACATTTCTTGAACCATACACTCAATCTCACTCTTGTGTGCATATGGGTACCTGTAAGACCTAATGTTAGGTGGTACACTTCCCAATTGCAAATGAGTAGCATAGTTGATCTGGATTTATGAGCGGAGTGAAATGAAAACATAGATATTACAATGAAGCACACAGAAATATTGCCAGAAACAGAGAACTACAGTAATACATAAATTCTATTAATGAAATAAATGAAGAGAGATTGTAAAAATACATACTGAAAGACTCACTAGAATGGTGGCAATTTTATCTTTGAGAAGAGATGTGACGATTACACTCATTTGTAATAAGATGAGTAAAATGAGGCTATGAAGGATTTTTTATAATAAACATGAATGCCAAAACCCTAGACATCCAAAAACCTAACCCTAGGAGATGAAACGCCAAAAGTCATGTGGGCCCCGTTGGGGTAAGTTAGTACATCAAATTCTCAGGGTCATAACTTTTTCATACAATCTTCGTTTTAGGCGTGTGATAGCCTGTTGGAAAGGTATTTTTGAGAACTATGCATTATTCCATCAAAATATAACTCTATTTATAGTTTGACTATGGAAAGCCCAAAAAACGTCATTTAGGGCCTCAAAACGGCCCCAAAAGTACAAAAAGATGTACTGATATGAAAACTACCAAAATATGCTAGTTGGATTGGATGGGTGGCCACCAATATCCACTTGGATGTTGTGTAGGGATTCAAGACAAACTCAGAAGTGCAGAACGCGTAATTACAAATAAATTTCCCCATTACAAAGAAACGTGTTGAACTGAAAACTGTCAAGATGAGCCAGTTGGAATTTGGAACAGGTGATTGGCCACCAATATCCACCTGGATCAGTCCTCCCCCCTTAGGAAGCAATGGTCTCCATTGCGTTGAGTTCTCGAGGAGGAGGAGAAAGCATTTGTTGAATCTGAATATTGGTGAATTGTGTGTCTTGCTGGAGAAGTTGCGCTACGTGGTCTGTGGAAGGTTATCACGAACCTGTTGTTGGTGGGGTTGAATTTGTTCCACCAACCTATTGTCTCTGGGCTTAACGGGGCATTGTGTAGGCACCATCGTAGGTGAAGAAACAATGTATTCTTTCTCTTTTTCAATTTTCTTCTACTGGATAGAAGGTTTTGAGGCTGCAGTGGTTGCAGTGGCCTTTTGTGCATCATTTGAATAGACTGTGAAGAGGTTGAATTTTGCAGTATGAGAGATTATCTTGCAGCACTGTTTTGGTGGAACATTAGTCAGAACTACCTTTGGTATCCTGTAGAGATGACCCCCTAGGTAAAAATGACACTATGGGTTCAAGACTTATAAACATCATGACGTTTCCACATATATGGTTGGCCCAAAACAACATCACAAAAATTAAGAAGGGAAACATCACATACTACCTCATCCTAGAAGGGTTGGATGCCATAGGACAAGAGACATTGTTGGCTGACACAAAGATCTCGTCCCTGGTGAATACACCCGTTGTTGTATGGCTGCGAATGTGGTGTCATTGATAACGCCAACTGTTTGATGATCTTAGCTGAGATGAGGTTCTTCTAGCTACCATTATCAATAATGAAATGTAACAATGTCCCATTCACCCACATCTGTGAATGGAAGAGGCACTCCCCCTCTTAAGGATCTACTGGTTCTTCTGGTTGAATTGTTGCGGTCGCAACAATAGCAGTGGGGTTTGCATCGATGATTATGATTTTTTCATTATTTTCTGGATCAGATTCCAAATCAGGGTCTGACTCCTTGTCTTTGATCCCAACCATTAATGATTGTTTTGAGTGACATTCATTGGTGTTGTGCCAGGGGATTTTTTGGAAGTCACACCACTTCCATATGTCATTCTTCGTCTTTCCCTTACCCTTCTTTTCTTGTTTCTAGGACTGGTTGTCAGAAGGTTGTTGGTTAGGTCCATATTTATCGTGGTTTGGTTGTTGTCGATTTGCAGACCCAATCTCTTGTTTGTTTTGGTGCCCAAATTTCTGCTCGTTTTTTACGGCATATCGATAGCCAGTTCCTAGTGATGAGATGTTTAGGAAATCAATTTCGGTTTGGATGTACCTATGCAGAGCCCCATGGTATTTCAGAACCATTTTTTTCTCAGAGTATTTAATATCCAGCTTGGTATGTAAGGTATGGAAAGTATTTGTGAACTCCGACACTGTTTGGGCCTTCTCTTGTTGCAGTTTGGTCCATCTCATGTACTAGTCTTCATAGTTATTAACAATGTAGTATTGTTCCTTGACTGCATCCAGGGAAAAATCCCAAGTGGGCTCACACCCATATATTCCAGATTCCTCTATGGAACTTTGCTCCCAGTAAGCTTCCCACCAATGTTTGACATGTTGGAGAGCCTGTGGAGTGCGAAGGTGATCTTTTCCCTGTCGAAAAAATAGTGAACAGAGAAATAACCTTCTGGAAGATTTAACCATTTTTCCAGGGAATTTGCATCTATCTGACCTTCAAATAGGAGAATATCAAAGTTAACTTGTACCTTGAAGGGAGAAGTTCCTCCAAAGTGGTTGCTTGATGAATATGCGTCTGTTTCTATCAAAAGGCATTGAAATATGTGGGAAAAATTCTCCATCATTTCGTCCCTCTGTCACGCGAGAGATTGCTCAAACAACATGTTAATAGAATCTTCTTCTCCACAGTTTTTCTTTCAATGCACCATCAAAGTGTAAATGTGTTGAATCTTCACATAATAGATCTAGCTAGAAAATACCACACACATTTGTAGAGAGAATTGGAGAAAGAAGAAGAAGGAGAGAAAGAATGGAAGAATTCTCATTAACTGTATTCCACACTCAAAGAGTGAATAATTTACAATATATATAGGATAAATGAGTAACTAATGAGCCATAGTGGTGGTCTAGATTGA